>JAWWEE010000162.1:15374429-15405122 GCA_035221455.1 Xenops minutus | reverse complement strand
GGTCGCGGCCGGAGCGCCCCGGGAGCGCTGGGCGCGGAGCGGCGGCGGCAGCGGCTCTGCCTGGGATCGCGCTGCGCCGAGCATTACTCAGCGCCCGGAGCCCGAGTCCCGACACGTCCAGACAGGAGCCCGCGGGGGAAGGACGGGGCAGAGAGGGTGGCAGCGGGGCGGGGAGCCGGCGTGTCGCACGCAGCCTGCCGGGGAGGGAGCGGGCGCCGGGGGGGCGAGCGGGCACGGGCGGCGGGAGAGGGGGCGCAGGGAGGGGGGAGCGCGGAAAGCGGCGTGGGGTGGGCACGGCGTGGGTTAGTGGGCACGGTGTGTGGGGTAGGCGCGCACAGCGCAAAGTGCATGGGGTGGGTGTGCTCAGCGTGGAAGGGTGTGCGCACGGGGCAGCGTAAGTGTTCGTGGGGTGAGCATGTACGGCATGGGTCTGGAGCGCGGGGAGCGGTGAGTGTGCGTGGCCCGGGGGCAAGTGTGCACAGTGCGGGCAACTGTGCCTGGGGTGTTAAGTGAGTTTGCGTGGTGTGGGAGCATATTCGTGGGGACTTAGGGGAGCGTGCAGCGTGAGGGAGTGCTCTCAAGGCATGAGAGAAGAGTGCTGTGGGCGTGGGATGAGTGTGCACGAGAACGTGGAGTATGCATAGAGTGCAGGAGAATGCTTCATGGCAAGGGATATGCTTACACCAGCTGTGGAGTGAACGTGCCCACTGTGAGTGTGCACCGAGTGTGGGTGAATGTCCAAGGTGCATGGCATGGGTGAGTGTGCACAGCATGTGTGAGTATGGGGGACCCTTGTACCCAAGCACGGTGAAAATACACTGCATGGGTGAGTGTGCGTGGCAGGAGTGAGGGCACATGGGGTGTGATGTGTGTATGGTGTGGGGTTACTGTGTAGGGCATCGGTGTGGGTGAGCAGGCACTAGGTGTGGCATGAGGGTGCAAGGCATGGGGTGAGTGTGCATAGTGGGGTGAGTGTCTGTGAAGTAGTGAGAAAGTGTGAATGGTGATTGTGAGCATACATGGAGTATGGAGAGTATGACTGTGCACAACCCAGTGCATGTGTGATCTGGGACAATCATGCATGGCATGTAAGGGAAGTGTGTGCAGTGTGGTTGAGTGTGGACAGTGTGGATTGAGTGTGGTTGAGTCACAGGGTGATTAGGCAGAGTATGGGGGCATGGGTGTGAATGGGGGACGGAGAGAGTGTATGTGATGTGAGGCATGTGGGGAGTGAGTGTACATGGGACATGGAGTGAGTGAGCGCTGGGAGAGAGCTGTGCATAGCATGGGGTATTTGAGGAGTGGAGATGAGTGTGCTGGTGGTGTGTGGTGATGAGGTGGTGTTAGGTGTGCAGGGGATGCTGGGGGTTCATAGGTGTATCAGTGTATGCACATGGGGGCTGGGAGTGCTGGCACGAGCTGCAGGTGTGCAGGAAGGCATCTCTGATAGTGAGGCATGTGGGTACCTGTCAATGTGTACAGGGGTCTAAGCGTGAGTGGCATGTACTCTGTGTGTGGGCATGGAGAATGGCCATGTACATCCCATGGATGTACCAGCCCTGTTTTGGGTTCCCCCAGCCCGGTGTCAGGGAAGAAGCGCTGCCTATGGAGAAGCTCTGGCTTCCCTTGACAAGGCAACCAAGTGCTCCCAGCCTCAGTTGCCCACGAGCCCTGCCAGGCTGAGCACCCAGTTTGTGCCCACCTCCTTGGCACCATGTGTTCAATGCTCAGATGCCTTACCTTCACGGGGTTCTAATGCACAGTAGGTCTTTTATCTGGGAGTTGTGCAGTGGCCTTGAAGATTGTCCCTGTGTCTTCCTGCTACTTCCCTGGGGACAGAAAGGTGGCCCTTGAAAAGCCCAGGGTGATTGGATTTTCAGCAAATGCTGTCTGACCCACTGCAGCCTCTTCCCAGTCATGGGGATACTTGGTGTCCCCTTAGTTTGGGTGCCCACCCTGAGACTAGGAGGGCTCCACTTGGGTGCTGGTGGCTAGGGGATGGCAGGCAGTGCCCTCACATGTCCCCGCTATCCCCAGCCACCGCAGCTCACACCAGGCTGGTGTTCTTGCCATAAACAGACGGACAGCAGCTGGCAAAGCACTCTCCCATGCAGCAGGCACCATGCATCTCCCCACTGGCACAGCAGCGCTGACAGGGGCTGCCATCTCTGCTCATGTGTTGGTTACTGTTTGCACCAGAGAGGAAAATGTGTTTCCTCTGGGAAATGAGTTGCAGTCTGGGGTTGGGCTCAAACACTGTGCTGTTCCCCACTGGGACTTTGCGTGCAGTGATGTGGCATCACCACAGAGGTCCCTTTTGCAGTCCTGGAGTTGCTGGCTGTTCTTCTGTTCCCAACTCTGCTCCTGAGTGGGCTTAGCCTCTGGGTAGGTGGGGTCACTGATACTGAGCCAGCATCTACCCTCCAACTTCTTTGTCCACACATCTTAGCAGGAGTGGGGTCGCAGAACCTTCTGTCCATTAGGCAATGCTTTGAGCATACAAAGAGGTCCTTTGCATAGCATCGCCCCAGCACTCATCACTTCCTCCATAGCTGCTGCCCTCCTGGATCCCCTGGGCACCCAGCAGATGATGTGGGGTTCCCACAGGAATTTGGTAGTGCTGTCAGGACACCCCTCAGTCACCTGCCACCAAAGGGATAGAGGATACCTCCCCCCTTGCTGCAGACTGCTGATGGGAGTTGTGATCTGAAGTCTGGGCAGAGCACACCACGGGTGTGACACACACTGGTTCCTAACATAGAGGCCATTGCTCCTGCCTCCCCCACTTCCACCCAAGACCTGGCTACCATGTTTGGGTTTTCCTTTGCATCCTGGTAGACTGGGTGGATCCTTCCTTAGCAGGTTGGGGTAGGGCAGAGGAGCAGCCCCCTCTTCCAGGCAGTTCTCCGGCTCAGGTGTCCCCAGCAGGTCCTCAGCATCCCTTGATTTCTTTGGTCACCACAGGGATTACACTCAGGCATGTGCTTCCCTTGTCCTGGACCCACCACAGGGTGCTCTGGGGGATACTCTGATGAAAGCGGGGCACCTTCCCACCAGAAGACGCTCCTTCCCTGTGGGAAGGAATTCTGGCTTCCAGGCTTCAGAAGCACAGATGTTTATACGTTTTTTAGGATCCTGTGCACAAATAAATGCCAAGGAAAATCAGAGGAGAAACGCTTTCATCCTCCTCCAGCCCTTAATGACATAATCGCTTCCAAGAGTGGGTGTCTCACTCGCACACTCCTGCTGACTTGGGGAGGAGGCCAGCCGCTGCGTCCCACTGTCTCAGTGCTCACAGCAGGGGCAGGCAGAGGGGTGGACCTGTTTCCTCATGTCCCAGCAATGTCCTGGGGCTGAAGAGGAGCCAGGTGAGCCTTTTGCTCCAGCCTTTTTTCTGCGTCACACCGGCAAAGCCCTTAAGCACAAGATTAAGCACCTGTTGTGGCCCTGGGAACTGGGGGCCTATGGGACAAGACCTGGCCCCTCCACCCCAGGATGGGTGTAGGCAGGCAGGTGAGGCTGGTGGGGGATGCCTTGGTCCTGATGAGACTATCAAGGCTCAAAGCTCAGGGCAAAAAGCTGAGCCATCTGTGAGCACTCTATCTGTCCTTGTCACTACTGCAACTCCCCAGCTGGTAACACAGTATCAGAGGGCTGCGGGGGCCTGTCACCTCCTCGCTTCTGTCCCATCTCAGCACTCCTCAGAAGACCCACGCTCTGCAGAGGTCAGGGAGGGATGTGGCATGCTCTCAGAGCTGACATGAAGCGTGTTGCTCCCCAGAGCCAGGTCAGGAAAGGTGATGGGAGAGTCCTTGGCACAGGGCACCGTGGAAACCCCCTTGGAGCTCCCCTGCCCAGTCCAAAGTACCCAGACAAGTCTCTTCTTTCAGCAGATTACATGATGCCCTAAGGATGTGCTTTGTGCAGGGGACTGGCAAAGCATCCACCCCTCTTCCTCTCTCCTCCCTTCTCTCCATCTTTCTATCTCTCCATTCTTCCATCCCTCTTGCTATCCCTCCATCTCTTACAATGCACATTCTCCTGCATGTTGCCTGCTCTCTTCCCCTTCACTTGTGCGGGAGCAGGTCCTGCCAGCCCCTCACGCCAAAGGCTCCACGCCCCCAGAATGGGACTGGCTCTCCTTGTTGTTATCTCCATCAATTTCTTTCCAGCACCTTGGCATGCAGCCCATAACTTGCTGATTCTGTTCCCCCCTTCCCTCCAGGCATGTGCCCTCCTCTAGCCCCTTCTGCCTTGTGATAAGCAACTTCCAAGGCCTGTATTCTGGACAGTCATGGAGCCTCTGAGAGTCTGCAGTTTCCAAGGATGACCCACTTGAAACCTGTGGCAGGGAAATGCAGGGGCTGAGATCTCTGTGCGTGTCATGCTGCTCCCACTTGATCTTACAGACTGGCTGCAGGCCCATGGATGTGACCATAGGGCAGCACAGGGAGACACCAGCCTGCTCTGGACGAGTACAGCCATGGCCATGCTGCAGCTCTGGAGAGGCTAATGACCTCGGGGACCACCAGGGCCCAGCCAGTCTGTGTGTGCAGGTGTGGGAGGATGAGGCAGCTCCACTGACACAAGAGTGGGGCTGAAGAAATGCAGAAGGAAGCTCTGGGGAATATTAACGTATGTGGGAGTAGAAGGATGGACAGAGATGGAGAAGAACCAGGACAGACAGTAAAGTCTGATGACAGCAGGACCTGGCAGCCAGAGAGGAAGAGTGCTGGAATCTGTGTTGCTTGCAGTTTGCAGTGGGGCATGCAAGCCCATTCAGAGTTGGAGAAGGAGGAGGAAGAGGTTTGCTGCCATCCATGTGCTCAGCCTTTGACATCCTGCAGCACAGGTCTCCTCACTCCCCTGCCCCACAGCACCCATGGTGCACCCAGCATGAGTCAAGGCTGGGTGTGGGGTCGGGGTGACCCTGCCTTTTGCGGCAGTGTTAGTCACCATGTAAACTGCCCCAGCACGGCAGCACTGGAGCCCCCAGCATCACTGCCCTCCTGCTGGCTCACACCCTGTGACTTGCCCGAGTCTGCTCTATGTGACTCAGGATCCAGCCACACGGCCACCATACTGGCCCAGCCAGTCCTCCCAGCTGCCTGGGGCTGGGGCGCTGGCAGGACCTGGGGCAGTGGGTGCACACCAGCCCCAGCACCATCACTCTGCCACGCCGCACCTCACGTCAGAGTGGAAAGGCAGGACACAGCCAGCTTTGGCTATCCCTGGGAGCATCCTTGCAGTGAGGCAGGCCTTCCCTCTTCATCCTCCTCCCAGCACCTGGCAGTGGGTGCCTCAGTCACTGCAGGGTGCAAGGAAGGGGTTGCAGCCCTGCTGTGGGTTCCATCCCACGGAGCTGGAGCATGCCTTCAATGCACTCTGCCTCCCACACACCACAGAGACAGTCTGTACAAGGGGATACTCCATGGCAGAGCAGCCTCCAAGCTGGTATGACCACAGCAGGGGATCTCGACCCTTGCACTGCTGCTGGCAAGATAGTGTTCTCTAAAGGGCCAAGCTGCTGACTGGAGCAGTAGGGAAGTGGACAGATAGGACTGTCCAAGCACATCTGTGAGATGCTGCTCCAGGTGCCTCTCTCATATGGGGAGGGATGCACAGCCACAAGAATTGGTGGAAGGTGCTGGTCCATATGTGGGATGATCAGGACATGAAGCCACCTCAGCAATCATTTTTCCTGCAGCTCTGCCCTCCAGGGGTATGAATAGGCAGAGTTCCTTCCCCAGAGATGGAGGATGGCTGCTGCCTTCATTACAGGGTAAGTAATGAGGCCATGGAGTGGAAGGGATTTGGATAAGGTGAGATGCTGGCTGTCAGAAATAGGACCTAGGAGTGAAGGGGTCTCTGCTCTGCCCTTCTGATGGGGTGGGGGGGGTTAAGGGGTGCGCTGGTGGCAGGCAGCTCCCTGACAGCCTCCAGAGCCCACCGCCTTCACAGACAGTGCTTAGTGTGTGCCATGCCAGCACAGCCAGCCCCAGGATGTTGAAGTTACATGGACAGAGCAGGGCCCATACACCAGTGTCAGAGAGGGTCAAGGAAAAGAAAGGACACAGACCCCTCGTGTACATATGCAGTGTCCCCAAACAGCATGCCTGGGGTCCCTGTGCATCCCATCTCCTGTCTCTCAAGGGCTCACAGCTGCTCTACACTCTGCTTTAGGTACCCTGGTCCCAATGCATCCCCTTGCCTGAATACTTGGAGATGCTGCAGCAGGACCCCCTGTCCCCCACTCCAGAGCCAGCCACTGCACACACCAGAGTCCCAGAAACAGGGCACAGCCAGTGGGCCCACCTCCTGGGCAAGTCAGGGTGGATGTGTCCCCAAGACTGCATGGGTGACAGCTATCACTGAGAGCTGAAGTGGGGACTGAGGAGGACAGTTGCAGGCAGCTCCCTGGAGGGAGCAGCAGAGCCTGGAGAAGAGTTGGAGGCCTCCTGAGAGAGCAGGACTGTGCAGGCAGGAGCCCTGGCTGGGACCCAGCTCTGCCGCCAGCTGGACAGCAACAAGCAATGAGCAAGCAGTGGGACCACAGCCACAGGGAAGAGGGTTGACAGAGTTTTTGGGTACCACTGTCCAAGCCTGTCCACTCAGCTCGGCTCAGCTGGTATCCAGGTTCATCAGCTTTCCTCTCATAGGCCTGTGTTACTCCAAAAAAAAGCTACTTTCTTGAGGGGGACAAAAACATTCTATTTTTTGTTTCAGTCCAGAAATATTTTTTTTTTCCCAAGTTTGATTGAATTAATCTGTCCAGCTGTTTTCAACTTGGGAAGTTGAAGGGAAAATTGCATTCTTCCCATTTGAAAAGAAAATTAAAGAAAAAAAAAAAAGAAGCTGTTAAGAGGTCTGGGATTTTTTTTTTTTTTTAAACCCATATATTATAAACTTCCTCTTTTTCTCTTGGGAAGATCCTGCAAGTTTTGCAATGTAAACTGCCCAGCAGCAGGGATCTGGGCTACACACACATGTATAACTACACCCCTCAGACTCCTCAGCTACACGTTGCACCCACACATCAACCCCTGGGTTACATCACCCCCCTAGGACTGGGTCATGCCTGAGCACTGCCCCAGGAGCATGGGAATGGGAATCGGGGGGTTCATACATGCTCACATGCACACTCCCATGCTCTTCCTCCCAAATACAGTCCCATGCACACCCATACATGTACACCCTCATGCACACAAGTCCACATGTACAACTACCCAAACATGATCACTGGCACACTCCCATGAACCTCCACAAGTCACCATTTACACCCACATGCATAGAATCATAGAATCATTTAGTTTGGAAAAGACCTCTGAGATCATAGAGTCCAACTGTAAACATCACACTGCCATGTTCATCACTAAACCATCTCCCCAAGTGCCACATATACATGGCTTTTGGATGGTGACTCCACCACTTCACTGAGTCTCCTGCCCAGTGCTTGATAACCATTTTTGTGAAGAAATTTTTCCCAATATGCAATCTAAACCTCTCTTGGCACAACTTGAGGCCCCATGTCCTCTTGTCCTAACCCTTGTAAACGGAGGAAAGAGGTCAACTCCCATCTGGCTACAACCTCCTTGCAGGTAGTTGTAGACAGCGATAAGGTACCCCCTTGAGCCTTGTCTTCTCCAGGCTAAACACCCACAGCTCCCTCAGCCGCTCCTCACAGGACTTGTGTTCCAGATCCTTCACCAGCTCCACTGCTCTTCTTTGAACATGCTCCAGCACCTCCATGTCTTTCTTGTAGTAAGGGGCAGCCTCACACACATTTCCCCAGGCACATCCCTATACACTCCCACCCACGCCTCCTATAACACATCTCCCATGCACGTCCAGCCCACTCCCAGACACCTCCCATGCCCACTCCCGTGTTCCCCACGAGCTCCTCCATCCCACTCCATGTTCCCCATTCCTCCTCGGGATATCCCCACCCGTGACGTGCCGCAGCTCCCCCTGGCGGCCGCCTGGCGCCGCGCCGCCCGCCCCGCCCCGCATCCCGGGTTGCCACGGCGACAGCGAGGATGCTGCGCCCCCCGCGCTGGGAACTTCGGCGTCTCTAGGGGGTTCAGCGGCCTCTTAGCGGGGCTGGGTAGCTGCAGGACTTCCGTGAATCTGGGGTCTCCTGGGACACTTCTAGGCATCTGGGAAGTAATGTGGCGGGGTGAAGGGCCCTTAGGGACTTCTGGGGTGCCCTAGCAATCTCGGGTGGGGTCCTAGTGGATGGAGAGCTCTTGGGGAGCTATGGAGGTCTGGAGAGCTGGGAGATTTCTAGGGGGTTCTGCTGGCTGTTCAGCCCTCTCCAAGACCACTAGGCCAGATTCAGACCCTTGCTGGCTACTGCTATCACTTGCCTGTTCCAGGGCCTCTCTTGCCTACCAAGGGAATGAATTTGGCTTTGCCAGCTCAGCAGCAGCAGGAAGCTGTGGTAAGGAGCTGTCAGGCCCCACAAGGGTTTGCCTTTCTTCCCTGTTGGGCAGAGAAGATACACGGCCCAACTGGCTTGCACACCCATGAGGGGCTCACAGACACAGTGAAGAGGTGACTCCTGGAGGTGCAGAGGAGTCACCGCACAATCACTGACCACATACTTCTCTCCATTTTCTATCTTCTTCCCCCTCTGCATTTTTGGTTTATGTGATCTCCATTCTTCAGAAGCTGTAATTTGGAGCAATGGTAGAGAGAACACAGGTCAGATCCCTTACTCCAAAGTACTAAATATCTTTCTTGGGGTTTCTCCCTGGCCAGACCTCCAGAGCCATATCCATACAGCCCAGAGCATGGAAAAAGCCCATTGTGAAGAAATTGAGACAGAATCCAGAGAAGGAACTTGCTGGACATCAGAACTAGAACTCTGGACATTTATCAGAGTGTTTCAGAATCCCTCTATAGCTGGCCTGAGATGTCTCCAGAGGACAATGGTTTACCCAAAGTTTCACAGGATCTGCCTGAACTGAGCTGTCACAACCAGGAGGGCAGGGCTTAAGGTGTGCTCAAGTGTTTCCAATTCAAAGAGATTTGCTGAGGCTATGAAATGGCTCTACATCTCCCAGCACACAGATCCTGTATCTCTGCAACTCCCTTCCTGGAGGACCATTCTGCACCCACTCATGTCCTCTCTGTCCCAGACAGAGGAAACGCAATAAGACATGTGCAAACAAACATATTCTCACACAGGCATACATGGGGATGGTGTCACTGACACACACATGCTGAAATTTTGCTGTATATTCATAGAGATACGTGGGCCAACTTGTTTACACACCCATGAGGGGCTCACAGACACAGTGATGGTTGTATACACAAGCTCACATGCACACATATGGTTATGAACAAGCATAAACATGTTACCTGTGCACACGCACACACTGAGCTGCTTGCATGCACAGATACTTCATCTGCACCCACCCAGCCCTGCTCACACCCATGTGTTCCCATGGGCGGGCATGTGGCCGGGAGTTCCTGGGAGCCCTGTGTGCCTCCCCTCTCCCAGCACCACTGTGGGCAAGTCAGGAGGGAATTTCCAGCTGTAAAGCTGCAGCTGACAGATTTAGAGACTCCCTCTCCTGCACTCATTGGGCCAAGTTAATGGCTCACCAGCACCCTGATTCCCTTGCCCCTCCCCACTGGCTGCCTGGGGTGGAGGAGAAGGGACCCACTGGTGGGCAACACCAGCACCCCACTGCAGCCCCCCTTGCCTTGCAGTGTGTCCAGCACTTCAAGCTCTGCTCTTGCCCTGTCTGGCAGTACCCAGCACCCAGGACATTACCCACTTCATCTTAGAGCCCTCTTGCAGAGGTGGACAGGCAAAGCACATGCTGCAGCGTGGAGGGCAGGCACAGGAGTGTCGACCTCACTGCCCAGACTCTGGCCCTGCTGACATCCCTCTGGGGATCCTCTGCCCAATGGGGCATTACCAGCCAAGTAGGCACTGCACACACATTCCCCTCTACAGTTACCTAAACCCCTATGCTGGGTAACACTGGAGAAACCAGTTTCCATGGGTTCCTTCCAGTATGGGAGGGACCCCCTTGGAGATCCCCAGAGCCCCTGGAACAGAGATTTGGCAGCCTGCCTTGCTGGGCAGCCAGTCAGGCTGCTCCTCACCCTATGTTTGTCCATGAGGGGCACAGGCTGATCAGGTTACCGAGACATACATGCTTGGCACCCTGCCATCCAGGTGAGGCTGCACGTGGCCCACGGCATGCCAAGTGAATGCCTTGCATGCCACTAAGCCAATGGTGTCAGCCTTGTCCAGGGCTTCTCTGTGCCAGGCCCTGCAGTGGGGACTGCATTGACAGTGACTGGAGTAAAAACAGTACAGGATCCCTTCAAGGAACTCAGAGTCCATCACCATAATGTCAGGGCAGGTAGTTGTACCTCCAGCATGAGGCATGAGTGGAGGGATCATGGACTGCAGGTCACTGTGAACATCCCAGGTCAGGTGGTGGTGGGACACAAACTGGCACCTCCAAGCCATGACAGCCATGGGTGATGGGAGGAGAGCACTCATGCAGCCTGGAAGCTACAGAGCAGGGCAGGAAGAGTGTCCACCCTCATCCATACATATCTCCCAGCTTGACAACCACAGAGTAAATCAGGGAGTGGATAAAAAATGAGGCAGGCTTTGCCACAGGACCCAGGAGGGATAGCACAAAGCAGAGGCTGGTGGAGTGCAGCTGACTGAGACTCACAGCTGGGGCAGGACAGCTCTCTGGTCAGTCCCATCCCAGAACAGTGGTCAGCATTTCCCAGCCCTCCCCAAG
Organism: Xenops minutus; assembly: GCA_035221455.1. Classification (NCBI taxonomy): domain Eukaryota; kingdom Metazoa; phylum Chordata; class Aves; order Passeriformes; family Furnariidae; genus Xenops; species Xenops minutus. Next base: position 15,394,344 of record JAWWEE010000162.1, on the reverse strand, counting down.
AAGAGCTGTGGCACACCAGTTTTAAATACCTTTATTAGTGGAAGCCCTGCACCCACAGCTCCCACCGCGGGGGCTCTGGGGATACCAGGAAGCCCCATGATGTTCTGTGCGGAATCCAGGACTCCCCAGAACGCAGAGTTGGGCTTACTCACACTGTCCCTGCCACCAGCTCCACGTGTCTCTGTCCCAGGGGGGCTGCGTGAGCCTGGAGGTGGGACCCCAAGTTGTCCTCAGCTGACCCCAGGCTGTCAGATGCAGAGGCTGAGCTCCTGACGGACGGAGCACTTGCGGCACTGCACCACACAGCACCAGTGGAAGCGGCAAAGGCAGTTCTCCTCCAGCACCACTGTTTCATCCCGGTGCCCTCGCCCGCAGCACAGCAGGTCGCACCCACTCGTGTCCATGGCTGTGCTGTTGCAGACACGGCCCCGAGTGCCCAGTGAGCCTGTCTTACGGTTAGCTGAACAGAAATCGGGTGAGTCAGCAGAGTAGATGAGGTCCTGCTTGTCAGGTGGCTTGATGTTGTCACCCACAGGGATGAGGGTTTTCCCATCGTTGCCTCCCATCACCTTGAAAGCCCCATTGAAGCGTTCAAGCAGGCGGTCCCCCACCTCGCGGAAATGGGGCATCTTCCGCCAGCAGGTCCGCAGAGTGCAGGAGCCTGACAGCCCGTGGCATTTGCACTCTGTCCTCATGTAGCTGCGAACCGCCTGGGGAAGAGACAGCAATGCTAAGCCCTTGGTCGTCTGCCTCCCTGCCCAGCGCCTCCAGCCAAAACCCTGCCTCTTGGTGCTGCCCTGGCCCCGGGGGAGGGGGCTGGGAGCGGAGAGGAGCACAGGAGGTTTCCAAAGCACCTGCAAAGGGTTCCTGAAAAATACTGGGTCCGTATTTCAGCCAAAATTGGTGCAGGTACATGGCTTGGGGAAATTGAAGGTGGAGGGCTGACCTAGGTAGGGGCACAGGGCGTGATGCCCGCAGAGGACAGGGAGTGGCAGGGGCCTTACCAAGCGCCCGGCTTCATTGTTGTGCAGGTCGATAAGAGCTCGGATGTCATTTTTGCCTTTCTTGTTCTTGGCATCCATGAACTGCTGGGATTTCTCGTAGCCGAACTGCACATCGTCCCCACAGCCGCCCCACTCCCAGGCCGTGCCCTCCGAGCCCGGACCCGCCGTCGGGGACGGGGGAGCCCGGCTCCGTGTCAGCTCGCAGCCGCACTGCAGCAGCTCTCCCATGCTGCAGGCCTGTGTGATGGCGTGGCTCACCCCGGCCGCCGTGATGGCATACACGAAGGCAGTTTCACGGATGTCTGCGGGAGAACAGACAGGGCCAGGATAAGGGGTAAGCTCCGGCAAAGACTCCGCAAATAAAGCACCGCCCCCGCCCCCCCGGGCTAACATCCCACGGGAGCTGAGACCTCCCCCTTCTCGCCCTTCATCTGTGCTCAGTGCTGTTCCCTGGGTGATGCATCCACCCTGGAGCAGGCTGCCTGGGGCAGGAGCTTCCTCTTGCAAGCAGATATGAAGAATGTGGGGGATGGCCAGGCCCTGCCAGTGTTCCTCCACCCCAGCTGCGGAGAAGCAACAAATCTCCTACCTCCCTTTGCAAGGATGGGTGCTTCCCCATAGGAAAGAGGGAAGCTCAGGGAGCAGAGAGCAGTCCCAGGTGGCACTCACAGCTTCCTCACACTACCCTGCAATATACCTCCAAGCAGTAAAAATCCCATCCGCAGCTGCAAACTGGTACCTGGAGAGAAACGCTGCGAGGGACACGGAGGGTGCCACTCACCCCTCTACAGGGTGACAGCGATGAAGCTGTGCTGCCCGCTCTCCCCCCATACTTGCTTTGCCACGGGGCTCTGCCTGCCCCCCTCTCTCCACCGGCACAGCCTCCACCCTGCAGGATTATTTATTATTAGTATTTGCTCCTGTCTCTCTCTGCTCCGGGACAAAAATTCCAATCATCTTTCCCCTGCCCGGACCTGCCGCTCGCAGCAGCAGCCAGCGGGGGATTCTGGCAAAGGGGGCGCGGCACCCTGCTCAGTGGGCTCCCGTAATCCCGCTGCTCCATGCCCGCCGAACCCCTGCCCACCCAAATGCCAGGACAAGGCTGGCCCAGGGTGATGACACACAGGGGATTCCTGGGGAGGGAGGGGAAGGTGAGTTTTGGGGGATGCCCCATCCCTCCATCTTCAGCATTCTGACTTGGGGGGGGCTGGGGGAGGAAGGATTTGACAGCACCAGTTCCATGAGTGGCTCCTCCAAAAGCACAACCAGCACCCGAGTCACACTGGTGTTAGCAGGAACTGGGCATGGTGGTGCCTTTTTGGCAGTGCCACCCAGGGGATGCCATCCCCTCCCCAAGCTCTCCTGGCCCCAAAGCCACCCAACCACCCATCTGTTCCTGCCTGGAGCTGGCAGAGCCCTCAGGAGGCAGCCTGCAGCTGGCAGAGGTCCCCATGCCACCCTGCCAGCCGGGCCCTGGAGGGATGCTGCTCCTCTGACAGCTCCTTCAGACACGTGGCTCCCTTAGGCCAGCCTGCCCTGGCATGCTACACCTGCCACAGGCAGCAGGGAGGGAAGAGGAGACACCTATGTCTGTGCCAGGGAGACCACGACTGGAAACAGGAGCCCATTGCAGCATCCTTGGATAGAGAAGGATATTGGATGGGAGGTACTCATCTGATGGAACTGGGAACCCCAAAAATTCTGGGATGCTTTATGCAGTCTCTGCAGGCTTACAGGGAGGATGGTACCTGCTGGTATCTCTCAGTGCAGGGCTTCTGACACCTATGTTATGGCCTTGAGGACCTCCACACCTCTACCTAGGATGCCCCATGTCCTCAGAGTGCCAGGGACTCCCAAACTCATCACTGTTCCCAGGACACTGCTTATCTCTACCACCCCAGCAATGAGGCTGGACCAGTGTGGTGGCTCCTTCAGCATCCCCATGCCTGATATGTCTGCATCTCCTCCAACCCAAGCTGCTCCTGAGTTCCTGGCAGCTCATCAACAAGTATCTCACTCCCCACATGGTTTGGCCCTTATATTCTGGTACCACCCCACTTTCATCCTGGATCCCTGCCTAGCACAGATCCCACCTGCCTCGCTGCCAGGTTGGGGTGACAATAGATGACCCCAGAGGCAGGAGGGTCCCTGTGTGCCCTGGCTCTTTGCCACTTGACTGAACGCACCTCCCTGTATTGGGAGCCCACACCTACAAAATGAGCCTGTCCTCTTTCAACAGGCCAGTGTCTCCCTCAGGGCTTCAGCTCCAATTCCCACTGGTACCTGCAGCCACTATGTGCTCAGGGCACCCCGCCCTTTTCAACATGCCCAGGGAGGCCCCCTGACCCCTCTGCACGGCCCATGGACATACCCACTTTGCCTTGGCCTGCCCATGCACCAACAGATCTGACGGCCAAGGAGACTGGGACTTTCTCCAGCATCTTCATCTGCTATGGCACAGGGACCAGCATGTAAACAGGGGCAGGACTAAACTCACTTCCCACTAAGTGATCCTACCAGCCTGAGGTGTTTCAAGTGTCTCCCCTGTGCTTCAAGTGTCCCCCCCTTGCTTGAAGCACCATTCATCCCCAGCCTCTTTCCCTTGGGAGCATGGCAGGACTTTCCCATCCCTTACACACGCACGTGTGCCCTCTTGCTCTGCCTCTGCTCTGACTTTGATGTAACTGGGCCAGGCTCGGACCACTGTATCCACCTGGCTGAGACCTGCACATCCTTTCCTGTCACCTAGCCCTGTTCCTTGGGGTGACATCAGGATGCCCACCCAGGGACAGAAGAACAGGGGACAAGCACTCCTCTCCTCTGCTCCCTGCAAGGCCAGGAGGAGGGATGTGAAGGGCACCCACAGGGTGAGGGGCAGCTCCCAGCAGCTGCGCACTGCCTCCCACCCAGGCCCCTTCCCCCAGCACACCCTGGGGTCCTGGGGGAGCAGTAAATCACTGCCAGACGAGGGTGCATTCTTAGGCTTCACGAAGCCCCGCGCTGTCTGGGAGCATCGGTAATTGCTTCATTACAACACAGGGAGACAAGTCCCGGCAGTAAAACCTCATTGTGACTGCACCAGGGAACGCTGAGCAGCCCCCTATACACACACACACACAGACACACAGGTTTGCACACCAGGACTCTGCTCCAGGAGTCCTGGGGAGGTGTGTGACCAGACTGGAGGCTTTTTGGGAAATAGGAGGCTTAGGAAGCACTGGCCTTACCCTGCTGCAGGATCTTGCCGAAGTACTTGCTGTGGCTGGTGCAGTTCCAGCGGCGGAAGCGGAATTGGTACTGGCACTCCCGGACGCCCAGCTTGGTGCCCTTGGCCACCTCCTGCACAATCTCTGGTTCCAGCTGGCACAGCTCTGCCTGTTTGCCTGCCAGCCGCTTCGTCTTGCGGCAGATGCTGTTGGGGTCCATGACCAGGGGGCTCCCCACTGCCCTGCAGGAGGGGACAGCGAGCAGAGCAAAACCAGCACCCAAGCCCAGGAGGAAGCAAGGTGGGGATGGAGCATGACAAGACCTGGTCCCAGGGATGGAGCAGGGCTGCAGGGCAGTGGCATCTCAGCGCTGAGCCCGGGTGACAAGGGGACAGAGAAAGGTATGCAGGGAGGGCAGGACAAAAGATATGGGTGGCACCTGTGTGCCATCACCCAGAGGATACCCTCGGCCCTGCCCAGCCTGTTGGGGAGTGGGGGGGATCCTCCATCATGTGACTGACGATACGATGATGCTGGCACATACCCCTCCACACCCTTGGGGACATTCCTCGGGATGATGGCAGTGTCCCTGATAGGGGATGGCAGACATACTGTCCTACTCAGCACCTGCTCTTTGGGTCTGGCGCTGACCCAACTCAGCCCTGGCATCACAGTGTGACTGATGCCCAATGCAACTGCATCTCCCAGAGTTGTGGACACAGCAAGGAGCCCAGCAAGTGCTCTTGGTGCATTTCCCCCTCTCCAGGGGGGCTCGCTGCTTAACCCATGGGAGACTAGATGAGTGACCTTGCCAGTGATAAAGCACCTTGGCAGCTGGCCAGGTTCTTGTGCTCACCTCCCTGAATCCAGGCACTAGCTCCAGGGAATGGAACCACAGGCGGGTGAAGGAGTGTGAGGGAGGGATGCAGGTGGCATCGCGAGCTCTGCCAATGCCAGCACGGGAGGGCAAGTCTCAGCTGGGCCCATGTCAGAGGCGGCTCCTCCTTGCCAGCACAGCTGGAGCGAGGTGCCTGGCTCTCTGGGCTGGAAGGCAAAGTCTGAGCATGGCACCGTGCTCCACGGTGTGCCGCTGGCTACAGAAACTCCTGTGCTTTCCCCACCCATTTTGCCTGGAGTGCCCTCCATAGCACGACTCATGCAACTATGCAGCCTGCCAGCATCATGCCCCATGCTGAGGAAGGTGATGCTCCAGCTCTGCCCTGGGCAACACCGGAAACACCAGAGCTGCAGCGGTTACAGGGCAAGCATGCCACACTGACAGCCTCCTGCCCATGCCTCCCATCCTGTGGCAAGGAGACAGTGTGGCCACACGAATTTAGCACACTAAACACAGCCCCACTCAGCCCTGCCTTGCCTCCAGCACTGCTTCTGTGGGCTCAGAGCTTGCCCTGCTCAACAACATGATTTTCCTGTCCGTGGATGCCCACAGAACCTCTAGGCTGGGCTCAGCATACCCCAGCACTAAGGGGTGCCTGAGGATTGCGAAGCCACATTCACTGGGGTCCCCTGGAGAGCAGTGCTTGGGCAGCCTGTGCTGCCATCAGCCCCACTCGCTGGGGAGCATCAGCTGCACTGCAGCTTCCAAACCCAGAGCTTTATAGTCTGGCCAAGCCCCAGGGGCTCAAAAATCACAAGCTGAATCTCAGAGTTATAACTGTGTTCTGGGTTTCTTTTTCATGCTCTCCAAGATGGGGGGCTGCAGGACTTTGCTTGCCATCCTGTCCCGGGTGCAAACCACCTCCAAGCCCCTTCTTTGAAGCTCAAAGTCCCACCAGAATTCCCCTGCCCCATGTTAGTCTTTCCAGCTGCCTGCATCTTCTGCCCATGAGACCCCAGCTGGGCTTGGGGAGGACGTGCTCTCTTGCACAGCTTGGAAAAGAAGCCCTTATGCTTTGGCTGGAGGTTCAAAGGGTTAAACAGCTCAACAGAGATGCACAGCCTGGAAAGGGGACCTCCAGCAGGGAAACTGAGGCAAGCCCACACTCCTGCCAGGGACAACCCACCTGCCTTTGCTCCCGGCATCTCAGTTTCCCTTTTTTGCATAATTCACAGGCCCCTCTCTAAAGGGATGGGGCAGCTGTGGAGGCATTGCAGAGCTGTGGCTTATCTGGCACAGGTCCCCCATAGATGGGAAAACTGAAGCCCATGTGGGAAGTAACCAGAAAATCTGTCCAGTCCAATCCTGCAATGACCACACAGGGATCCAAGCCTCCATGTTCGGCTCCAAGCTTGCTCTCCTTGGGGGCTGTGGACTCCCAACATCTACAACAGGACAGTGGAGGTTTGGCCGCTTCTTCCAGTGGGGTGGGGAGGAAGGGGAGCCGGGATGGGACTTTCATTAAGAGATGACTCTTTGTACTCATATAAAAATGATGCACTCACCCCCCGGGGCCATCAGATCAAATACTGAACTGCAGCTCACCCCGGCCCGCTGGATCAAGCTGGGAAGAAGAGCTCAGCCCTACGGGGCTGGGGGGTGGTGAGTGGCTCACCAGCACTGCGGGGGTCCCCACCCATGGTCCAGGCAGCGGCAAGGCTGGCGGGAGAGCACAGGAGCTTGCTGTCCATGCTGACGAGGCGTGGGGTGGGCTGACTAAGTCCAACACAATATTAATTTCCGCTGGGCTCCACTTTCTGGCGAAGGGAGGCTGTCGGGAGCCCAAGAGCTGTTTTGCTTTGGAGGGTTCGGAGAGGGGGGGAGAATGGGGGGAGACAAGGGCAAGAAAAATGCTGCCAAACTGCTACCACTTTGGCAAGGGCTCCGGCACAGGGCCCAGATCTGCCTGAGCTTGTCCTGCTCCAAGGCCTCCCGCATCTACAATTAAGGTGCCCCACCTCTGCCGCTGGGCACTCCTCCCCCTGCCCTGGTGAAGGAACAGGGTCGCCAGCCCGGCTCCCCGTCACTTGCCTGAGGCACCCCACTACCCCCCTCTCCGCCACCACCTCCTGCCTGGGAGCCCCCAGCCAGGCTCAGTGGCTCAGCAGCATCCCTCCCACCTGCCCTCAGCACCCTTCTGGCTGCCAGAACTGCTGCTGGGTGGCTGCTGACTTGACCCAAAAGAAGACAGGATGATGAGCCCCACTTTCTGACCTGAATCCCATCACTCCTGTGTAAGGGAAACAATGCCCATTGGTGAAAGGGGAGACTGAGGCACAGAAAAGGAGCTGCAATCCACCACCAAACTGTTGCTGTCATCTTTTAGGCTGTCCACAGACACAGCCTGAGCCCTGTCCCAGTGGCAAACAGCAAACAGGGATCACTGGGGCTTCTGATGCAACCCCTCTGCTCTGGATGCTGTCCCTGCTGTAATGAAGTTGGGGGTTCCTAAAAGCCATAATCACCATATTTTTCCGGCTCAGCTCATTGTCATGGAACCTCCAGTATGTCCCAGTCTCATTCCTACCCAAATTCATAGACGAAGGAGCCTGGCTCAAGTCACCATCTTCCCCTTGGGCATGGGAATGGCATGAACCAAGGCTTCTCCTGGCCCCTGCCAGAAGACTGTGATCAAGGGGAACCAGTGAGGTCCCAGTTTGCAGAAAGCAAATGGAGTGAGGCTGGCAGAACCATGCAGTGAGGAAGAAGATGGTCAGCCTTCAAAAGGGCATCCATATCTTGGGTGAAAAATGGCTTCTTTGGTCCTGATGGCCCTAAAACCCCCTAAAAGGGAGACCAGTGATTGTGCCATGCCAGCTCTATGTTGGACCTGCCATTTCTGCACCCATTGAGTACTGTTGTCTGAGCGCTCCCATGTGGCAAGGGGACTTGGCTGTGGGATAGTAATGGCATGTCTTGCCTTGCATTCAGGTCTCTATCCCAGCCTCTGGATGCCTTCAGGAGGAGAATGCAACGTGCTAGGGTACCCAGACCATCACTCTGAGCCCACAGGTGCTTCTGCACCCACTTGGAGAGGTAAGAATTGCAGGATGCCAGACCTGGAGAACCAAGATCCATCCCCTGGGGGAACAGGTTGCCTCATGTCCCACACAATGATGTCACACTGAGTGACAGCCTTACAAGGAAGACGAACTCAAAGGGAGCCCATCTCTTTCCAAGGTGTGCAAACAGGGTGAAGGGGACACACAGATAAATTTTCACCTGGCCAACTTTTCCTTCAGCCCAGGCAGGCATGTGGCGGGCACTCAGCCCCTCACCCAGGGAGATGCGTGGGTGCTGCCTCTAACTGAGGCAGCCGGGTGTGGAAAACAGAGCAAGAGGCCCGTGAGGGTGTGGTGAGTAAGCAGCAAGTCACTGCCCCGGGGCGGGTATAGCCAGGGTTCCTCTGCCGAGCAGGACCAGGGGCACTGATGGAGCAGGAAATGCCGTGGGATGAAGAGCGCAGAGGGACCTATTCCCTGCTCTCCTCTTTACACCTCCTTTGCAAGGATGTCGTGCAAACAGCTGGGAAGCTGCCTAACGAAAAGAGGCTTTGGCATGGCACGGCATCAACCCACAGACCTGCTGGCTGCAGGGTCATATTGAGGCCAGATGCTCGCCAACAGGAGCTGCCCAAACTTGTGCTACAGGTACCAGGGAGGATGGATGGAGCAGGCACCTGCAGAGGTGGGGGTCCTAAAGCTGTGTACAAACCCTGGAAGGGCTGGGATAAAAAGAAAGAGATCCACCCACCCATGGTCACTGTGTTCTTCCTCTGAGTGCTGGCAGAGGCTGGAGCTGGGGTGGCATCAGGGCTGGGCTAGCTTATGCCCAAATGCAGGTGCTACATGTGGTGGCAGGACCCTGCAAAGCCTAGGCAGACATTGGAGTGTGTCCAGCTTTGCCCAGCACTCTCCTACAAGGGGGGTATTTGAAGGGGTCAAGACAAGCCCTCCAGTTTGGGGTATGTGTGTAGTGCAGGGTTGGGGAGCCTCGGTATCACCATGGGAGAGTGGATGTGACCAGGAGCAGGGACAAGGGATGGCAGAGGGGAAAGCTCAGCTGCCTTTGAGGGAGAACACAAGTAGCCCAATGCTGGAGTGGGTAGCAATCTCAAAAAGTGCAAGGGAAACATTTTCCCTTTGAAAAACCCAGGAGGTCAGCAGCTGCCCCAGCAGAGGCACAGGAAAATGGCATCAGGCAGGGTCCCCCACACTGAGAGATTCATTGCTGTCCATATGGTGCTGTTCCAGGGAGGAGGGCATGCCTGGGATGGCTGGGCAGCCCAGTCTGCTGGGTGCCATGGGGTCACAGTTGTAGGTCAGCAAGCCCAGGGGGTGACTCACAGTGCTCACCCTAAGTCATGCAGGCAGGGCCCTACAGCCCAGCAGCCTGCCCTTACAGGCTCTGCACAGTGTGGGTGCTGGTCAGGGCAGTGGAAGATAAGAGGAGGCCACTGGTGCATGAAACCATCCAGAGGTGTGTGGCTCTGGGGATGTGGGACTGGGACTCCCTGAAGCAAGGGTAGAGCCACAGGTGCTGGTGACTGGGTCCTCCCTGACTGCCTCTGAAGAAGCTCCATGAAAACCTGGTGGTGCACTGCCCTGGTGCAAGGATCGAAAGAGGAAGGAGGGCAGGTGTCCATCTCTCCAGGTCCCATCAGACCCACAGCTGAAGTGGAGCACATCTCAACTGGGGTGGTTTTCTCCCTTGTTCTCTTTTCCATCTCCCAGATGCTCTGAGCCATGCCAATGGAGAGCCAATGGGCACTCAGGAAGCCTGGCTTTGCTCACCCCATCCCCGCAGTGCTTCTGTTCCTGCAAGCACAACCCAACCACAAACCGGCTTGGCTGAAATCATGCCCTGAACCTGCCTGGGGCTTCTCAGACACCACGTTTGCCTGCCCTGTATCCCTGCACCTTCTGGGCCAGCCCAGGAGCCCCAGGCAGTCCCTATTTGTCCTGATCAGGGAAAAATCACTGTTGCATAAGGAGCTGGGTGAGAAACATGTCAAGAAGAGAGGAGCAGGAAGAAAGAGAATTTACGGGGCTGCTGGGAGAAAGGAGAGCCTATTCCCTGCAGCTTGGCACTAACCAAGGTACCAGCAGCACCTGAGTGACACATCATCTATTGGCACTGACCATAGCCTGCTCCCTTCTGCCATGGAAAGGTCTGTGCCTGCCTGTTCCCCTGTACCTTTGCTTCTTCTTAGACACAGGGGCACACGGGGTGTAGGATGAGGGTGACTGTATCTTCAGTGAGCACTCTGGGGGAATCCTAACACAATGAGGATGCTCTTTCTCAGGCTACAACATCACTAGTATGATGTCAGTGCTCATACATCACACTTGAACCTTTTTCCGTAGATGCAGCCATCTGCCAGCACCCCAACAGTGCAGTTACCACCCATTTAGGGGTCAGGTGTCATGGTTTTACTTAACTCTGCTCTTGCTAAAACCTGCGTGCCTTGTCTGGGTGCTGTTCCTCCTGGGACCCAACCCAGCTACACCCCACCATGCCACTCTCACAAATTAGTTTGTCACCAGTGGGAGAAAAAAAATTGCCTCAAACAGGCAACTCCTGTGTTCCCACCACCACACAGCTAATGCATTCAGGGCTGGGATGGGGAGGGCAGTAAAGACATTCCTTTCTTGCTCAGGGGAACATGGCCCTTGGCTAAGCATCCACAGGTGCCCAGTGATGTACATACGTAAGCACACCCTATGCATCTGTGGCAGCAACAGCAAAGAACAGGTCTATCAATGCCACCAGTCCTGGGGCTTCCAGGAACTCTGGCACAACACAAAGCTGCACCTCTGAACCGCCTGCCACCAAGAGTAAAACCCACAGACACCAGTGCTACCCAGACCTGGGAGAGGGGACCAGTACGAGCAGCAGGCATATGGAAAGATGCCTGTCTTGAGCTGGTTCAAGGAGCCAGGCAGTGCCTGGACTTCTTTCCCCAGCACAGAAAGGGCACCTTGAAAATGAGGAATGATCTCTGTTGAGGGTTAAAACCCCAAGCTCTGAGGGAAGCAGCTCGTGAATCAACCAGCTGCTCCTGTGCCCTGTCCCAGGAAGACCAGCACGTCCATTTGGTGGTGCTGGTGGCCTCATCCACACACCACCTCCACCTCCTCCAGGCTCACTGGCTCTAGAGCAAAGCAGAGTGTGAGCTGGTGATCTCCCTGCAGCCATTCTACTGCCTGGTGCATTCAGCTGTGCTGCAGGCAGCTGCGTTATTAGTCTTAAATTAAAGGTTCCTTTCCTTCTTCTTTTTTAAAAGAATTAAAAACAAGCTTGACCCCTTGCCCTCCTCTGCCAAATCCTACTAATCTCCCCAAACCAGTGCTGCCAGCACATGCATGGCATGGTCACAGCACCAGCAGGACCCAGGCTCTACGGCAAGATGTGGCTCTGAGCAGCCAGGGCAGGGGGCAGCAGTATCCCTGCACCCTGCCCTTGCCAGTGCTGTCTGCCTGCTCCTGAACTGAAGGCAAAATGAACTTCTGCTTCCCCTCTACCTGCTCCAGTCATAGGCAAATGTCCTCCAAGATGAAGCACAGGGCCAGAGATTGGAGGCGAGGGCTCACCAGGTGGGTATTGATGAGGATGGGACAGAGAAAACACGGAGAACTGAAGGGACAGCTTCAGAGAATTAGCCAGGGAAAAACAGCAGGTCTCAGGCAGAAGGAAGGAATGTGTCCTGTGATAGCACAGCTACCCTGAGGTGGGTGGCAGGGAGCATGGAGATCCACAGACACCCTGCCCCGGCCAGGGCTTGCCCTGTCTCATTCTCCCCTCGAGCAAAAAAAGCAAGGCAAGCCCCTCTCAGACCCATGTTAAACCCTTGCCTGGCAATAAATACAGTGCTTGTGCTCTGGGGACAAACTCTCAGCTGGTGTACAACTGACCATAACAGCACCATTTACACTCACCAAAGCCCCTGCTTTTGCCCTGCATCCCTTGCGCCAGGGCTAGCAAAGGGAATGGCGATGTGGAATAAATCACTGGTGGGCAGGAAGGGGAGCGGGAGGGGAAAGGCATATGGAGAGCTTTATTTTAGGGGTCAAAAGAGTGTGACAATGTGGAGACGAATAGCCTCAGATAATGAATGATAGCCCGGACGGCACGCCGGGGAGCTGGAATCTAAGCACTTAAAACCGGATAAAGACAGGCTGGGTGAAATTCTTAATAGATTTAAATAGTTCATGTTTCGACAGATACCTGGGCTTTCCAAGGCTGGGTCCCAGCTCTGCGCCTGTAATGAATCCCCCACCCCCTCTGGTATCCTGTAAAGCACTGTCTTTGCCTTTGATGAAGGCACTATTACAAATAGGGGTTTTGTCCCTGCCGTGTCCAGGCCACCGTTCGGGGGGGACACAGTAGGGACCCTCCAGCTTTTAATTAAAGTTGACTTATTGGAGGGGTCTGGAAACCCCTACCCCCCTTCCTTACCCCTCAGGCATACAACCCTCCCAGGCTGAAGGCTAGGGGTGCAGGGAGGCAGACTGCAACTCTCCCCACAGGACCTGTGTGCCCATACACCTGGGGTCCCCCAGCCTGGTGCCCCCAACACACTTGTGTACCCAAACCCTGACAGCATGTGGGTGCCCGATCTGAATCCTCATGGCCAGCAAGCAGCAGTCCCCACCCAAGTGGTGTTCCTGGGAGTGGAGGACTCTGTAGTCCCCAAGCTGGGATGGGGGGACCACCCCTGGAGATCGAGGGACCGTGCGTGTCCTCCTGCATTTTCCCCCTCGGGATGTCCTACTCACCACCAGAGCCCGATGATATTGGCGGGGCACAGGAGGATGAAGAAGAGCCCCAGCTGGGTCCGGGAGGAAGGCAGCATCCTGCCAGGGCTGAGGGAAGCGTCGAAGCCGCTCCGTGCCACCCGCGGGGAGCCGGGCAGTCCCGAGGGTCTGGCCGGGGCTCCGGCGGGTGGGTGCCCGCTGCCTCCCTCCGCCGGGCCGGGCCGGGCCGGGCGGGCAACGCGGCCGGCGGGGCCGGGCCGGGCCGGGCCGGGCTGGGCTGGGCAGGCAACTCCGGGCGGCTGGAGCGCGGCGCGGAGGCTGCTCCGGAGAAGGAGGAGGAGGAGGGACGGGGCTGCGAAAGCATCTGCTCCGACAGGGAAACCGGAGCCCGGGGGGACGGACAGGGCGGGCCGGGCGGGGGGACTCCCGGGTGCCAGGCTCGGTTCCCGGCGCGCAGCCACGGACACGATGTGGGCACGGCTACGGGCACCCTCCGGCAGTGGGACGGTGGCCGCAGTCTTCCCGGACCCGCATCCCGCCGCCGCGCTTGGACGTGCAGCCCTTTCTGCGGAATCCGCCTTGCACACTCTGTCCCCGCAGTCCTAGGACCTGCCGCGGACCTGCCTGGCACAGCCCTGCCTGGCACGGCTCTGCTCGGTGTCCTGCCGCAGCCCTGCCAAACCCGACCTGGCTTTGAGGTGTCCCTGACACCTGCCCGTCACACTCCTGTCCGACCCTGACACACCTGTCGTGGCCTTGCCCAAACTTGGCATCCCTGCATTGCCCGCCAGCACAACCGTGCCCGGCCCCTGTTCCTGTACTGAGTTCGCCTGCCACAACCCTGGCTCCGTGACTCTGCCTGTCCTCAGACCAGCCTGTCCTGCCTGGCGATACTGGAGGAGTGACCCCTCGCAAGCATCTCCCAACACTTGGCTTCAGCACCTCTGGAGAGTCATGCCTGGGGCAGGGGGACACGCAGGAGGAGAAAGATGGGAACCAGCCCGAGGAGCAAAGAGACCAAGAGAAGGATGCAGTGAGGGACAGTTTGTTTATGGTGATTTCATCTCAGGTGCAGCCAGGACTCAGGAGGAAGATAGCCCCCAGCACTGGATCACAACAGGAGGAATAGCAGGAGTTGCCTGGGGCAGGAGGAAATTGAGGTGTCTGAAAGGTAGCAGAGGGCCACACCAGGGCTGGACAGCTGGAAACAGGAGGAACCAGTGCCCATCGGCTGCCACCCCAATTCTCTCCCCCATAGGAGCCTCAGGAATGATTTCCCAGTTCTCTGGATCTCTGATTCTTCTAGTACCATTCATAACTCCCAGCAGAGGTTGGGGATGCAGCTCCCAGCCAGGTAGCATCCAGGTCATAGACCCTGGGGTTGGGACAGCCACCCTGGGGAGTCCCAATTTACTTCTGCACCCACCACCATTGTGCACCCAGACAGCCCACTGGGTTACCCCAAGATAAATGAGGGTGTCTGCCACCAGCAATGGGCAAAGCAGAGCACTCTGGCTGCTGGTGATCTCACACCTCCCTCCAGCAGCAATTTGAGGTCTGTCCTCCTTCTTGGCCTCCCATCCCCTGCTCATCTGTAGCCCCTGGCTTGCCCATCACTGCTCCCCTTCAATCACCAGCAGTTTCACCCCTTCACTTGGGCACGTTTTCGCCCCCCACCAGCAGCATTGGTGGTGAATGACTCAGGTTTTATCTGCAGCTTGGCACAATTCTCCTTGCCCTCCTAGGCACAGGAAGTAAGAGACTCCCATCACTCCTGGAGGTTTCACACCTGTTCCTCCTATGCCATACCACACAGGAACTAAGCTCCCGGTCTGCACCCTTGGCATGGTGACCAGGACGGAGCTGCTCTGCATGGAGACACAGGGACGTTCCCTGAGCTGGACACTGCTGTGGGCTGCCACACCATGTCCAGTTCTTGTTGTCTTTTGCCTTCACCCACCAGCCTCCATCCTACCTGCCCTACAGGAATCCCATCATCTCAAATCTTAGGGGGAAAGTCAGCAATGGGTAGTTTGTAGAGAGGGGACATCTCTGCTAAGGCTTGGGAAGGCTGACACAGTGCCCAAGGGCCCACCCCCTGCAGGCAGAGCTTGCTGCAAGCACGGCTCATCTGCCGGCGTGTTGAAAGTGCCTGTTGTCCCCCCCGCCCCTAGCTCCTGGCCTCCTCGCAAAGGCAGAGCGGGGCAGGTGAGAAGCCTTTATCTGATTTCCTAAGGGCAGAAAAATCCCTTTGATTTTGCCCCGAAGAGGGGAGTGGGGTGGGGGGGGGAGTGCCGTCTCGGCGAGCAGGTGCGGCTGGTGCTCAGCAACTCGCCTTATCATGTCCTAGCTCTGCATGAGGGTGGAGGGAACTGGGGGGGCTGTGATGCCCCAGCACGTATATGGGAACTGGTCCCATTGCCTGTGTCCTATGGCAAATCCCCCTGAGAGGGGCTGGTGGGGCAGGGTGGACAAAGGTGGGCTCCTTGCCTTGTGCCTGGACCAGAAGGGCTGGGAGGGGAGGGATGTCAGGGGTTTGTCCTGGTTTCACAGCTTTTCTCACAGTTGCATAAAAATTCCCCTTTAGCAAGGGGAAACTGAGGCACAGAGATGCTAATACCTGCTTAAGCAGCTGGGGGGTGATAGCCTGCTCCCCCAGACCCAGCAGTTTTCTCACTACCTCCCCTTCTGCAACAAGACTCAAAGGAACACATACTTCAGGGGACAAGGACACAGTGGTGACACTGAGCCAAGGCAGTGGGGATGCCACTGCCCCCCTGAAGCAGCCTTCATTGTCGCAGCTGATCCTTTGTCTCTGCCTTTCCTTGCCTCTTGCAGCTCACTCCCCCCACCCCCACCCCCCCCCGCCCCGGCTTTTGTGTTATTACAAATTATAAAACAATTTTTTCCTGCCGTCCCGCATTCTTCTGCCTCCTGCAAGAATTTTAATGTATTTATTTTTGCTATCAGGGGAAAGCGCTGTGTTCCTCGGCCACCCCCGGGCAGCCCCAGCCCCGCTTGGCCACTGACGGAAATTAATGATGGAGGATGCAGGGGGAGAGCAGACACCTCTGCACCCCTGCAGCAGAGAGGTGGGAGGGATGGGTGTCCCCCCAACCAGACATGTTTTCCCCAATATAAAGGTCTGTGGAGGACAGAGAACTCAGCTACAGTGGGTAAGGGTGATGGGACAGTGCAGGCTGGTCCCCAGGAGAGGCTATTTTTATGGGCTGGGGAGGGGACAGCTATTGGGTGGTTGAGCAGGTCCAAGGGGTGCTTTGCTTCAGGGTGCTGAGATGGGGAAGCAAAATCCCCATATAGCAGCATGCCCTTGGAATTCCCTCGAGGAAGAAGAGATCTCCCCCAGATCCCAACCCACTCTGCCCCTTGTGACAACATCCCCAGTGATCCCTACTCTGCCTGTGGGACAAAGCGTCCCCTGAGTGCCCCATCCTGCACCCTCCACTGAACTCCCTCTGCCCCTAAGCTGGTGCCTTGATGCTGTGCTGAGCTCTCTCACTCCTGACTACATGGCCCCAACGGCAGGGATGGGGGTGCCCTGCTCCCATAGCCCCCCTGCCCCACAGCCACAAGGCTGGGGGGCTTTGGCTGCTGGGAGGGAACAGACAGGGGGAGGAAGGAATGGGCCTTTCCCGCTGCGGGGAAAGTGCAGTGATTTCCAACCCAAACACCCCAGCGCTCAGCAGCCGCATACTTTCCCAGTGTCCCTCCCCTCCTTTTTATTCCTGAGGACATTGGCAATCAAACCCAGGCTGGCCTCATCTCCTGCTCCTGCAGTGAGGTCATCGAGCTGTGTTTGTGACATCCCGGCATCTCCATGGCAGCGCACTGTGATGTCATAAGCTTGGGGTTGCAACCTCACAGCAGGAAGGGAATGATCTTATTAAAACAACATGGTCCCCATCCATGGCCGTTCACAGCCAGGGGACTCCAATGCAGGGTAACAGCCAGTGGAGAGGCTTGTGGCAGCCAGAAGGATGATAAGGATGGAGCCCTCCCTGGGGTTGTGTCACCAGTGGGAGATGGTGATGACACAGGGCATGCTCCAGTGCTCAAAGCAGAGGGTGGCCTCCAGGGCTGAGTTCCCAACTGACACAAACACACAAGCCCCATGGTGCTGGGGAAACAGTGAATTTGGAGAGAGCCACACTAGGACTTACTCTTCAGAGTCCCCCGTGCTCAGCTACAGTGCTGCCCATCTCCAGGACTGAGTATCTGAGGCCTTATCGGGGTGCAGAGCCCTTTCATGTCAGGCCAGTGGGTGGCAAGCAGAGCTGATGAGGACCTGTCCCCAGATCAGAGCCATCCGGTGTTGACAGCGACTGTGGGGCCCGTTCTTAAATTAGACAAGCCCCCTTTCCCCCTGGCCAGCACTCCTACCCCTGCCCCACAGCTGGACACAGCCTGGGACATCGATGCCCACAGTGCTTGGCATGGCCAACATGTCCCACACACGCACATACACACACCTGTAGGCACACACTGTACCCCCAAGGAGGGCTGGGCACTGACAGGTGGGAGATGGATGGATGGAGGGGTGAATGGGAGGATGAACAGACAAATGGGTGGATGGCTATCTGAATGAACAGGTGGGTGTGGGGATGGGTGGGAAGAGCGATGCACACATTTGTTGATGGATGGATGGGTGAGTGTACAGACAGCTCAGTAGATGGATGGAGAAATGACTGTGAGAAAGATGTGTGCAAGTGTGGATGGATGGATGGATGGATGGATGGATGGATGGATGGATGGGTGGATGGACAGGAGAAAGAACGGCCCTAGGAGTCTTTAGTGAGCCTGTGTGGCTCTGAATGTTTTTGCTCTTTCCAAACAATCTAAGTTTCACACAGCACCAGCAAAGGTCAGCTCTCTCCTGGGAGAGAAGGGAACATCAGCATCCCAAGGGGAGAAAATTTGCCTTTCTCTCTTTGCAGTTTGAGGGCCTGACCTCGTGCTGCTGCAGCAGTGCACCCTCACTGCTAGCACAGGATCTGTTTTACACTGCCCAGAGGGGAAGCTGAAGCCAGGGGATCTGGCTTGCAATAAAGCTGAAACCACCCTTTTCAGGGAGGCATGGCACTGTGGCCAGTCCCACTCCTTCCAGCTCTCTGCACATCCATCTGTCCATGCACGGGAAGGACACACATCTCTCGGACTGAGAGCAATGCCGCTGTCCTTGGGCCCCTGCGGGCTGTAAACATGATGTCATGTGGCAGCACACACAGCCTGCTCTGTGCGCGGGTCCCCGAATGGGCTTCCCAAGTTCTGCGTGGGAGGCATCGACCATGGCCCACAGCCAAGGGAACTGGAGTCAGGAGATAAAATCAGGTTTGCTTTGGGCTGGAGCAAACAGCCTTTTGCAGGAGGAGTAAGGGACAGGGAGAGCAGCTGGAGGGTGGAGACAGCTCCCCAACTTGGAGAGTTTGGCAGGGAGCAGAGGTGATGGGGGACACTCCAGGAAAGCCAGGGCTGGTCTTGCCAGTCCCAGGTTGGCTCCCTTCACGCCTACTTGACTTAGAATAACTCCATAGGCACTTGAAGTCACTAATCAGCCAGGACCACTTGAGAGCAGCCCAGGGCTGCCTCCCGTCTCCTGTGATAACAGGATGCCAGCCCCGGGTTCACTCCGGCATCCCACTCTCACGTCCTCGGGGAAAGGTCCTGGCCCACCAGGGTCCCATGGGGCACAAATCAGGGGGTGTCCTGAGCAGATCTTGCTGTCAGGTGCTGAGCCCTGTGTGATGGTAATGTGGGACACACCATTGTGCTGTTTGATTTACCTCTTGTTTCAAAAGCTTTATGCTGTCCCCAAGCCCCTATCTGGGTCTAAGGGGTCAGACAGAGGGAAATTAGGGGAAGGGGAGTTTTGGAAGAGGGCCAAGAGGGTCCCACTTGAACTCTCTGTGTGGGAGAGAAGCAGCTGTCTCCAGGCCTGGGATCTGTCTACAACCCTCTTGATCTTCCCATGGCCCTCCCTGTGCAGCCCCACTAGCCCCAGCATGGCTCATGACTCAGGCAGTGACAGTGTGGTGACACACAGTTGACGTGACAGGCCATCTCCAGTTAAATGCTTTGGGCTGTTTACAGTCCCTGGAACCCAGGCTCAGCCTTCTCACAGCCTGGGCTTTCCTGGGAGTGAGTCAAGGGATGCCCTCCCCTGGGACACTTCATTCCGCCCCCCCTCCCCGCCATCGGCTGTGGGAGAGAAAATCAGGGTTAGAGGATTCAGCCCTGGGAAAAATTTCCAGCTCCTGGATGACACTGCATAAGTCACGTAAAGAAGCTGGTCCTTCATCCCAGTAGGACCAGCTGCCAGGACCCTCCATGAGCAGTGTGTGGTGGATGGGTCGAGGGGCAGAGCAGCAGGGGGCTCCCACAGTGCCTGTATCTGCACCCACAGGTTCCACCAGTAAGATGGGGTCGAACTTGACAATGCGTCTGTAGGATGTAGTGTTGCAGCAACCGTGGGGCAGCGTGACACACCAGATGGGACCCTCAGCGCCACATCCTCATGGATGAAGGCAGCATTTGCTCTCCTCCCTCTGCTCCGCTTGTCGCCAAGCTGAGTTGGCCCCGTACTTGGGGACCTCCCGGGAGCTGGCGGTGTCCCCGGCTCCTCGCGGCATCCTCCGGCGGAGGATGTGTCATATGCCAAACGCTTCCCTTCGGAAGTCCCCGCCGAGCGGCAATAGGAGGGGGGTGACTCACCCGACCCGACCCTCCTCCCTTGTGCACGGCCCCCCCCACAGTCCTGTCAGCGGCCCCGGCGGGCCCCGGGCTGGTCCCCGCCGTCCGAGGGCGGGGAGCACAGCCTAGCGGCGGGAGCGGAAAGTAGCCGGGATAACAGCGTCTGCCGCCCCGAGCCCGGGGAGCCGCTGCGGTGGTACAGCCTGCCCTTCCACAAGGTCCTGTACCTGGGTCGGGGTGACTCAAGTACCTGTTCAGGCTGAATAAGGGATGGATGGATGGATGGATGGATGGATGGATGGATGGATGGATGGATGGATGGATGGATGGATGGATGGATGG
>JAWWEE010000162.1:15306693-15374139 GCA_035221455.1 Xenops minutus | reverse complement strand
ATGGATGGATGGATGGATGGATGGATGGATGGATGGATGGATGGATGGATGGATGGATGGATGGATGGATGAATGGAGAGCAACCCTGCAGAGAAGGACCCAGAGATACTAGTGAATCAAAAATAGTATATGAGCCGGCAATGCGCACTTGCAGCCCAGAAAGCAGACCACGTCTGAGACTGGAAACCAAGAAGCATGGCCAGCAGGGCAGGGGAGGTGATGCTCTTACTGCATTTGTGAGAGCACACCTAGAGTACTGCATCCAGCACTGAAGTCAGTGCAAGAGAGGCATGAACCTGTTAGAGCAGACTCCAGAGAAGGTCACAAAAATGATCAGGGAGCCACCATCAGGGAGCACCTCTCCCATGAAAACAGGCTGAGAGATTTTGGGTTATTCAACCTAGAGAAGGCTCAGGAACATCTTATTGCAGCCTTTCAAAATATAAACGGGTCTATAAGAAAGATGGAGAGACTTCTTCTCTTTTTTGTAAGAGGTAATGGTTTTAAAGTGAAAAAGGTGGTAGGTTTCCACTCTCCAGCAAGGGTAAATGCAGTGACAGCAGGCCGGGGTGTCCCCTGCCGAGGGGGGCGAGAGCCGCAGGGTGTCCAGGCACCAGGCTAGGAAGCCCCCTGCAGCCCTGGGTCCGGGGTTCTCTTGCTGCCCCGGCTACGGGCCCAACCGCGGCAGGGCAAGCAGTAGAGCTGGCTGTGAGCAGCCATGAGATGGCGGCAGGCGCTCACGCTTGGCTGTCCCAGTATGTGGTGCCTCAGAGGTGTCTGCAGGCACAGGGGTGCCTGGGTCCCAACCCGGCTGGCAGGGACCACACAAGGCATCAGCCTGGAACCCAGTGCAGGACACTCCCCGCCTACTGGTGAGGCAGCACAGAGGGCGAGAAGAGCCCAACCTGAGGACACAACCTCCCTGTCCAGGACGTTGAACCCACCACCTGATTAGGGTGGTTAATGATCAGCACTGGGATGTCCCTGGCATGGTGCCAGGCGCCCCAGGAGTGACACCTGGACAGAGCACTGCCCTGCCCTGCTGCCCTGGGACCTGGTGGCAGTGCCAGGCTTGCCAGAGGGGACATGCCCTGCATCCATGGTCCTAGACACGCACCACAGCAGGGTCCTTCTCATGGGCTGGATAGCTTGGCCTGCGTGAGGGGGTTGCACAGGGGGTTGACAGGCAGGGGACAGAGGGAGGGCAGGAGGTCTCAGTCTGCAAGGGCAGGCAGCCCTTAAGAGCAGGCCCAGCAGTGAGCCTGGTGCTGATGCAGGGTGTGCAGGGTCTGGGATGTACTACCCAGTGCCAGAGTGCAATGATGGTGCTGCCACAAGTTGTGCCATACCTGGTACAGTGCTCAGTGCCAGTGCCTGGCAAGCAGTGCCCAGCACCTACTGCCCATGTGCAATGCCCAGTGTGCAGCATCTGGCACTGGTACCAGTGCTGGTACCACACCTTATGTTGTACCCAAGGGTACTGTATCTGCTGTGCCATGCCAGTGCTGGCTGCCAGCTGCCTTGTGCATAGTACCATCATGCACAACACGTGGCACCCAGTCCCTGATACATGGCACTGGGTACCACTGATGCCAGTTCCGAGTACCTGGCACCCGGTGCATGGCGTGTGACGACGCTGAGCAATGTCCAGCGTCCAGTATTTGGTGTATGGGATATGGTACCCGGTGCGCTGTAACGAACATCCAGTACACTGCATGGCCCGGTAGCAGGTGTGCAACAGCCTGTACCCCGCGCCCAACGCGCAGCATCCGCCACGGGGGCCGGTACGCGCTGCGCAGCGCAACGGTGCCCGGTGCGCGATGCTCAGCACCCCGTGTGCGGTGCCCGGTGCCGGTGCCCGGTGCGCGATGCTCAGTCTCCGGTGTGCGGTGCTCGGTGCCGGTGCCCGGTGCGCGATGCTCAGTCTCCGGTATGTGGCGCCCGGTGCCGGTGCCCGGTGCGCGATGCTCAGTCCCCCATTTGCGGTGCCCGGTGCCGGTACCCGGTGCGCGATGCTCAGTCTCCGGCGTGCGGTGCCCGGTGTGCGGTGCCCGGTGCCGGTGCCCGGTTGCCGCCCCCGCACCGCCCCCCGCACCGCCCCCGGTGCCGCCCCCCGCCACCCCCGGTGCCTCCCCGCCCCGCCCCGTCCCGTGCGCTGCCGACGGAGCATGGCGGGCCCGAGCGGCGGGGCCCGGTGGCCGCTGCTGCCGCTGCTCCTGCGCCCCCGCCCGCCGCCGCGCAGCAGCCCGGGGCCGCCGCGCAGGACCGGGGGATCGGCGGCGGCGGCGGCGGGGCCGGCGCGGCTGAAGGGACCGGAGGAGCTGCCGGGGCCGGGGCTGCTCCGGACTTTCGTCTGGCTGTTCCTGCGGGGCTACCTGCTGCACACGCACCGGCTGCAGGTGCGCCGGGACAGCCCGGCCCGGGGGGCTGCGGGGGTGGGCGGGGGGCGGGGGGGCCGGGGGACCCCGCACGGGAGCGGGGATGGCGGGGCTGGGAGCGGGGCGTGGGATGGAGGGGCTGCAGGGAGGGTGCTGTACCCTGTGCGGGGGGCTTTGCGAAAGGGAGGGAGTGGGAGCGGGCTGGGAGCAAGCGGAGATGGGCTGCAGGGAGGGGAAGAGCCGCCAACAAGTGACGGCGGGGAGTTGAGCGGGGGCGGCAGAACAGAGAAGCAGAGGGGCTGGGCGCTGGGGAGCACCCTGGAACCGTGAGGTGATGGTGGGGCCAGCAGTGTGGAGAGGGGCCAGCAGAACTGGGTGACCCCGGGAGGGTCCAGCCAGCCCAGGGCTTCTCCAGCATCCCGGAGCCGGCCAGGCAGCCAAGGGCAGAGGCTTGGGGGCATCTTACAGGGTCCTGTCATCCCCTGGCTCCCAGCTGTGACAAGCTGGAGGGGCAGTAGCTTTAGGGGGCAGGTGACCAGGCAGATTTTTGGGCAGATGATACCCAGGCAGGCAGGGGAGGGATAGACAGAAGTGTTTGTTTTCTTCTGTCAACACTTCCTCATACGTCCGATGAAGCAATCGATGGGCTTGGCTGGCTGCAAGCCAGGCAACATCTTCCAGCACCCTGGAGCTCTGAACGTCCAGAGAAGCGTGCGGGATCAGGCCTCCCTGGCATCTCAGAGCACCAGGCACGGCTGGTTGGAGAAGGGGTTGTCACAGGGCAGTGGGATCTCAGGAAGTAGCCATGGGAGCTCCCTCGTGCTCCCTCCTGCCCTTGGGACTCTGAGCACAGCCTGGCTTTGCGGGAAGATGCCCACATGCTCTGGAGGTGCCTTTCTCCAGATCCCAGCAGCTCTGGATTCTTTCAGTCCTCCTCTCCAAGGCCAGCACTGTGTCGGGTCTTGGCTGTCAGCAGATGCTGGTGGGCAGGCTTCAAC
This sequence comes from Xenops minutus, assembly GCA_035221455.1. NCBI lineage: Eukaryota > Metazoa > Chordata > Aves > Passeriformes > Furnariidae > Xenops > Xenops minutus. The sequence continues at coordinate 15,370,763 of JAWWEE010000162.1, read as the reverse complement.
CCAGACCACAGCTGCTCCGTGCCCACAAGCTGCCTGCGGTACCGGGTTGGCTGTCCCTCCCCCTCCTCCTGCCACCGTGCACGAGGAACGTCTCCCTGTGGTGACGAATCCAGCTGAATCCGGGCGCAGGCTCCGATGCAGTCAGTCACCAAGGGAGATTGTACCACGTGCATCCCTGCAGCCATGGGGAACGGGGATCAGGGCTTCCCTGCTGGGTCCCCCACAGCCCCCCATGCTTGGCCATGCTCTGCAGGGGCTCTGACAGTGCCTGGGTGGGATGGAGAGCAACCCTTGGACATGGCCCTGTGCAAATCCACTTGCAAAGGGGTGCCCAGCTGCCCCTAAGGGATTCACTTGGGGGTCACGGTGCTCCCTGGCAGGGAGGCAGGCATGGCATCCTTGGGTGCAGCTGAGGAGAGGGGACTTGCAGCCAACAGAGCCCAGAGCAGGTGGTGGATGTCCCCTAGCTGGCTTGGGAGCCTGTGGCCCCAGGGCCATGCCCCAGAGGTGACAGCCTGCTCTGGAAGCAGCCCAGTCATGCCCTAGCCTGGTGCTGCCCTCCCACTGCTGATCATTAACCACACTTAGTAGGTGGTGAGTTCAAGGACCCACTTGGGGACTGTTGTCCCCAGGTTAATCAGAGCTAGGGCCTTGCTAGAAGCAGCAGGACTTGGATCTGCTGACAGCTGCTGCAATGGTCCTGCATCTCAGCACAGCCCTGTGCTTGGCAGTTGTCCCTGTCCCTGCTGTCCCCTCTTTGTCGTCTTTGCCCAAAATACCAACCAGGCTCCCTGCATCTCTGAGATGAGTGAGGGATATGCCAGTCTGTGCTGGGAGTCAGTGCCTGGTGTGCTTAGTGCTGGCAGAGGTAATGAGCTTGGAGACACCAGTCCAGGCCATCTGCAGAGCACTTCAAGGATGGCACCAGCTTGGAGGGTCAGAGGCGGGTGCTTGGGCTCAGCTGGTGCTGAGGGGTCCATGGGATGGGTGCAGAGGGTGGTAGGCACATGCAGAGCAGCACTGGGGCAGGGAGGGTCTAACCCAGCCTCTATTCCATTCATCCTGCCATACTTGATGCATTTCAGGTGATGTCCCGACGCCTTTATGGTCCTATCTGGAAGTCGACCTTCGGACATTATAGGAACATCAATATTGGGAGCCCAGTGGTGCTGGAGCAGCTGCTACGGCAGGAGGGCAAGTACCCCATGCGGAGTGACATGGCACTGTGGAAGGAGCACCGGGACACCCGGCAACTGCCCTACGGACCCTTCACTGAGTGAGTCCTTCCCTGCCTGTGCCCTGTGGGGCAGCACACATCTCCTGTCCCTTCTTTAAGTGCCTAGGTGGCAGCTTGCATTGCTCACTCTCCTGCAAGCTGCATGTCCCTGCCAAGCAGAAGGCCATGGGCATGGCAGGTGGAAAGACCCCTGGGGTAGTTCCAGCCTGGGGTATGGGGTATGCACATAGGGGTTGGGAAACAGCTGCCAGCAACACTGCCCCCTGCCCATCCGTGCACCCAGCGCTGAGCCTTGTCCCCATCCAGGGAAGGGGAGCGCTGGTACCGCCTGCGCCAGGTCCTCAACAAGCGGCTGCTGAAGCCCTCGGAGGCGGTGCTGTATGCAGATGCCATCGGGGAGGTGGTGTCGGACCTGATGGTGCGGCTTCGGGAGGAGCGGAGCCGCAGCCCCTCAGGGGTGCTGGTGGGGGACGTGGCCAACCTGCTCTACCGCTTTGCCCTGGAAGGTAGGGGGGTCTTCCCCCTGACCCTTGCCCTGCCCCACTCTTCCCATCCCTCCGGGGGTCTGGATGCTGTCTGTCCCCCACAGGGATCTCCTATATCCTCTTTGAGACCCGCATTGGGTGCCTGAAGCAACAAGTCCCTGCTGAGACCCAGCGCTTCATTGACTCCATCAACCTCATGTTCAAGAACTCCATCTTTGCCACTGTCCTGCCACGATGGAGCCGCAAGGTGTTGCCCTTCTGGGACCGCTACCTGGACAGCTGGGACACCATCTTTGCCTTTGGTGAGCAGTGATGATGGGGGCCCAGCATAGTGGGATTGGACTCCCTAAGGACGCTCAAAAGTGGGGCAGTCCCTGGCCACATGTCCTTTTGGCAGCCCTCGCTCTGTCAGCGCTGGGTCCCGCTCTCTGTCCCTGCAGGCAAAACCCTGATTGACCGAAAGATGGAAGAGCTGGAGGGGCAGGTAGAACGCGGCAAGGAGGTGTCTGGCTACCTGAGCTACCTGCTGGCCAGTGGCAGACTCAGCCTGGACGAGGTCTACGGCAGCGTGGCGGAGCTGCTGCTGGCTGGTGTGGACACGGTGAGAGCTGGGCAGCCACTGCCAGGGCACCCCCGCTGACCTCCATGCCCAGGGGAACCCACAGGGCCATGCTGAGCCCAGCCCCTGTGAGCTCTGACCTGGTGTCTGGGAGACTGATGTTTTACAGGGCCAAACCCTCAGGGATCAGTCTGCTGTCTGTCCTCTGCCCTGCTCCATGCCCTGCTCCATGCCTCACTTTACCCTTGCCTGCTGCCCCTCACCCCTGACTTTCCTGCACACCAGAGCAGGGGCTCTCTGGTGCTGTACTGGTACTGTGCTTGGCACAAGGCTGCTTGGGTACTGGCCTCAATTCTCTCACTCCCCTCTGTGCTCCATTTCCCCAGACCTCCAACACACTGTCCTGGGCCTTGTACCACCTCTCCCGAGACCCAGGCATCCAGGAGACCCTGTACCAGGAGCTGAAAGCTGTTGTGCCTGCTGACCGGTTTCCTGCTGCTGAGGATATCCCCAAGTTGCCGATGCTTCGGGCCGTTATCAAGGAGACACTGAGGTACAGCCCAGCCTTGCCCCTGCCATGAGGTGCTGGTCACCAGCCCATTCTCCAGGGGGTATTCACTAACAAGGCAGGATGCAAGGCTGGATTTTAGTCCCTCAGGACCATGTACATCCATCTCCTCCCTAGGGAGCTGCTGAGCAGCAGGAGGTGCTTGCCTTGCCCTGCCTGCAGCTCTTTCCCTCTGGGATCTCCAGATGGATCCTGCTTCCCCATTAACTCTTCCCATATTTCAGGGTCTACCCTGTGGTGCCCACTAATGCCAGAGTCTTCTATGAGAAGGACATTGTCATCGGAGACTACCTCTTCCCCAAGAATGTGAGTGGGGCCATGGCATGGGGACCTGCACTGCGCTCAGTGGGGCTGGGTGGGGTCATTAACCCCCACTTATTGCCCTGCAGACCCTCTTTGTCCTGGCACACTATGCGATGTCCCATGATGAGACCTACTTTCCTGAGCCTGAGCGGTTCCTGCCCCAGCGCTGGCTCCGGGGATATGGCTCCCCCCACCACCCCTTCAGCTCCATCCCCTTTGGCTACGGGGTTCGCGCCTGCGTTGGACGCCGCATTGCTGAGCTGGAGATGCACCTGGCCCTTGCCAGGGTGAGTAGGGGCCCCGCCACAATGGGTATCTTGCCATGAGCTGGGATGGGGGCCACAGCGAGTCCCCAGGGCACTGCTAACCCCTTCTTCCCACAGATCATCCAGGCATTCGAGGTGCGGCCAGACCCCCGTGGCGTGGAGGTGACATCTGTGTCCCGCATTGTCCTGGTGGCCGACAAGCCCATCAACCTGGAGTTCATTGCTCGCCCGGAAGCTCCCTGACCGCGCGTCCACCCCTGACCCTGGGTGCCAAATGGAGAACCCCCCCTGCCCCACAGGGAGGGGCAAAAAGGCAAAACTATCCTCTGCCCAGCTTTGGCTGGAGGGCTCCCAGCCCCACTGTGGGAAAGAAGGGGGGACAAGAGATTGCCCCCAACTTGCCCCTGGGGCACTAGTATCCCCTGACCCAAAATCAGCGGGAGGCTTGGGGAACTGCTGTGCCTTTCACACACTTCATGGGGTTGTGTCCTGCCATCCCATGCCCAGCTGGGCTGTGTCTGGGACCTGGGAGCTCTGTCAGGGCAGGGGGTAAGCAAGGGAGGGGGCTTGCAGCCATTCGGTGTCTCCTTCGTCCTGTCCTTGTGTAGCTGCGCGTGGATCTGTGCCTGGAGCCAGGACATCTGGGTCCTCTCTGAACAGCTGACCTTGGCCTCAGAAGCTTCTCTGTGCCTCAGTTTCCCCCCTGCCTCCCAGGGGATGGTTGAGTGCTGGTGGGGTTTGGGGTTTGCACCTCTCCCAAGGGATGGAGCCAGCCCTGGTCCTGGGAAAATGAAGCAATAACACAGCACATCCCCTGTGATGGGAGAAGGCCTGTTACCACCTAGCACTAGTATTGAGTCCTGTGGCAGACCTAGCCAATGCAGGAGGGGTGTTTAGCACTTGGGACCTTCCGCTATCAGCTGTTGTTGCACTGGGGTCACAGGTGTGGCAGGGGTCTCTCCAGGCAAAGCAGGCAGAAAAAGATGAGCTCAGCACCCCTCATCCCCAAGTGGGGGCACAAGGCTGATATCCAGGGCCATCACAGGGGCTCAGAGATGGTAGCAGCCATAGGCAAGGGATGCACTGACACTTGGCCAGGGTCTTGCATGGGACACCCTAACAGTGAACCTCTCTCACCTTCCTGCTGCTTGGGCTGAGGAAAGCAGCAGGCAGAAACCTTGCTGGTACCAAGGCTGCTGTGCCTGGAGTTTTCCCAAAGGGACCTGCACACACTGACTGTAATCAAGGCTGCATGCCCTGCTTCCCTGTCACCTTGGCTTAACCCCCACGGGCAGAGGTGCCACCCTTTGTCCATGCCACCCTTGCTGGCCTTCCAGGCTGGGTTCCCCAACCCTGCCAAGTAGCCAGTGCTCCCTCCCAAGCCTGGTTTTCTCCAAAGGAGCTATGCCCAGCTTTACCCCAGAAAGGCAAGAGGCAGTTCTTGGATCAGGCTGCTTTGTTGCAACAAGGCTGAACAGACCAACAAATAAATATTCCCTTCCCGCCCCAAAACATGCACAGGATCCCCATGCAAGTGCCCATCCTGGTGCCAGCTCTGGCACAGGCTCTGCCTCTGCCAGGGAGCTCCAGCCCCATGTGACCCTACAATAAACAAGCCAGTGTGTGCGGCTGAGCCCACGCTACCAGGCACTGGGCACAGACAGTAGGACTGTGTCCACCAGGAGGGAGCTGCAACAGAAACACTCAAATCCAGCAGTAGGATGGGAGCTGAGTGGCCAGGTCCGCTGGGGCTGTGTGGGTCTCTGTGCCCAGCCACAGGCATGTCACAGCTCCTCCAGCATAGTGCCCATTGAGCATCACTGTGCTCACGGGCAGGAGGCACGCCTGGCCCCCCTTTTCCACACTTTCTGCCTCTCCAAGGCTGGCAGGATCTGGCCCTGGACTCAAGACGAGCCCCAGGACTGGGGTGAATAGGCAGATCCTCCCCTCAGAGGGCCTTCAGGCCAAAGCCTCCTTCTCACAGGCCATACAAGAGACCCCCCCCCCAAGTCAGACAAGACAGCAGCACTTCCCTGGTGTCTTCAGAGTGAGGATCGATCAATGCCTGCAGGGCAAGAGAGAATGCGAAGCCATAACCCCAACACAGTGCTGGACTGGGCACCCTATGGCATGGCCCTCCCAACCCATCCCAGTGGACACTGGCGTCTTGCCTCCATTCCTGGCTTGGATGCAAGCTGTGGGATAGGAGGGAGGGCAGCTGGCCTGGAGAGGGGCATCACAGATGCCCTCTGCAGCTCCTGACACAGCCACCTCTGTGGGCACCAGGGATGGGGTAAGCAAAGGCATTGTGATTGGGAAACGGGTGGGAAGGAGGTTGTCCCACGTGTGTCTAACACACTACTCCCAGTTGCGTCCTGGGGAGGGGAGCAGAGCAGCTGGGCACTGCTAGGGGGAACTGGTGGACACAGGGCTGTCCCAAGCCCATTCCTCACCACTACCCCAAAAGAAGCATCATTACCTTTGGGAAACAGATGGGAATCAGGGCCAGCTTCCCCCTCCCTATTTCACCTCTAAAGAGGTACCACAGTGAGTGCCAGCACCATGCCCGCCCATCACCAGTGAGGACTCAGCAGGTAGTGGGTGAGCAGAGCCAACTGCAGGTGGTTGGGCAGCATAGTGCCAGTGCCACCTGGGAGTGAACCCTGTTCCTGGAACAGGCAGTTTGGGGCTGCTGCAGGTGGAGGGGATGGGGGCCTCTGCCAACCAGGACCCGTGGACCAGCTATGAAGTGCACACAGCTAGTGGTGAGCAGCATGCTGTGGGTTTGTGAGTGGACATGTGTCCCCAAGGAATGGCACCAGAGGTGCTCAGATCTCGAGGAGGGGATTTGAGGTGAGATTAAAAATAGGCTTTTGTCTTGGGGGTGCATCACACCCCAAAACTCATCCAGCCCAAAGCCCAGGGACCTGCAAAACCTGCATTCCACACACTGCCTGGATGGGGATCTGGTGGAGATGGGTCTCAATGGTGCATGCCCCCATCCTTCCTCACCGACACCCTGTGATCTTTGTGTGCCCTGAGACAAGCAGCATCTGGGTCCTGCTGTCCCCATGTGGGCACCCAGCACTGCAGGACCCCAGCCCCAGCCTCCTTCACCTCTAGGGCCGGTTTGCCTGTGGTGGAGACAGGTGGCCCAAACAGGGAGGTGACAAGGTGCAGGTAACCCAGTGTCAGGGAGGGGACAAGCACGCAGTGACAAGGGATGGCGCCTACCTGAAGTGGAGAGAAATGGAAGGTGCAAGTGGAGAAACATGGAGCATCGTGGGCTAAGAGTTAAGAGCATCGATACCTGCGGGAGTGAGTACAAGGGCCTGGAGGATGTCAGAGAGGGAGATGATGCCCCGTGGGTACCGGTTCTCATCTACCAGAACCAGGCGATGGACCTGTGGGTGTAGGAAGAGCATTGTGGGCAGGCTGGGCAGCTGGGAGGGGTGGCTGGCACTGGCACAAGGCACCCCAGCCACTCACCTGCTCCTTGGCAATGCGGTCAATTATGTCCTCCATGGGTTCATGGGGATAGCAGGTGAGGACCCCCTCCAGGCAGACACTGCGCTGCCGCAGAGCATCCCGCACACTGATGTCCAAGTTGTTGTAAGTCTTCTGGGCCGCCAGGTGCTGTGGGAGATATGGCCCCATTCAGCATCCTGATGTGTCCTCACACCCCACTGCGCCAGCCCAGGGGCTGCACAGAGCAAATGTGTACTGGCAGGTGCGGGACATTTCATGTGGGATGGGTTTGCACAGGCACAGATATGTGTGAGCACCCCACCAGTGCATGCACTTGTGTCCGGGTGTGCAAACACACAGGGTACTCACAATGACATCGAACCGGGAGTACAGGCCAACCACTTGCCCTGCAAAGAGAAACAGTGCAGGGGCTGGGGAGGGGACCCTGGGGACCACTTGCCATGTTTCCTCCCTCACCCCAAGGGGCAGCCCAAGGGCCAGGAAAGGGTTTTTGGAGGGGGAGGGGCTGGAGCTGCTGGGCAGAGGGAGATCAGGGGGTCACTTTCCTCCTACTCAGGTACCAGCATCATTGATGACAGGCAAGGCAGAGACACGGCGATCCACAAAGATCTCCAAGGCGGTGTAGATCGGGGCAGTCTCAGGCACAACAGCCACATCACGGAAGGTGCCAATGCACAGCTCCTGCACTGTTTTCTTCATGAATCGTGGCTTGGGAATGGTAGAGCCCTGCAGTGGGGCAGGGCAGGGATTGGCTGGCACCTACACACACCTTGACATCCTTACTTCTGCCCCTACACGTCTGCCACGAGTGTGCACACACAGCCCCAGCACTCACAAAGATGTGGAGAAACTTGAGGATGCGCTTGTGTGTCAGAATGTGCAGGACATTGCCCGACACGGGCTCGATGACAGGCAGGCGGTGGATTTTGTGCTTGATCAGGGAGTAGACAGCATCGAAGAGGCTGTGGGTGATGGGGACATAGTGCAGGGATAGTGCTGCAACCCAGGCATACACACCCCCATCCCAAGGGGTGCGCTCTCCCCCAGTGGACAGGCTCTCACCTATTGCTTGGGGAGATGTAGACCAGTGGCTTGAAGGAGCCCTGCAGGTACACCTCTGCCAAGGGAGAGAGGTGGAAGAGGGGGTCCTCCAGCCCTCTCATGTAGTCCTGCAGCCACATGTAGTCCACCCCCATGCTCTGCGTGACATCCCCAGCCTAGCCATCCCCATCACCCCATGATTTTTACCTCTCCAGGTCTCAATCTTGTGCTCTTCCACCTCATACATCTGAACCTGAGGGCAGGGAAATGCTCTGGTCATGGTGGCTCTGTGGGGGACTGAAGGAACTTTGGGACACTGCCCCTTTCCCTAGGCATCCCACCCCATCACCCTAAGCACAGGAATCACATTTTGGATGCCTGACAGAGGGGCAACAAGCAGATGCTGGCCTGACCCAGAATCATCCCCTGATCATGGTCTAGTGATGAAGATGAGACCAGGAGAGGTGAGTACAGCCCCTCCCTGCCCCATGCATGCCCTGATTCCCGATGCCTTTCCCACCACACTCACCACGGCACTCACCAGAGGTGAGCGGTAATAGCGGTGGAGGATGTTGATGAAGTCAGTGATAGTGAGCATCCCTGTGGAGACACGCGGGGCTGGCAGTGCTGCCTGCACCCTTGTTGCTAGGCTGGGGAGGGGACCAGGCGGCACTGCTGGCACTCACCCACAAAACTCTGTGTCTTGCTGTCCCAGAGCGGGGCAGCACGCACCCCATTGGCCACCAGTGCCACAAAGGCTTTCTTGATCTGCTGACAGAGTGGGGAGAGGATCAGAGGGTCCTGAGCCTGGTCCTCCACTGGCTGTCCCCACTGATGCCCCGCTTTGTCACCTCCAGGGAGATGTCGAAGACAACAAGCTTGCAGCTGGTGGGGATGGCATCATAGCAGCAGTGGCTTCTCAAGAAATGCATGTAGACCTCAGCATCAGGGCTCTGAAACTCGCTTTCTGGGCCCAGACCCAGTATCTCATTTCCCAGGGTGAAGGTGACAGATCTCCTTTGCCTGTGTTCTTCCTCCTCTTCTTCCTCCTCCCTGGGGCATAGGGCCTCTGGGAACCCTGAAGGAAAAGCCACCCCAGCCCCAACCAGTGAAATGAGTTGCTGTGTCTCAGCACCCTCCTGCCTGGGGGGAGCAGGGGATGCTCCCCACAGAGCCCTCCTGTTCCGTGCTCCACAGGGGCAGCACACAACACTGCAGGTCTTCAGCCTGGGATGCGCTCCAGCTGAGGACTGCGGTGATGAGGGGTATGGGCAGGGTGGGCAGAGGACCAATGTACTCATCACATGAGTAAGGCAGCCCCCACTACTACACACCTATGCTCTACCTGCTACCCACCTTCCTCCTTACGGCAGGCAGCAGTATCCAGTAGCGTCATCTGAGGGGGTACACAGCAAGGAGGGGTCAGCAGCCTGTCACCCACCCATGCATGCTGCCTGCACCCACCCGGCTACTCCGGTCCGCCCAAGCCAGGCAGAGAGGACTGTCTTTTCAGGGTGGGGATGTGGGCGGGGCTCAGCCTCCAGTCCCGCTGGGCAGCCCCTCTCCAGCCCAGGATCCCTGGACCCTGCCGTTTCCAAGGTGGTTCCAGCCCAGGACACCCAGCTTGTTCCCCTACTCTGGGGGTCACTCAGCGTTCCCGAAGGAGGGTAAGGCATGGATGACAGGACCTCCCGCCTTCTCTCTCTGCCGTTGGTGCCCAGCACGTCCCACACCAGCTCTGCGCCCATCCGCTCCGAAACCCAAGGTGTAAATCCCGGTCTTGCTTCTTCCCGTGCCGGGAGCCCCGCCAGACAAACTGCCCCCACTCCGCCCCCTCCTCCGGGGACCAGGTCTGTCCCAGAAGACCTACAATAATAAGGGGGCAGCCCCAGGAGGAAGGGAGGCCACAGGGTCGGATGGCTGACCCCGTGCTCCCCAGTCCCCAGGAGACCCTACCATAACACAGCAGCACGTGCAGAGGGAAGAGCGACCCCGGCCACAAACCTGCCTGACAGAGCTAATGTTTACAGGCCACCCTAAAATAACGAAGGCACAGGGACAGGGACTGCTCCCTAAAGAGCCCAAAGCCAGCCCCAGGAAGGAAAAGATCCTTTACCAACGTCTCCCAACCCCTCCCTAGAGTCTGGGGACAGCTGGGACAACGGTGTCCTTGTCCCCACGGCTGCATGTCCGTGGGAAGGGGACTGCCAGCCCCCCAAATTCCCCTGCCTCGGGGACGGTCTGTCCCCGAGCGAGGGGCTGTCGGGCCCCCCACCCAGCCCGGCGGTACCTGGGACACGGCGGGCCCGCGGAGCTGCTCCATGCTATCTGCCGTGCAGCGCTGCTATTCTGGGCCTGTGGCTGGCGTGGCCCTGGCAGATAGGGTGTCAGCGAGCAATGCCAGCCGTGCCCCCGCCACCGCCGCGGGGGGGGACACCGCCGACACCGCCGCGCAGCGCCCGCAGCCCCCTCGCAGCCCCGGGCTGGAGGGGGCGGCCGCGGTCCGGGGACAGAGTTGGCCCTGCGGATCCGAGGGAAGGGGCAAGGGAGGGATGGCTGGGGACAGAGAGCGGGAGGACAGCCCTCTCTGCGGAGCCCCGTCCTGCAGGAGCGGTGCTCAGCGCCCGCCGGGACGCGGTCCTGCCCGCCCGTGCTGCCCCCGGCCCGTCGCGGGTGGGAGACACAGCGTGCCCCCTTCCTCGGGCATGCTGGAGAAGGGCTGGGTCCAGTCACGGGCTGAGAGGCGGCCACAGACCCCTCGCCCTCGACGCTGGCCAGCCGTGCCTGCCGGGGGTCCTGTTGCGGCTCACTGTGCCCGACTGCCCCGGTCCTACGGAGGGGGCAGCAAGACCTGTTGCGGAACTTCATTCCTTGCCGCGGGGCTACCTTCTCCTGCCCGCCCTCCGCCCGCTCCCGGCTCTATTTCTATTTCAGGGCGGTTCAAATGACCCCTTGGCCAGCTGTCGGGCCCGCGGCAGCCGTGGGCGAGCGGGCTGGGGGCTGCCGTGCCAAGGGGACAGGGTTCTGGCTGGCTCCAGGGGACAGCTGGAGACACTGGCCCATGGCGGAGTGCAAGAAGTCCCCTGGTGCTGCCTCGCAGCAGGCAGAAGAGGAGGGACGAGGCCGGGGCTCGGTACTGGGGTGACAGGAGGACACAGCAGGGCCCCGGGCCGGGTGGCCCGTGCCCCACAGCGGTGCGGGGGGCGGCGGGGGCGGGCCATTACAGCTGTGCTGTGCAGAGCAGCCTGGCTCCAGCCTGGCCATCGCGGGTGCTGGCAGCAGGAAAGAGAGCAGGCATCTCCACTTTCGAAGGCTATTTTCAGGTGCTGGAGAGAAGCCGAGGAGAGATGAGATTGTCACCAAGGAGACCGGAGAAACAGGGCCCAATGCTGGGCAACGGAGGGCTGTAAGGAGAGGGGAAGGAAGGGCTTTCTGCAAACCCCAGGGCCCACACATGAAGCTAAGCATCTTTTCTGGCCCCCAACAACCTGCCCAAGTGTCCAGCATCTAGCTACCAGGCTGGGGAAACAACCCTGAATTAGCACCCAAGCCTTCCTCCCCCTAGTATAAGGCTGGACTGCTCTGTTCCCCTTTGTTAATGATCCATGGGAGAGATCCCAGGATATAATGAAGTGATGCTGGGAGCTGCTCCTCCATGCAGGGTGGGCACATGTACCTGCCATGGGACAGCAAGAGTTGCCCCATGCTCAGGGAAGGACAGAGAAAAAGCATGGTGGTAGCACAAACCCTCCCTGTACTGGAGCCTAGTGAAGTGTGGGAAGAGCTGAGCTGCACCCCAGACACAAAGAGATCAGGAAAAGAGAGGAAGATGAGAACAAGGAGAGCAGACGAGTGTTAAACTTTAATAAAAATCCTTGAGAAACAAATGGAAAATAGCAGAGCCCAGAAGAAGAGCATAGTCTGCAGTTCACGCATGTATGCTGGAGGGCACACCAGAGAGCTGATGGGCTCGAGAAGGATGCTCCCTCCACTCCAGCCCTACTGTCCCCACAACAAACTGCAGCCACTGCGGTACCATGGTCTCTCTTGAGCAGCAGTGTGCATGCCTGAGGTCTCCCCCAGAGCCTGATGCTGGGAGAGGGCAGGATGTTGACACAGGCATTCATAAAAGAGGAAACCGGTCAGTTGGAAGTCCCAAGCCCTGCTCCTTCCAGAGGAGTGGGGTAGTGACTGAGGACTTTTCTCCAAGGCTCAGGCTGCAGCAGAGAAAGAGCACATTTGGCTGCCAGCAGCTCAGGACACTGAGACACAGGTGAGCAAAGGCTCAACTATCTCCCATCCAGCAAATAAACCACCGTGTCAGGATTTAAGAGCAGCCTAGGACAAAGGCCTGACAAACTCCACTTCCTCAGGTTTTGCCACTTGTTTTGAAAACTGAAGTCACACAGCTCTGCTCTCTGCCCAGTAAAACATCCCTCTCCAAAAACAGCCCCAAAAGCAAGTGTGCAGTGCAAGGGGCTTCCACAGTCCTTGATCTACAGAGCCAGCTCCTGTCTCTTCCTTTGAGGTAGGTTGATGAGTCCCCAGGGGAGGGATGGTGGCTGCCTGGTCACATCACCAGGGCAGCATCTGAGAGGCAGCCAGCAGGTCTCTGGTTGGCTCCACCAGTGCACTTGTTGAGAGGTAAGGTCTGAGTAGGGCTGGACTCCAGGCATCGTGTAAGGTCCTCACCAGCTGAAGGGAGGCATGTGCTGCAGGAGAAAGGAGACCCTGTGCTGCTTAGGGACAGCAAGAAGAACCAAAAGGGCCATGGTGCAATATTCATCTGCAGTATCATGACACATGGAACTCAGAGATAGGGCTGCCAGGCTTGCCTACTTTATCTCCTATCCCAGGAAGCATCACTCGCCCCAACAGATATCCAAGACATTGATGGGACTTCAAGGTCACAGCTTGATCTCCCTGTCTGAATGTAAACCCAACTCCATCCCAGCCTGGGCACAGGAACATGAATGTCCTTTCCCTTAGCACCAAAGACCAAGGCTGTGCCTCCCTTCCACTCTGGCTCATCCAAACTCCTGTCCTTCACCTCTCTGCAGGAAGCTGTCAGGGCCAGCAGTCCAGCTTTGCTCGGGGAAGCTAGCAGAGTGTGGCAAACCTGGAGGCCTCACTGCTCCCCCCAGCCCATGCTGCAGCTGAGAGCTTCTGCTCACTGCTAACAATATCAGTGCCCACAGAAGTGGCAAAGTTCCCTAGGGGGGGAACATCTTGTCAGCATGTCTTGACCATGACAGCCCCAAACATCACCCAATCTAGTTGTTCTGGGCTTTACTCCCATCTGAGCTGGGTGTACAGTGCCAAGGAGATGTGCCCAGTTATGCAGACATCATGCCAGCCCCACCAGTTGGCTCTCCAGAGAGCTGAGGCTGCCTTCAGAGCCTGCAAACCAACCTGCTCCTCTCCTCTTAAACAAAGGTGCTTTCCCTGCTGCCAGTTTTCTCCCAAGATACTAGTCCTAAAACCACACTGTGAACACCACGTGTGTCACGGCCAGTGCAAACTCACCTCAGTCTGCCCAGTTCCAGTTTGCTGAAGCCGTTTGATTGAATGCTGCTCTTCTGGAGAAAGAAAGACTTTGGCAATGACCACTGTGGGAGGAGAGAAAGAAAACAGAGTGACTATTTAAGTCGTGGCAAAAATCCCTCAAGCCTGCTGTGCTCTGCCATAGGCTGCCCTAGAGAGCTTCAGCTAAAGCTGCCTCACTGCTGCACATTGTCACTGCCACCAGACTGTTCCCAGAATAGCAAACAGAGCAGTCTTTGCTCTCTGCCTAATGAATCCCTCTGCTGAAAGTGGGAGTAGAGAATCTCGAGGTCAAAAGAGAGGGTTTCTTTCAGTGGATCAGTCTGCTGTAAGACATAGGAGTGACAGACGGAGATGACTCCCTCGCAAAGGGCAGGCCAGGTGCCAAATATGTAGGGCTGTGCCCAGTGCACCCAAGGATATTCAGATGCAAAATACTTGTAGATCTGATATACTGTTCATGACTTCATGTTAGTGGGAAATAGGGCAGCATGGGTTTTTCCAGACTCCTGGAGGCCTTGGCAGAGGGAAGAAGGTGGCAAACAGGTAAGGCAGGAGTCAGAGGAAGCAGAACAAGCAGGCTCTCTACACAACTCCGCACAGGCAAACAGCCATCTCTGCCTACCTTACCCACAGTCATACGCACCATCTGGGCCAAATCTGTCCCTGCCCCAGTGTGATATCCTTTGAGACACCACTTCTTCAGTAGCTCCAGACCTGAGACATGACAGAAAACAAGAAGCACGAATGAACAGGTTTACAAAGAGTTAAGCCTTCCCAGCTTGGGGCATGTAAATATGCTGCACTGACCACACAGAACATGCTATGCAATAACTACTGGAACACGTGCCTGAGCACCAGTAAACACGGGGTAAAACAAGGGCGTTCACCCTTTGTACGAGCAAACACCAACGCGTGGGCTGCCGCAGTGCCTGCCTTCCTCCCAGGGTGCCAAAACACTCCGTGCAGCAGGCTCAGCGAAACACAGAAACTGGGGCAACACAGGATTTACCAAATTAGACCAGATTGGCTGTCCCCCTGAGCCCAGTGCCTGCCAACGGTAGCACCTGATTTGGGCTGCACAGGTAAAAGTTTCTACAATGCAAATGTAGAGCAGCTTTGCTGTCATCAGCCTCTTTCCCAGAGGAGGGTAGCTCAGGCAACTTCCTCCTTGCACAGCACTGTTCAGCTGCAAGATTCCAGTGCATCACCTCCTCCCTGCAGGAATACATCCAGGGCTCAGCTGTGGGCCAAGACCTGGTCTCCACCCCTGACAGAAGGCAAGGCTGAGCACAGACCAAGTTCATCACTGGTGTGACTGGAAGGGACCTTTCCTCTCATGGAACACAAGACATGGTTCTCCAGAGCACTGTGAGGTCATCTTGAAGCAGTCACATGCTCAGCTGCACTGAACAGGCTCCACTTCCTCCAGGGTCTCCTGCTACAGGAGTCTCCAGGCTGTCCCCACTACACCCAAGCACCCTGCTCTTGGCTAACCCAGAAACACTGAGAATCCAGTTCCTGTTTTCTTTTTTAAGAACCTTAAGGTAATAGCAGAAGCTAAGGTGCCTTGAGATTTAAGAACCAGCAGAGCAATGACCAGGAACTTGATGCTGTACAGCTGGGATTACTGTGGTTTGCTATATAATACCAGTCCCGGCTATAGGAGAAATCCTTGCTGTCCAAACCCTGCTCCTCAGTGACCTTTCAGCAAGCCCCAGAATCTTGTAAAAAAACCCCATGTGTTGCGGGCTGAGGGGAGCAGGGCAGCTTGGACACCCTGTCTTGGGTCTATGCACCAGGTCAGGCTGTGCACCTTGCTGGCTAGGGAAAAAGGAGGGCTGCATGGAACAGGGGAACAGGAAGTGGACAGGGGGAGGTTGGGTTCTGCTCAGAGGTGAAGAGCAGTTAGTAGGTAGAGTAAATCTGCTCAATGGGCTGATTTGGGGAATCTGGAGCACTGAACCAGGACCCTGGCCTAAGTGGCAAAGTTCTGGACAGCACTTCAGTGAGAACGATGACAGGATCTTTCTTCCATCTGATGGGAGAGCATCCAGCAAAGGTCTTAGCGAGGCAAAGGATGACACATGCTGACAGTGCAGCTGGAGAGGGTTATGAGGTTTCCATGTCTCACTGAAAGACTGTTACTGACCCCTTTGATATTTGCTTTAACACCAGTGAAAAGTGACAAAAGCATTTTTCTTTTTTCTCTGCATGACAGCCAGGCTAGGAGCATACATATGGTCACCGCAGTGGAGGGCCAGCTCCTGCAGAAGCCTCTCCAAGTAGATTAGATGTCGGATGGACAGCCCTGAGCCACAGCCTCTTTCTTTTTATGTTTTCTAATGCTTCATACTAGACCTCACCGATTCTCTCTCCCTAACAGCCTCTACTGCTATCCTCAGTGAGTAGAAATTGGTCTGGTTCAGCCTCATCAAAGGATGTTTTTTATTAGAATACAGAATTGTGTCCTGGAAAGGTGGAAATGTTAGGTGGCTTTCTAGTGCTTATGAAAAATTTCTGTCTGCACACTGACAGTTTTTCATCAATTAGAAAGCAGCAGGAGACCAGGGAATAGGCCAAATTTTTCCTTCACTTCACAGATCAGCTGTAAGAAACAAAGCCCAACAACTCCAGCTGTTTCTCTCTCAAAAGAGGGCAGAGAAATGCAGTAACAGGCCAGAGCTACACTCTGATTGCAAAATCCTAGCCTCTTCATCACCAGGGCATCTAGAAGTGCTGGTGCTGCATTTACCAGAACAGTCATCACCTCTTATTAACTCAGAATAAGCTTTTTGTGATATTTGAAGCAGTCTGGGAGGGTAACACATTTCCTATAGGTTAGTGTGCAGGCGGGCAGCTCCCCTTGAACATGCGTAGCTCCAAAGTCTCCCATGACTGCCAGCAGGCAGTCTGCCTGACTCAGGTGGCTGTGCCAGGCTTTAGGAGGGCAGTTACCTTTGTGTCTATTCAAGTAGTATTTGAGCTCCCACTGGGTCACCAGGATGTTGAAGTAACGAGGCTGCTCAAAGAAGCGCAGGTACTGCATAGAGATGTGGCTGGGGAACACCCTCTCAAACTGCCCACGCCGGGAATACTCATCCTCTGTCTCCACCAGGATGCGAACATCATCTGGGGTCAGGATGTCCAAGACAGAAGAATAAAAATCCTGCAGATAAGAGGAACCCAGCATCAGGGAGAAGCATCTCTCAAGCAGAGGTCTCCATGTGCCTGAGATCTCTGGGACACAGGCCACAGGGAAAGTGAAGAACTATAGGTTCAGTGGTGACATCAACACTGCACAGAACTGAAGAGATCCCCAGTTCTGCAACCCAACCACTCTCATATACACTGCCAGGAGGCACACCAGGCCAGTGGTTCTGCTAACCTAAATGGAGTCAGCAGGCAAAGACTATAAGGGCTGCACAGAGACACGAGGAGGAACAGGCAGTGCTCAGGCTCTGTTTGGGACTGGTGGGTAATGTGTCCCTCAGCACATGCCTATTTTAATGTAAAGATAAGTCAGTGAGACAGTGGCTTAAGCAAACCCAATTTTTTTCTGATCAGTGGTCTTGTAACCCACTGGAGCTCAAGTGTGCCCCATCATCTGGTTGATCTCAGAGAGGGGCACAATTTAAAGAGGGACCAGGAATAGACCCATGGGATTGGTGGGGACAGGGGCTTGGGAGGATGGTGCAAGTATCAAAGGAGATTGTTTCATACCTGGTCAGGTATCTTCTGCATCAAATAATAGGCCTGCTTCATCTTCTCTGCTCTGAAATGCTCAGATACTGGCTTAGGCTTCTCAGTCAAAGCACTGTCCAGACTGAGGACACAAAAGAGGTAGTAGAGCATTTAAGCAGACAAGACAAACCCTGTCATGGCAGAGCTACTCTCAGAAACTTCTGAGAGAGCAGTGACACTCTCAGAAAGATGCCATGGAGGAGAAAACACTTTCTTCAAGGATTTCAGTACTTCCAAGATCAGTGATGCACCCACAGCCTTGTGCATCAGCACAGGGAGAATGTGAGCAGGGAAACTGGGAGGACTCTGTCAGCTTCTTGCTAAGGCATTTCAGCATTCCTTCATCCAAAAGCTAAGCCATCACTTCATGCTCACAGAGGATGCAAGAAGGACAAAGACACACCTGTGCGTCCTGATTCACAGCACATGAAGCCTGGTGGGATCTCCTGTTTACATTCCACTTGGAACACAGCTTCCTAACTGCAAGCACAGGGATGGGGTTACAAGTACTCATTACTGGTAGTGTACAAGGAAGAAAGGAGTCTTAGATCAAAAACTTCCTCTGGCAACATCCAAGAAACTCTCAAGACTTGAACTCAGCTCCAGCTCCACATGCTATGGGAAATCCTGGTCTTTTGTACAATCTGACCAGCAACCATCTAAACTAGTCTAAGCACCAAATGAACCATTCAGGGATGCCACAGTCTAGGAGATACTTCTTGAAAGCCTTTTAACCCATCTATCAACAGAGATGTTTTGTTCTGCTGCTGCAAAAATAACTAGTTGTGTGTGGAACCAAACAGGGAGAGCAGAGCCTCGAGACTGCTGCATTCTGCTTGGGGAACATACAGATCTACTGGAATTAGGGCGTTAGGCAAAAAGACACTTCATATCCTTCCAGGGCAGGAGATAACATTAAACAAGTTTGCCCCTGGATGCAAGAACTCTGATAGTGCATCATCTGAACCATGTTAAGGATCTGCTTAATCCCCTGCAGGTCCTTCCGAGGACACCTGCCCTTCAGCACCTCCATCGGAAGCTGCAAACTAGTGTGTGATCAAAGCACCGCAGACGAGCTGGCGAGAGCTCCCTGTCTGGAACAGGCCCATGCTCCAGCTTCTCCCTTCACTGAAGGCACAGGGCACACAGAGGGCAAGAGCCCCATCTTTTGGCATGCCCACACATCACTGCATGCTGGTGCTCATCCCAGCAAGCTGCCCCTTCAATGACATATGGCCAGCAGCCGCTCTGCTGCAGGGAACAGACTGGTTTCCTTCCAGCCATCAGGTCTGAAACCAGGATAAGCCCTAGCTATGGTGAAACACAGAAGGAACAGGGGCCTGGGTGGACACATGCCCAGGAATTAACCTTATGCAAGAAACAGTCATGTTAGCTGCTAGGTAAGACTGTGCATACCCTTACCCACAGGTCTGCAGCCTCCAACACCTGCAGTCCTGCCTAAGGAACTAAATCAGTCCAGCCCTTGCAAAATAGCAGGTGCTCCTCTTGCTCAAGGCCGCAACAACACATCAGGATTGGTAAGTCAGAAGGCAAGTGGATCCAGCCCCAACAGAGCTGGCCAGTCCTCCAAGCAAATAGAGAGGCAGTGAGGCTCGGGGTCATGTTAATTCTAGCAGGGGGAAGGACAAGAGAGCTTGACTAACTGCAGAGTAAGCACATATTACATTGGTCTCACTTCCAACTATGGACCTACAGAGACAGCATAAATCCTTCTGCCTTGAAGAGCCACAGGAACCAGATACCTAGGCAATGATGCAACTTCCTCGGACCATAGCTGAAGAACCAGCAAGATAGGCTCTCAACAGCCTGGCATTTGCTGGACTCCAAACAGCCCCCTGATGAAATCCCTCAAGAAAAAAGCCTGCCTCTCTGACAGAGAAGGGGGCTGACCTGCAGGTAGAGCCACTTCTTTTCTCTGTCCTTGAGGCCACACTGTCCATTCTGGGCAGAACAAAGCCAGCAAGGTTGAGGAGGTCACGAATCATCTGGCCCTTGATGCTCACATCCAGCGGTGAGTTGGAGTGGAGGCTGCAGAGAGGAAGCATCACAAGAACATGAATGCTAAAATGGAGGTGGTGAGCACCACAGTCCCGAGATCAAGCCCCAGGTTATTACCAACCAGGATACAAACACCAGTCTGTCCCTTGCCTCATCATAGCCAGCCATGAGACACTGAGAGAAAAATCCTGGCGACAGTTCTTTGAAGGGGGGTTCCCCACCAGAAGCGGGTTTTTTCCATTGCTTCCCAAATTTGCTGGAAATAGGCAAATCCATCCCCATAGCCCTGTACAGGACCACAGCTCTGTGTCCAGCTCATGCCCACCTATTCTCACAAGCAGGAGAGGCCATGCTCAGTTACACTGCAGTTCCCAGCGCTGTCTGCACAGCTGACACCGCTTGGTCAGGTGCTGTCAGCAAGTAAGAAACGGTGCATGAGGCAGTGGAACTGCTGATCGCTTTT
Source organism: Xenops minutus (assembly GCA_035221455.1). Classification (NCBI taxonomy): domain Eukaryota; kingdom Metazoa; phylum Chordata; class Aves; order Passeriformes; family Furnariidae; genus Xenops; species Xenops minutus. The sequence continues at coordinate 15,351,045 of JAWWEE010000162.1, read as the reverse complement.
GCCCACGCAGAGAAGAAATCTCTGCCATCATCCATTCTGTACATGACGCATCCCTCCGTGGCCTTCCTTTTTTAACATACTCTTCCCTGGCTCTAGCTAGAGCACGCCTAGCAAAGCTTTCTGAGCTGCAAATGGATGTTGCTTTTGCAGACAGGGAGGACTTTGATTCCTGCAATCTGGAGAAGGGATGCTTCAAAGCCCACAGTCTTTTAGCACAGGGTACACAGGACATCACTAGCCAAATTCTCTTCATGGTAAAAGAAAGGCTGTTATTCACTCTGCTGCAGCTGATAATCAGCTTTACCTTGGGGAAATATTGACCTCTAAGATCCAGGGCTTAAGGTTTTCATCCAGCATGATATCAAACCCAAACAGCTCATGGCAACAATACGGCCGGCGCACGTACATCTTCACCAGGCTGTTCACGTAGGGCTCAGATCTGCAAGCCAAGGAAAAGATGCTTGTTTCCTACAGTCAGACAGCAGAGCTCTGGCTGTTCACATCACATGCTGATGGTTCTGGAAGGCACATGCTGCAGGATCAGGTGGGCTGAGACTGACACAGCCCTGTGAGCTGCTACTGCTGCACTGCATATGGATTCAGCACTGCATCCTGAGCACCCCTACCCTGTCAGGTGGCATGGCCCTCGACACAAGATTCATCCTGCACCAGGGACCATTCTTCTCAGGCTCCCTGGCAAAGCAGGGGAGAGGGTAGCAAGCTGGGCAGCATTAGGCATACTGCACCCTCCTGGCCTGCAGGCAGGCCTGGGACATGTAAGGTGTATTTATGCCCTGCAGCATGAGTGTAAGTAATAGGATGAGAGGAAGAATTCAAAGAGAAATACTGAAGCTAACAGCAGTGATACCATTTCAATTAAGAGCAAAAGAACTAGGCTGAGATGGGGCTGGAGAGCCAGAGGGGCCAGGGTGCACTGCTCAGCCAGGCATAGAGCCAGGGGTGCCAGGACTCACGCAATGATTGTTTTGATAACGATGTCCTTAATCTTCTCCCAGATGGCCTCGCTATTCACTCCCTTCTGTGTCAGGTAACTCCAGAGAGCTTTGAGTGCCCTGGGAGAGAGAAAGAAAAGGAGTAGCTCTGTGGCCTCTTGCTGCTGGAAGTGAAAGCAACAGAGGGGAGGCCTGACAACACTCTTCCCTGGCATGGCCATCCTCCTGTCATCCTCAAGCCCCACCACTTCCTAGTTGCTGCCCTCCCCAGCCTGGATTCTCATCTTGTAGGCCCAAGCTACTAAGAACATAAATATGTCATAGATTTGTCCCAGCACTGTTCCAAATTAGTGCATGAGAAAGGTAAGACAGGCCCAGAGCTTCTCGTCCCTCCTCCTCCATGTCCTCAGCGAACCTTCCCTTCCTGCAGGCCTTCCCCCGCAGCACTGCAAAGCAGCTCAGCAGGAATGCAGCAAGATCAGGAAAATGTTTTAGCTAAAGCCATTTCACTGAGGCTTCAGGGGTAGAAAAGAATTTTTTAAAAATGTGGGGAACAAGATGGTATGGGGGAGCATCTCTGCTTTTATAGGAGTTTCCCACACAATATTGAGTGCTGCAAGCTACTCTGACACTGAGCCAAGGATGCTCAGATATTTCTCAAGTGAGACCATGTGGCTGACATCCAGGAATCCAAAGGTCACGCTTCCTGCATACAAGATGGAGTGGATTACAGCCACACTTATCTTTAACATGAGAGCAGCCAGCTTTGACTTGCATGGCAGTACAGAAAACCCATGCAGTCCCACCCCATGTGATTGCAACTGCTGGGAGGCAGCAGACCCTGCTAAAAGTCCCAGTGGAGAAACAGACCACCACGCAGCAGATGCAGGTCTGAGAAAGCAATCTGACCACAGCAAACCACCTTCTGCAGCTTCCTTTGAAGTGCAGTAGCCCTGCCCAGGCCGTGAATTAAGAATTCTATCCTGTACTGTTTTTAAAAGGGTTCAAACACTACCAAGAAATCAGAGACAAGTGCCCGGGCTTGCATCCATTCACCCATGGGACACCAGGGAATGGAACTCCTGAAGGACTGTAGCCCTCCTCCCAAAGGCCTGGAAACAGCACCCCTGCTCCTATTAACACTGACTAGCACATAAGTTAACAGTTCTGCAGCAGGGCTGTCCCTTTCTCTGCCTCCACAGGGAAGTCAAGAGTGACATGGGCAGAAGTTTCCATCTAGCCAATTTAAGCATCACAATTACCCATTCAATTTCTAACAGCAAAACCAATCAGATTCTGCTTTAACCACATCCCATCACCCCCACAACAGGGATGAATGAACACAGATGAATGCAACACTGGAAGCAGGGAACGGCGCAGACACAGCCAGGATGAACAGCAACCACAGCTCAAGCAGCAGTGGACAGGATGAATCACAAGCCAGGGAGACCATCCAAATTCCATTGACACTAACTCATGATAAAACTCACTCTTTCAGTTTCCCAAGTGGGAGCAGATAATACAGAAAGAAAGTTCAAATTTTGCATAGAAATACCAAAACAAAGCAGCACCTACCATTTGTGTCCCTGACAAGCTGTCTCATCTGAGTTGGACTTGTACTCTGTGTTCTTCTTATTCACACTGTAGTTGGTCAAGTGCACAAACTTGTTGCTGAGGCTTTCCATGGAGGAGGAGTACCTAGAAGAGGCAGTAGGAGCACAAGCAGTCTGAGATTGAAATGACTGCCCCCAAGTCCATCTCAGATCACTTCTGGCCACCAACCAGCCTTGCTGCCTGGAGCTCTCTGTCCTCAAAAGCCCAGAGCTCATGGACAAAACATGACACTGAACAGGCTGCGCTGGGACAGTGGAATGCAATTCCACCCTCACAGCATGCCCTTAAGAAAAGGCCAGAGCACTGATGAGCAGAAGTACTGCTGGAACTGCAGCAGCCTGAGGCAATAAAATGAAAACTGTAAGAAACATCTCATTTTCTGGTGTGCCAACTTTTATGCAGAATGAAGCACAGACAGCGTGTTTCAAAGAACTGCTTTACAGTTCGCTGATCTCATTGGGAGAGGTGGATGTAGGCAGCATTCCTCTCACATTCCCTCTCAACACTATCACCTGCAGCGACCCCGTGTGTTTCCACTCTGCTTTTTAAGCAATCAAGATATAGCTTTAAGCATATCACCATATAGGGGGTGACTCCCTCCTGCCCCAGGCAAGCCAGGAACCACGGCCACATGTCTCAGCACTGAGGCAGCCCCAGCACCGTTCTCCTGCACAACCTACTTGCAGCTGGCAAAGCGAACCAATCCATCCTTGAACAGGTAGACCCTGAGGGGATCGTAGCAAGTGACGTAAACATAGATCCTCAGGTCAAACTTCTTGCCATCAATGAGGTAGGGTTTGTGCAGGTATCTGCAGAGGCAAGTAAGTTATGATTTTCATGTGCAGGAACATCTCTAACCCCCAACTCAGAAGGCTTGGTTCAATGTAGGAGCCCTTTACCACAGCATTTCCAAGTTAATCACATCACAGTCATAATGAGAGAAAGAGCAGCTCTCCTATGAAGGGGGAGTTTCAACAGCACAGAAGCAGTGCTCCCTTCTGCTCAGTTCCATTTTGAAGAGATTTTCTCCAGCTCTAAGGCACAGTAGGTTTTCCACACCCACAAGACTGATCACAATATTCAGGAACATCTAAGACACACAGTATGCCACAGATGGTTTGGTAGAGTGAGCAGAAGCAGTTGGATATTTCAATCCAAATCATTTGATTATTCATCCCAGAAGTTCATGATCTTCCATAGGAAAGTTTATCACTTTGCATAGGAAGTGGACAGGCAGAACAAATAAGCAAATACTGCAGTTCCCTGTCTGCCAAACACTGCGGTTTTCCTGCCCTCACAAGAATCTTCCCAGAAAGCAGTTCAAACCAAGGTGAGCTATTCCATTTTTCTGCAGAAGGGGAAGATTGAGAACTCTGTTAATTCAATAAAATCCTTTTAACAACATACACACACAGAGGCTCTTACTGAACCATTCTAACTCGGATAAGAAAAAATCTTTGACAACTGCCACCTCTTCCCTGGGACTTCACTTCCCTCTGCACTTATGGAAGCTGGATAAAGTCTGTTTGTCTCCAAACGCACCAAACCCCAGAATACAGAGCAGTGGCAGCCAGAACTCAGCAGAGATGAAGTTGTTCACCTGCCAGACAGAAGCTCTAGAAAGCCCATGAAGCCAGTTTGTATCTGAGACTTGAAATATCTATGCAGACACAGCAGTAGTCCAGCAAGCCCAGCTGCAGCTGACAGAGCCAGACTTCCAGCAGCAGGACACCCAGGCAGTCTCTAGATGCAAATCAGGTGCTTCTGCTCTGCCACACAGTGGTATTGGTCCAGACACTAGAAGATCCCAGGCTTGTGTCAGCCTTCATTTTTCCTTCACTCACCTCTGTACTAGCAGTGGTCTTCTTTTGGGAAGCTGGCTCCATTTGTGGATGACCTGGATACCGATGCCTCTTGCTGATGCTGGCTGCAAAACACAAACAAGAAAGGATCAGATCTTCTCTCTACAGTTACAATGGCACAGAAGGATGAGTTCTGCTTTACACTTACTGGTTTCACAATCCATTTTTGTCGGCTAGCTCCTTCCTCCCATGCTTTCCTGAGTAATTTGATATCCTGGGGCAGGATGAAAGACTGAGGGAAGAAGTTAAACTCCTTTTTCCCACAGCGAGCCTGCATCTTCAACAGGTTGCGCCACAGACGGTCCTTTCTTCCAATTTGAAAAGAACCAGGGAAGTGGTTTAGCTGGAAAAGAACCCAGATGCTATGAGATCTCCCTGTTTCCCCAACATCTTGACCATCCCTTCCCACTCCCTGGCCAGAGGATACATCCTTTCTGAATACAGTGCAGGGTGACACTCTTTGCCCCCTTCCGAGGATTGCACCCAAATTGATTCCACCTGTTCCTGAAGCTTTGCAGAGACAAACCACATGGTTCAGAGCATCATAGCTCTCCAGAACAAATGTGTACTTGTGATAGATAGCAAACCTCTGGTCCCTTGCAGGTTCTCCAAGCCATGAGCCACACCTGACTTTTGTGATCTGAATTGGGTACATCCTCTCTGCTGTGTTGCCAGGGAAGACACTGTTCCTACCCCTCAGTTCTGTCACACGAAGGACTGCTTTAAGCAGCAGCGACTGAATGTAGACAAGCTCAGAAGTGAACACAATTTGGCTCCAGACTCAGTCTGTGCAAAAGCCACCCCCACAGCAGAGAAGCTCACCAAGCTGTGCCTGTCTCTTGGGTTCCTCTCCCAGTTCTGGAAGGAACACTGCAGGGATGGCCTGCACAGCAAAACACCTGTTCCTGAGGAGAGGGGCACCCAAATTGTTTCCAATACACACTCCATGCACATGAAGAAGGTCAGCCCAAAACATCCCCTACCTTTTGATGCTCCCTGATGGCTCTGAAGCAGGGGGATTTCATGTGGTGGCCCCAGCAACCCAGCCAGTCATTGCTTTCTGCAGGAAAAAGAGAAAAGTCCATGATCACGTACCCTCCCACCTACAATGCCCTCTCAACCCACCAGCACCTCATCTCCTGTGGTGGGCAGAAGTGTGCCAGGGATGCTGCACAGCTATAGCACAAAGCACTCATACCAACTACTGCAAAGCTGCCAAAGCAAGGGCTCTGAGTGGGATCCAGTTAACCAGTTGGGTCATACCTTTGCAAACATGACCATTGCAGGGATGTGATCAGGCACAAATCAGGGTCAAATAAATGGCCTTAATCTCCCAGGATCCTGATTTCTCTGCTTTACAGCTGTCAAATGAACCAGCTGGCTAATCAGTGCTGCACTGCAGAGGGACATGTAGCATGGTTAAAACTTCCTAGGACTTGCTCTGCCCTCTGTGTCTCATTATAGCCCCAAAATGGTCTGCACATAGGCCTCCTGTTAAGTACTTTCAGGAGATCACATTCCAGAATATGGATCATAGGTGCAAATGCTCAGCGATTCTCCAACCTCAGCCCTTTCCTACACATCTCTTCAGTGACAAGACTCCTAACTCTGAGAACTCTGGCTATGGTCAGAGAGGATAGCTTCTTCCTCAACACGTGGGGACAAGCGGCAGCAGTGCTGGAGCTGACAACAGATGAGGGCAAGCCTCCTTAGAGTGACAAGCCAGATCAAAGCTGCCCCACATGCTCCCCCAGCTTCTGACAGCCCAGGAGTAAGTCCTTGTGGTCCATGCCAGGGACAAGCCAACAGGGAGATCAAGCCTTGCCAGGACCCAGAGAGCTTAGATGCTGCAGGTCAGACAGCAGAAACGGGAACCCAGCAACTTGCAGCACCAAGCTTGTATTTCTTCTGCTCTACTCTTCGCAGGCATTCTGCCTTCTCATGCCCATGGGCTGGAGGTGAAGAAGGACACGATGTTGCCTTCCACAACTTACTTTTGCTAACTGTGAAGTGGGACCTGCCAACGGTTTGCTTCACAATGTTTGGCGTAACTCTGCACATTTTCCATCGCAACAGCTTCCTCTGCTCCCAAGGCAGCTTTTCAACTAGGAAGCCAAAAAGTTAAGGACAGAAGGAAAACAAACACAACACTTGGATTTTCTATAGCTGTGAAATTCTTATGGTTTGCTGCACAGGTACCAGGCTTGCAGAGAAGGGTGTGTAGCTCCCATTGCAGAACAAGCATGGAGCAGAAGACATGGGGAGATCCAGGACACTGGATCATTTAGTGGCAGCCTGAGTCATGCTGCAGGCTATGGAAGCAGCATAATTTACTCCAACCCTTTGGATCTCAAAGCAGTGCTGGGTCTCATCATGGAAGGGGTGAAGGGCAGCCACTGCCAGCCAGCTCCCGACTAAGCACTGGCACCTCTTGCTCCCTAATAATGGCCTGGCCACTCTCACCCTGCACAGCAACCAACCCTGGCTCACCTGTCTCGTCCTGAGTACTGAAGTAGATAGTTGGAGGCACATTAGGGAATAAACTGCAGACAAGAGCTGGTTTGAGCACTTTTTCCTGAGCCTCAGCAGGCTGGGTCAGGCACTTGATGCAATTCCTAGGAAAGATGAAGCAGATGGCAGTTGGCTAAAGGTGAAAAGTATCACAGGGAGGAAAGGGGAAGCCTTGATCCTGGTATCGGGAATTTGCACCATCATCGCAATGTGGAGCAAGCAGTGGGCGCTAAGGTCAGTAACCCAGTCTGCAGAGATGAGGGGGAGTGTTTGCAATGAATGTACATGCCAAGTAACCACTGTTGGGTTTGTGTGTTGCTGGTTTGTGTTTTGCTCCACAAGAAGTGGAGGTTTTTACATGACAAACCCCATAACCTAGTTCATGGGAACAAGGGTGGAGATTGTAATGCGTATGATTTAGCTGTTGTAACCCTCCTGGTTTTGGTGCATTGCAGGGAAGAGGGCTAAAATTTTACCCACTGTATGCACACCTTACCACAGAAAGCCCCAACACCTGGAAGGAATGGTAGAATTTGTAACATATCTACTAAGGGAGAGATATTGTGATGAAGGGACAAGTAAAGTTTGCAATGAACATACATTCAAATATATGTCAGTGCTGTCAGTGAAAGGAAGAAGCCACACCAGAGCAATCGACTAAGGAACAAAGAGCAGCAAACGAAAAGGAACCACAAAACACTGTCCACCTAATCTCGCAGGCCACCCCTTGCCTCACTAAAGGGACTGAGTGTAGCCTGTGACAAAGGGATTGGAAACCAGGATACGGGAAGAAGAGATGTTTTCCTTATGTCCTTATGTACACTTTTTTTGTCTTTTCAGTACCAGAACCAATAATTAAAAGTTTGTTAATTGGCAAAGGATTACATTGATTAACATTCTCTGGCACGCAACTGGGTTTGCCCGTAACAAACTGAAGGCAGGAGACAGCTGCAAAGGCTTCAAAGCCAGCCCAGCACACAGCCTGCACAGAGAAGTGGCCAACATACCTCCCTCCTTGCTGTAAGAGGCATTTGGCCAAGCATTGCTTCCCCTGTCTGACCCAGAGGCCAAACAGCTACATCCTGCCAGAAAGAGCTGCCGGGCCAGTTTACAGCACCTCTGCAGGCCTTTCACAATGGCATGTGCACAGCCAGAGCCCTGCAGCACCCTGAGGCTCAACATTTGCTCACAAGAAGCCTTGCTTGTCTCCCAGGTTAGTGATGACATGATGGCAAGCAGCAAGCTGTCAGGCAGGCAGCAAAGCCTGAGGCAGCCCTGGTGCAAGACCAGCTCCAGTTGCTCCGCATGGGCAAGAACAGGTCCCACAAAGGTCTGCCAGGAATCACAGAGGAAGGCTCAGATGACCACAGGCTGAGCAATCCTCCCCAGAAAAAGATCCTCACAGAAGCTAAAGAAAAATCCAGGCTCCAGGACTTGTTTCTAGGATGCAATGCTGAGACACGAGACCATAAGGTACTTTTGCGATATCTGGCCCAGGATGCTTCCATTCTGCTTCACCTGCCAGACAGTGACACTGCAAGAACACAATTTAATCCAGTAAACCTAACACAGGAACTGGCAGTGCTAGTGAAATTAAGACCTCTGTTTAGCTGCAGTGGATGCACACTTAGCACTGTGCAGGCTGCTGCCCATAGCAAGAGAGGTAGCTCTGGTCTGCCGTGTAGCAAGGAAGCTCACTTTGGCTGGGAAATCTGTTATTATCTTCACTCCATTACTCCACATGCTACATGTTTCCTCTGTCACTGTGGCGGCAAAGATGGACAAGTCTGGATAAATACACCAAGTTCAGTGGACTGTTTACAGCAACTAACCTGGATACAAGAGTCATGGAGCCACTGGATGACACATCAGCAACAGAAGAAGCATCCGAGTCACCTGCAGGAAGGGATAAACTCAAATTTTGTCTCTGTGGGGAGTGAATGCGCACAGGGTTAGGAAGGGAAGAGAGAAAACAAATGCTGCAGGGGACAGCTTGCAGCTGCCCCAAATCCTTGGATTCTGGGTTTTGCCCACTAACTGATGTAAAATGCAGGGAAAGGGGCAGAGCTGACAGTCCTGCACAGAGAGGAGACGAGTAAGTTCTGGAGCAGGAGAGTGGTCAGCCCCAGCCTGCTCCCCAGAGGAACTCAAGTTCCTTCTTGCTGTTATGTCACTTTTGGGTTCAGCACATCCTGAAATAAGGGAGGGAATGTAAAACAGGAGGGCAGCTGTGCTCACCTCCAGCTCCCAGACAGCCCCCGCACTCCCCACTTTGAGACATGAAGCACAGCCCTCCCTGGGGAACCAGCACTCACTATCCTCATCTTCCTCCTGACTGCAGCTCTCATCCAAGCCATCAGGAAGTTCTTCCTCTGCTTCGCCCTGGGAATGGCTCGGCTCCAGCAGCAACTGCTCAACAGTGGCACTGGGACAAAGGACATCACATCAGGAATGGCACTTGCTTTCAGGGGCCAATAAACCAAGAAGCTCATAAGGCAGCTGAGATAGTGTGGACAGGGAAGGAAGAGTATTGCCCTCTCCAGTGCAAACATTCATCCCAAGTTAGCAAGATGGAAAGACCCCAGAGCACACTGAGAAGGAACATGTTCCAGAGCATCCAGAAAGAAGAGGCACAAAGACACCCTCTCCCAGCAGGAGAGCAGGAGCTCTGTGTCCTTGTGCCTTCTCTATCCTGCATCAACTCTATGTTTGTTTATGAACTCATGTCTCTGACTTAGGAAGGCCTGGGTTGACAGCAGGCTTCACTCAAAATACTTGCAGAGCTTGCCACTGTCGGCAGGGCGCCATGACTGTGAAGAAATGCCATACAGCAGTTCCATACTGTGGCTGAAAGAGAAGGTGGAAGGGCTTGGAGCCAACCCAAGTGCCTGTGTCAAGCTGGGAGTGACAGGAAGGCTCCCCACACACCAGGATACCACAGCTGGATTTTTCTCAGGGACACAGCCCATGGTAATCCTTTTGACACCCCCCCTTACTGCCCTTAGTGCACCCTCTCCCAACACACAGAGATGCAATGACCAGCCCAGACCATCCTGCCACAGGCTTCCTCCTTATCCTGCATGTACTTACTCAAGCTTTCCTGGGACCACAGCCTGGACCCATTTCTTCTCTTTCTCCAGTTCGATGGTGGACATCTGTGTTGTAACTTCAGCGACGCCAGTGAGGTGCAGAGGCTCTGCTTTCACCACCTTGTTCCTGGCATGCAGGCTCTGCATGTCCCCAAGCCGGCAGTTGGTGCTGCAGGCAGGAGCGCCAGCACGTGAGGCCAAGGGACGAACACTGACACGCTTAGTGCAGGTGACAGCGCCACCAGTGCCCATAAGGCTCGAGTTACTCTTAAGGCGATGGCTCCCCAGCTCCAAGTTCAGAGGAGCAATGGTTTCTTTTGGGGTGAGCTGCACTCCAACATGCTGCTTCCTCCTGCTATTCCAGTTGGACAGACTGCCCACATTTGTAAGGCCAGAACTTTCAACTTGGCACCCAATGCCATTGTGCATGGCAGCCTGACTGGCTAGCTGCTGCACAGACTTCAAAAGGCTCTTCTCCAACTTCTTCTCTTTTGAGCAGTGAACTCTCTTCTCAGTGTCCTCCTGAGAAGAGGACTGGTCCTTCCTGAGGACAGCACTGCTTGGCACAGGGGTCAGGGAGGGCACCGTTGTTTTCTTCAACATAAGGTTGCTGTTTATCACTGCTCCATTGATCAAGCCGGTAGAGAAGCTGTCTCCATTGCCCCCAGAGTGGGGCAATGAGGCAGTGCGAAAACTGTGGGGGTTTTCCACCTTTTTGATCTCCGATGACTGCCGAAAAGGCACTTTAGCACTGCTTGGCCGTAGGGAGGAGTTGTTATTGAGCACTGGTCTATATGAGCTGCCAGCCTGCTGACCTGAGCTGAGGGCAGAGCCTTTGACCCCAGCCCCAGACTGCTCTTCCGCCAGCGCAGGCAGCAAGCAGGGTTCCATCAGCAAGGAAGACATTACCCTTCCTGTTGCAGAGCCAGTGACCAAAGGGCTTGGGAGGGTGTCTTCAGTGGGCTGTGTGTGGCATAGTGATGGTGAGCATAAGAAACAGGATTGCTGCAGAGGGATCCCTGAGGGAAGCAGGATTCGATCCTGGAAAGCACTCACATACCTCTTCTCTAAATTCCAGATGGGTTTTGCCTGCTGCTGAGCAAGGCGCCAGGCCCAGCACGGCTGAGGTCTCTCAGCCAGAAGGGTGCCTGACTCAGGCCTGACACTCTTCTCCTGTTTGGGGCCCAGATTAGCATGGTCTGGTCCTGAAGAGGCCATATAGAGCCATAGCATGTGAGGCACAAGCGGGTCAGTCATCTACAGCAGCATCTTGATTGGCCTGAAACAACAGAATACCATGAAAGGCACTGTTCCCCTGTCAGGGCACAGTACCCAGCCCACTGCCCCATGTGGAGAGCAAGGTAAGCTGCTATTCCTGCAGGATGAAAGCCACATCTCTGTCTGCTGAGCTCCCCAAGACCAAGTAAAAGAAGAGCTGGCATCTTACATGAAACCAGAGGATGCAAAGGACAATGCAGAGAGGGCCATCTGCAGGAAAGCTTGTACCCTGCAAACACACAGGGGTGCCTGACTGCCAGCCAGGGCCATGGGGCAGCAGCTGCAACACTACAGCCCTGTCTGCAAGGAGAGGCTGCCTGCCTTGGACCCACACGGTTGTTGGAGCCCACTCCTACAGGTCTGCGTCTCAAAACTGCACCATGTGCTCCACCATCAGCTCTCCTGACTCCACCACAAGCCCCAAAATGTCTGCTTTTTTTTTCTCCCCATTCCTTAAAGCTTCAGCTCCCAAGGTTACACAACTAGGTAAGAATCTCAGCCCTTGCTTTTAAAAGGAATGTTTTTCACCTTTGTAACCCCAGAGAAAAGTTCAGTGAGGGCTGAGGGCATCCTAAAGAGCCCAGTATGGGGAAGGCAGCAAATGCAGGGCCTGTTGTAACGTCATCACCTTGGTTTCCAGCAGAGACTGGCAGTACTGTGCACACATGCAGTGTGCAGTCCTACAAAAAAATATCTTTCAAGGAGCAACTGGCAGACTACAGAGCTGCAAACATAAGTGTCCTGGATCCTCCTAGAATGAACTATTGCACCACACCTGCAACATCCTCTTGCCTGGGGAGAAGGGAAAGAGAAAACAAACGATGAGCCAGTTATTTTTCTTGCTTTAACACATGCCTAGAGGGCCCCTGGATACAGCTGTGATAGGAATTTGTATTCTAAGCAGGCTGGCTGGCTCTTTCACCTTCCAGCTCTCACATGCTTGCATGTTTAAAAACAAAGGAAAAAAAGGATAAAAAGAAGGGTAAGCAGAGCATCAGCCATCACCCTCTTCGTTTTCTTGCTATACACATACACACTCCTTTCTCACCTGAAAGTCAAGCCTCAGATGCAGCCGTTAAAGCGTAGCTTGGAGACCCTGGGCTTGCTCTGTAGCACTGTGACAGCAGCTCACACCACCACAGGGCTGGGTCAGCCAAACCTTCCCAACCTGTGAATTGGCAGTCCGTCTCCAGCACATACCAGGTCAGCAGCATCTCAGTCAGAGGCTCTATGAGATGCAACATCCCGTGCAGGATCCCATAGGAGCTACACATTTTCAAAGAGAAATGCTACCCTACCAAACTCTGCAAGGAAGGTGCCAGAGCCATTCCATGCCCACAGGGCTGCACTCCTTGTTAGTGCTTGTACAGTCATGCTGAGAACTCCTGATTAAGACAGAACGCCTGCATCCCTGTGGGAGTTGCAGCCCAGAGGGACTCCAAGCCCCAGGGGAAGGGAATCCCACAACTGAGATGTACCTCACTATTCGATTGCTACGCAATCTGCCCCCAGCACAAAACCTGGCTGTGTTGTGACATTCACAGCGATTAGCACAGAGCAAAGAAGCTGTGGCTCAGATGCCGTCACCTGCCCAGCTCAAGTTTCCCCCAGTAAACAAGGGAGCAAAGCTCAGTCTTCCCACCATACCCCCTCAGATACATCCAGATCACAAGCCACTCAAACCACAAATCGACCCTAGCACACAACTGAACTAGGTGTGAAAGAGCAAATTAAAATTCAAAGAGGTGAATGAAAGTGTTCCCAACGTCCCTGTCTAGAGGGGACTGTCACTGTGGCATCACAACATACGCTGCCAGCTTGGCCACTGCCTGGACTCTCACCCGGCTGTGAATGACCTTGCAAAACCAGCCCGCAGTGAAAGCCATCTGTGCCTAGTCTCCACCCGGCTTTACAGCTATCAGTGGATCATCCTGCTGTAAAAATAAAAGTGATGGGGCCTAATGAAGCTGTAACAAGGGACATGAATCTTACAGCCAGCTTACACACAGGTGTGAAAATGCCAGAAGCCCTGTGTGACCCCGATCTGGAGTAAGTGATAACAGCAGAACAGATGTGACCAGAAGAGACACCAGGGTACTGCTGGCAGCTGCGTCTGCCAGGCTGGAGGTCTGGCCATGGCATGGCCTCAGCTGCCACTGCCTGGAACCCAGCCCCACAGCAGTAGAGGGAGAACATGCTGAACTTGTCCCTCTCCAGAGCACCTTTGTCATGGAGTTGCAGAAGTGGCTGGGTCAACACAGGGCAGGGGTGTGCTGGAAGCTGTGGCTGCATAAGGAAGGGGAGCAGCAGGGCCTTTAGTACAGCTTGCAGGTGAGGACTGTGCCAGCCGACAGCTAGCAACCACTGTTCCCCCGTGGAAACACAGGAGCTCAGAGAGAGAGACAAGAAAAATGAAAGAAAGATGCCTCCACTAAATGAAGCAGGTCAGGATGCATCCAGACCGGCAGCACCAGCCCATGCTGCCTGTCTTTCTCCCCATCCACCCTTCTGTCCCGCCTCCTGCATGCCAGCACAGCCAGCTCTGATGTCTGCCTGCAGTCACACATCCTCACTGCACAGACATCTCGACAAAGCAGCTGCTGAGCATCCAGGAGAACTGGACGAGATGGAGGCACCTTCACATGCCAGGCTATGGCCACAACAGGGCAGCAGCTGCCATATCTCTGTGGATTTGGGCAGGAACAATATAATGCAGCCCACGGTAATCCCTGCTGGCTACTGGTCAGGGAAGTTTCCGCTTTACATTTAACTCAAGTCAGAGTTTTGGAGTGCAAGAAGGTCCCAGCTTGATGCAATCCCTAGTTCTGCCAAACCAACCCTACGGGAAAGGAGCTGGAGTCCATTCTTCACCTCTGAATGGCAGTAAAATTACACTTTGAAATTTTATTGTAGAAACATGAGCTGAGAAAAGCCCAGGATGAACCGGCCAGGCTGGAATTCAAACCCAACCAAGTAATTAATGGATTTTGGCTTGGACTTACTGACCCACAATATAGAGGCCAAAGTTGTCACTGTTGGAGTGACCGCCCAGCTGCATTTGCTTACAATTATTTCGCTAGCACCTTTTATTGCTGCACAGCCTGCTCACAGGCTTCAGGGCATCAGCTGGAGCACAGCCACAGCCTGTATGAATGTCACATCACAGGCACACAGGGCCACCATACGCACCAACCTCTGTGTACCCCATCATGTGTCAGTGAAAATCTTTTCCTCCAGCCCGAGCTCTCCTGTGGCATGCACTCCCCTAATGGAACCAAGGCAGCTCCCTGCAGTCCCGTTCCTAACAGGAAAGGACAAGACCAGAAGAGCCTGGGAGTGCACGTCATCCCGCTGTCACAGGAGTTTGGCTGGGGAGGTTATTTTAAACGCAGCTTGGTGACACGCTTAAAATAACAAGAGCTTGCAAATGTATGCGCTCCAAGCTGACCTGATAATGTGCTGTCAGCCTCACACAGCCCAAAGTCACAAGGGAGGGGAAGTTAGACAACTGTGCTTGCTATTGTTTTCTATGCCAATTGAAGGGTGCAATTTTTTATGACTAAAAAGGATTAACACCTTTTTCTAAATGAGACCTGAGTTCACGCTAACTTCCTCACTCACAGTTCTGGGGCTTTTGATTAAAGTTTGAACAATCAAGTTAATAACAACACAAAACAGGTAGGTTTTAAAACCAATATATATTTCAAAATAAGGGTTTCCACCCCTTCAAAAAAAATTAAAACTTCAAACAAGATCAACAACATTGATCTGAAACCAACTGACTCAGTGCCTAAAGCTGCCCCAAGACCTGGTAGCTAGGTACAAACTCCTGTTCAAATAGCACAGAAAGAGCCCTAGCCTACATCAGCTCCAGGAAAAAAATTGCCTCAAGTGCACTCACACAAAGAGACAAAGCAGCACCTGAGGCAATCCATAAGTTCAAGCTGAAGAGCAGAGGATTCTACCAGCCATAAGAAGCCATCCATGAGGACAAGACAGCTCAGAGAAAATTTGGCCACCACAAAAATGCTGGTGGTGCATGGATCAACAGCCTGTCGTGCTGCTTTGCCACACAGTTAAGCGTTGCTGTTCCCTCTCAGCTCCAGTATCATCCTGCAGAACCCCATTTTGGGTGAAAACCACAGGATGACAACCAATTTCTCTTCTAATCAACACAAGTTTTTGCTTGGCCACTCAGGTCAAAAGATACCAGTGAGAAACCATTCACTGCGGAGATGCATCAGCAAATTCCACCTGCATCCCAGGATTACATTTGTGTCCAGCATTTGTGCTGGGGCTAGTTGTTTCCATTTAACAGTTGTGGTGCTGAACTCCACTCCACACTGAACAAAGGAGGCATGAGAAGTGTATGGCTGCCCAAAATGAGCCTTTACCTAGAGTACTGCCCTGCAAGAGTAGCAGAACAGCTCTGGCATACGCTCCTGTTCCCAAGGTGAAGGCAGACCTTAGGGACAGCAGGGCACTGGACCAAGCCATGGGAGAGCTGGAATCCAGTCCTCACCTTACCCTGTGCTGCAGCAAATGCCTCCCTCCATGAACACACAAGCTGGGCTGGGGACTGAAGGGTCTTATGTTTGAGTTTACAGGGGACTTTCCCACCACTTTCAGAACACTAGAGCACAGTGCCAGTAAAGGGCTCTGGCATAGTTAGGCAGAAAATTCAGGGCTGCAGCTTTGCCATGGAGAGTGCAGCAGGGACATCAAAAATAAGGGGCTGTCGCAGTGCTCACACCAGGAGAGCTGACTTGGCTGTGACTAGACAGTGTCGGGGGCCAGAGCAAAGGAAGAAAGGTGCATGGCATGGAATTCCCCAAGGATATCAACTATTCTTCCTGGGAGATTCCCCAGGCCCCAAAGCAGTGGGGCACACACTGCACAGTGACAGCAGACCAGGCAGCTCTGTTTTTCCAGCAATGAAGCTGGGAAGTGCCTTCTCTTGCCACCATTCCTGATTCATACTTTATCATTCTATGGGCTACAGATACAGCTGTACTGCACTGTGAACAAGAGTAGGGAAATGAGTCAGGGTTAAAAGCAACAAGCTAAAACATGGGGTGTTTAACAGCCTTTCATCAAGGACGTCTAAAGCCCCTTCCTGAAGATCCAAACTGAAGGGACAGGATTCTTCATTGACCTTCATAATGGGAAAAAAAATACAAGAGAATTACATAGCAAGACCTGGGAAGAGTTTGGCCACCAGTGCAGGAACTGACAGGCGGTCAGCATAGCTCCATCTGGTCTTGGGCAGTCTGGCCTTTAGTAGAAAAATAAAAGTGGGAGATTTGGAGTGAGTGGAACAAGTATAAAATAACAGAGCAATGAGACAAGAACTACCCAGTAGTTCAAAACACATAAACTCTTTGTCCATCCTCTGCACTTGATACTTTTTACTGAAACATATCTGCAACTGGAAGAAAAGGTTCCCAGGTCTATCCTTCAATATGTGCTGAGGACTCTTCCAAGCCCGTGACAGGGACGGGAAAAATTCCTCTGGAGACACTGCAAAAAGCTCCCTCCATATAGCACAGCTCGGTAGGGGAGAAGAAACAGACATTCAAATTGAGAAGAAGTTGTCAAGTAGTCCCAGAATTGATGCATGGGAGGAATCCAGGAAATGCCAAGGAGTGGCACCCAGCCAGGCTGGTACAGCAGCCAAAGCGTGCGACCTGTGTCGGTGACATGACATCTCCACACAGGCACCATTATCTGAGGACAGTGACATTTGTCCCCTCAGCTCCTCCTCGAAATGCAATCCCTGCTGTGCTGAGAAGGGTCCTGGAAATGAGTGAGGAGTGGGAGGGACCAATCTGTCATCAATAAACTAAAGTTATCAACTGCAACAAGGAAACAACACAAGAAAAGACAAGTGCTACAAACACTAGGAGTCAAGGAAAACTTATTAGATAAAACTGAATTCAGATCAACAATTCTTTGTTAATTCCCCTAAGCTGTTCAGAAGCCACTAGATGTCACCTGCCTCTTCAGTGAGGAAGGAGCACATGCAATGAGACAGAGAAGCAGCATCTCAGGGAGTCATGTAGGCAGGACTCTGATGTGGAGCTGTGGCACAGAACTCTGCCTCCCTTGAGATATCCACACCCCATCTGGGCAGGGTGACAGGAGGCTGGAACAGGGCTAGCAGGGCTTCACACGCCTGTGCCCCTCGTTCCCAGCCCAGACCCTGGAGACACTCAGAAAACGCTCCAGGCTTGTCTCAGCTCAGCTCTGCCTTTCACCTTTCAGACCCATCAGCTTCTTTTTACAACAGCAGAGCTGTCAAGCCAAGACCCTGACAGAAGGACGAACAGCCAGGCTTTCTCAATGTCCCACATGAGCTTGGTCAATCTCAGCTCCATACCGCCTGCTGCTCCAAGTGCCGTTGGAGAGAGGCTCCCTGGCGCTGTGGCTGGCTGGGGAGCCTGCTCTCCTGCCTCCCTGCCGCCCGCCCGGGGAATACGCTCTGTGTCTCATTTCTTCAGGAAAGTCTTTGAGGCCAAAGGTGCTACCAGGATTCTCCGTACTGCCCCAGGACCGCCGGCCAGGCCACCGGCCCCACCACATCCCACCACAGAGAGCTCCCGAGGGAGACAGAGGGCAAGGCCACGGCGATCCCCGCGAGGAGGCCCGGGGTGGAGCAAGGTGCCTCCTCGGGGCCCGGGCGCGGCGGTGGGGCAGGAGGGTACGGGGGAGGCAGCGGGGGGACCAAAGGCCCTACGGCCTGGTGTGGGGAGCCCAGGGGTAGCCCTCGAGGTGGCACGCATCGCCACGGGGAGCAGGGCCGCGCCCCCACAGGGCCCCACCGTACTCACCGCCCGCCCGGACCCGCCGGACCCGCCGCCGCCGTTACCATGGGGAGCCGGCGGGCCCACGTGACTACACCTCCCGGCGGCCCCCGCGCCGCCGCTGCAACGCCCCCTGGCGGCGCGGCGGGGCGAGCACCGGGGCGCGGGCACGGCCCCGGGACCCGCCGGGGAACGGGCGGTTCCTCAAGGAAAGGGCACACTTTCTCCAGAACCGGCTTCCCAAGGGGGGGGCACCCTGGGCAAAGCCGGCCGGGCGGGGTCCCGCTCGGGCGAACAGCGCGAGTCCCACAGAAGGTCGGGCTGGAGCCCGAGGAGGACGAAGGAAGAGTCGATGCCGCGCCGAGGTGCCCGGGCATCATCGCTCAGCGCCGGTGCGGGGACCCGCGGGGCCGAGCACCGCTGCGAGCCGGCGCAGAAGCTCCTCGCAGTGCCGGGCATGAGGCGGCCGGGGACTGCCGGCAGCCAGCGCGGCCAGCCTGCCCGGGGCTCCGAGCGACAGCAGCACCTGCGGAGCCAAGAGAGGGACGGCAGTCACCCGCCTGCAGGGCACCTTGCCCCACTGCACCAGGAGGTGCCCGTGCGGTACCTGTTGGATGCCGGGGTGCTGGCTGAGGACCCGCAGCGCCACGAGGGCTCCCTCCCGCACACTCTCACGGGGGTCCCGACAGGCCACCTGCAGCAGGTGGTGGGGGGCCCTGCTCTGGATCAGCAGGTCTGCCAGCTCAGCCCCACGCTGTCCCAGGTTGCTCAGGGCCAGGGCAGCATTGCAGCGTGTCTTGGCCTGCACGTCGCTGAGCAGCCGGGTCAGCGTGGGCACGGCCCTGTGCAGGGTCCCCGCGGGGCAGGACGCGTGGCAGGCAGCGTTGCCCACAGCAAAGCTGGCTGCCTTGCGCACACTGCCCTCTGCATCTGACAGGCACTCCAGCAGGCTCTCCAGCCAGCTGGGCTCGTCCTGCAGCACCGCAGGGGAGCCATGTCGGAGCAGGTTGCCCAGCAGGTTGCAGGTTTTGGCCCGTATCAGGTGTTCCTGGTGGCCAAGCAGGTAGATCAGTGGCTGGTCAGCCACATCCAAGCCTCTCAGGATTCTCTGGAGAAAGGGCAGATGCTCCGAACCGGCACGGGCCACATGGGTCAAGAGAGACAGGAGGTCACTTGTGAGTGTGAGGTTGTCTGAGAACAAGGCAGATTTCAAAAAGGCAACGACATGTTCTGAGGCAGCAGCTTCCCTCACCACTTGGTCTATGACCTGCATGTCAGATACAACGAGGAGGCACAAGAGGCTCATGGGGAGCTCAGTGAATGAGAAGGGCAGATGGTGAGAGCAGACCTAAGGAGAAAGGACAGACAACAGTGCTGAGTGCCCTGGACTCACATGTGAGCCAAGCCAAGCAGCAGCTGAAGGTGACCAGGAGATCAGTGCAGGCCAACCCGTTCTGAGGATTGCATGGCACCCAAGTGACATCCCTGTGTGGGCAGAAACTGACAGCAAGGTGTGAAGCGGTGCCACACATTGCAATGTAGGGAGGTATCTCCACAGTATGGGGGAGAAGGAAAACACAGAGCCAGTGAGATACCTGCAACAGCTGGGCAGGGATCTGGGTGTTTCTCACAGACTCCATGATCAGTACTAAGGTGTCTCTATCCACATCCAGGGCAAAAGGGAAGCAGAGGAGCTGGCAGGCCTGGATGACCACAGCTGGGACAACATCTGGGTCGCCATCCTCTCCTGCTTGCCTGAATTTGTTAGTGAGAGAGGGTTTAATAGAAAGGTGATCAGAAAAATGTCAGGGCAAGAGGCAGAGTGCATTCCCTGCGCCAGGCACTAAGGAGAGGCTCTGCAAGTGCCAGGTGCACTTGGCATGCTCGTGTCCAAGCCCCATTCAGCAGCTGAGCCCTGCCCACTTCACCCCTCGCCACAACTCACGTCTGTGCCAGGCATTCCAGGAAGCCAGGGGACAGCAGTCTCTTCAGTGTCACCATGAGGACACCATGGGACTGGGTGAGCTGAGATAGGCACTGGTGTGACTCGCGAGTGAAGATGCAGAGGGCCAGGCTGAGGAAGAGCACTGTGCCTGCAGGGGGAACAGCAGGCAGAGGGGCAAAGCTGGGGGAGGCTGAAGTCTCCTTTCTTCTGTCTGTTTATACTGCCTCAAGACTGCTCCAGGGTTGCTTCCCTGCCCAAAACCAAAAAATCTCCATCCTGGTGGACATTCCCTGCAGCACAGATACCCTTTTCATTTCTCCACAGCCAGCTCAGCTAAGCTGCTTCCAACTGGGCACAGCATGGGCCAGCCCAACCCTCTCTCCTCAGAGGACAATTGAAATCCTCAAGAAAAGCCACCTGAGCCCTCTGGTCTCAGGGAACAGATGTAGACAGATGTGGAACAGACATGGGCAAGTCTGAGGGCAGAATGTAGAGCAGGGTCCAGGACAGATGTCCTGCTGTCTTGCAGCTCCTACCTTGAGGGGAAAGGAGGTTCCAGTCTGGCTCTGCCATGGGGTGACCTCCCCCTGGGGGCTCTCCCTCCAGCGCTGCCCCGTTGCTGCCCACATGAAGCACCACAGCAACACAATGCCAGACCAAGCTCCACAGTTCTGAGGAAGCAAAGCCCTGCTCCATGGCCACATCCTCCTAGAGTTAGAGAGGCAGATATCAAAGGGCTTCATGGTCCTCCATGGCCCCTCATGTGGTTTTGGGTGCATGGCTCTGCCAGCCCCTTTACCCTAGGAAGGTCGGGGCTGGATGGCCATGGCCCAGGGACCCTTGCTGTACTTGCAGACAGTGTCAGTCACACGGCATCTCTGCCCTCTCTCACTCCAATGTGCCCATGGATCACCCCTCCGTGCCTATCACTCTCCCATCAACCCTTCAGGGACATTAGGTGACTTTGATGGGGTTATACAGCTCAGCTAAAGCTCCACAGTTCCCTGGTTTGCCTCAGCCTCACTACCAATCCACATTCAGATCTTTTTGACACTACACCTTTTGGCATGGACCAGGCAAAGGGAGATGGGAAGATTGGTACCTGGACAAGGAGTTTCAGCAGGAGGAAAAAGAGCCCGTCATAGAGACCAGCATCCATTGGCAGGGGGAGCTGCAGCTGTCAGAGAGTGGGGGACAGGCTGGAGCTGGGTGCTGAGTCTGAGAGCAGCAGCACCACACCTTCACCCTTCTGAGCCCATCTTTGCACAACTGCACAGTGGGGTGTGCAAGGCTCCCCAGCTTCTTTGTCCCCATCCCATACCTCAGCAGGTGCTATCAACACATTTGTCACCACTGGTAGGATCTCTTCTCCCTTGAGCTCCAAGGCAACCCCATGCTGACTGAGCTGTGCCAGAAGGAATGCTGCAGCACCCTGTGGGACAGGAAAGGCTCAGCACCTTCAGGACTTTCCTATCCACTTGGTCAGTATTGACTCTTCATCCCTTGGTCTCATCCCACCCTGAGTGAGGAATGGTAAGACCCAAATGCGATGTAGGGCTCTCAGTCATGGCTCTGGCATGGTGGGGCAGCTTACCACAAGAGAGACGACAGGAGACTGGGTGATGAGATCCATAGCCAAGGTAACCACCTCCTCAAGCCTGAAATACAGCATTCAAACACTCCCAGGTCTGGGAGGTAGCCATCTTTCAGGAGGCTCACAGCACCTCCTTGTCCACACTAGGTCCTCACTGCATCCCCAGGACCCACACACACTGCCCAGAACTCTGCTGATGTGTCCAGATTGGAGGGATGAGTGGGAGCAGGATTCCACCTCTGGGCAGGGTGAGGGATAAAGGGCTGTTCAGGGCAGGGCATGTTCCTCTCCCACCCATGAGTGAAAGTGGATGCTTACCTGGGAGGGGAGGCCTGAAACTGCAGGGTGAGCAGGGCCAGCAGGTACAGAGAGGCCTCATAGCCTCCCTCCTGGGCCACCTCCACCATGGGGACCTGCCAAGGGAACAGGAGTCACAGTGGAACAGCAAGGGTACAAGGGGAGGAAGGGATGTTTCTGGGCCCTGGAGGAGAACTGTATTCTCCAGATTAAGCTCCCCTAAACTCTTCTCCCCACATGTTCCCCAGATCAGTCCAAGCAGTGCTTAGAGGAATGTGTCCTGCTTGCCCACACTCCTACTCACACCAGGGCTGTCATAAGTCTTACCTCACCCTTCAAGAGCTGCATGAGGGAACCCCACAGCTGTTGACTCCTCCCCAGGTTCTGGCACAAACTTGTGTGGGCATGGCAGCCAGCATAGAGGATCTGTGTGGCAGAGGGGAGAAATACATACCAACCCCTGGGGACAGGAACACAGTGACCAGGCCCACTCCAGTCATATCCCATGGCTACTACCATGGGCTCATTAATCAACAACTGACACCAGGCTGATGCGAGTCATTGAGGGCTGAGCCCATAGCTCCCCCCTCCCTCATGCTCCTAATTCCACAGCAAAGGCACATCTGGGCACAGCCAGATAAAAGGATGGGGCCATTACCTTCAGTATATTCAAGGAGCAGCTTGGGTGCTCCAGTCTCCCCAGCAGTTTCCAAAGCTGCTGGCTCTCTCCTTCCATAAGCTTTTCAGCTACTGCCTGAGCAACCTGCAGAAATCAGCCTGTTTTGCACCCTAGGCACCTGAAGCACTGCACAGACATAAGGAGTTTAACGCTAGCAACAAATTAATGAAAGATGTCCGCTTCCTACATGTTGCCTCCGTTCACAAAGGGCTGTCCATCTGCCATGACCCAGCATGGCTTTGATGCACAGTCCCGGAGCTGAGATAAGCAAGGTGAGATTCCTCCTCTGTTTCTCTTTTTGTTGACTGAGAGTTGAGCTAAAGTATCAAATATAAATCTGTAGTTGTTTTCCCTTTTATTGTCCATTCAGTTTCAGATTTCCTATAGTTTATATCACTGTCATAAAAGAATTCATCATGTTTTCTCTGCATTGCTTAGCACATCTCACAGTTCAGATCCTAAGTTTGAGGCTCTTAACTGATTTAAGAATCCTTAGATTCCTAAAGCTCAGCTGTTGGCTGGGGAGGAGCAGCCTGAAAATGCCAGCCCTGCAGCCACCAAAGCCAGAGAATCCCAGCCCTCTACTCTACTGGTGAGAAAGAAATCCTCCTGGAAAAGGCCACTGCCTCTGTGGGAACCACACCTCACCCTGTACAGAGAGCTGGTCTGACCTGCTGCTTGGCTTCCCGACAGCTGTTCCTCTCCAGGGGGATGCTGCAGGCAGCAGCCAGTGCAGCTGTGAAGAGGTCTTCCACACGTGGGCTATGGTCTGACTTGACCTCCATTGCTGTACCTGAACAGGGGCAGAGTTCGGGAGTCATGTGCTGACAGTGTTGACAGGCAGCAGGATGGGGTTGGAGGATAAGAGAGGAAAAGCTTCTGACATAGGAGGGTGAGATCTGGGATTGAGGGAGAGGAGAGCCCTGGTTAGGAGGGGTCTGGACAGATAAAGTTTCAGCCACCTCCTCTGGCCAACAGCACTGCAATGGTGGTCGGTGCTCTGATGGATTCCAAGAGAGGAAGGAGAGGGGAAATTGCACAAAAAGGTGGTGAGCTGCTACCACTGCTACCTCGCAGAGCAGGCTGCTCTGAGATGGATCCCTGAAGGAGTCTGTTCAGCAGGGGCTGATGCTCTTCCCGCAGGTTGGCGTAGAAGGGTGCAGAGATGGAGGGGTCCATGGCATCCAGGCTCTCACAGAGCTGGGTGAAGCACTGAAGAAGACACAGGGGTTGCTATCACTGCAGACTGAGTGTGGGAGGAGAGAGAAGGACAGCGCAGGAGGAGGCTGTGGCAGGAGAGCAGAGATGGGAGAAGGACTCGTGCTGGAGTTTCAGGAACCTCCAACTGTCCTCTCCAGCCAGGTTACAGTACAGGACCCACATTAGGCTGCATGGTGGCAAAGTGAGGGGTACATATGGAAGCACATGTCCCTCCTCACTTCTGTCATAGCACAGCAGAGCATGCCCAACAGCTCTTTTTGCTCTTGCTTCCTCTGGCTCTAAAACGTGCAGCCTGGAAACAAAGGCTAAAAGCAAGATGATAGTAAATCCCAGCCTGTACATGTCCTGCCTGAATCAAATATGAACTCAAAAACTGCACTGTGCCCACCCAGCACAATCCCCGCAGTAGAGCTTTGAACAGAAGCCTGCCAGGGGCAGGCCTGGTGAGGTGACACTGCCTGGCCACAAGGCCATTTGTGCCAGGCTCTATACCAGAGACTGCACTTGCTGTTGGCTCAGCCAGTAAAGCTACCCAGAATAGCAGAGCCAGGGAAGGTGTTCCCTCAGAGACTTCCTTTCCATATGCAATCTCCCCCAAAAACCCCAGCGGGTGAGACAGTCTGCCCTGACAAGAATGCATCAGACTCCATAGCTAGGAGCAGGGTCCTCAGCCTGTATCCTCCCAACATACATAGACAGCCCCACAGCTTCTGTCCTTGTGGGAAAGAGTGGGGAAGAGGGAGATAGGGGCACCCTTACCAGGAGGCTTTGCTGGCAGAGTCTCATCTCACTGTCGAGTGGCTCAGCCAGCAGCTCTGGCAGCAGGGCCAGGAAGGAACCAGCACTCTCCTGGAAGGTCTGCAGACTGAGGGAGGCAACAGGGGCAGGTGAGAGTGGAGAAACATGGCCCCTGGCTATGAGGACAGAATCTGGCCAGGCCTATGTGGCCCTGGCTAATAGGGCATGCAGCACACACTCGCACCCTGAGCCACTGTCAGCAGGCAGCACAACTGGACTCATCAGGTGTGCCTTCCCCTTAATATTAGTCCCACTCAAGGAAAGTGCTCCTCTGAGAGCAAGTGATACGGCATGAACCAGTCCATGACCCTTCCACCTAGAGACAAGTCCAGCTGCAGAGTATGAACACCACCCCCCTGTGTATTGCTGGGTCTCCAAAGTGGCCACAAGAGACCTCAGAGCACAGAAAGTTGTCCCTACCTGTGCTTATGTCCACGCTCCTCCAGCCTGCACTCACTGCTGAAATAAACTGTGGCCACCATGAGGAGATCTGTCAGCACAGTAATACACCAGGGCTGCTGCAGGATCCAGAAAGAAACAGCAAATGGGGATTGTCTGCTGGCTATCCCCACACGACTGTGATAGGATCCTTCCCTGCTCAGAACCTTCCCGTTCTCAAGGGTGTCTGGAAGAGGCACTGGTCCTGTGAGCAAGCTCCAGCAGAACACCAGGGCCTCCTCAGCACCAGCAGTATGCAGGGCTGGAAGCAGCCCGAATTGTTCGAAGGTCCTACACTCACCTGCTTGGTGCAACCACTCTCCAGGATCTTCTTGGCTAGACAGAGAAGGGACAGAGGCACATTCAGTTCTTGACAGAAGTGGTCCAGCAGCTCAGAGTCACACCGGGTAGCCAGGAGATCACCCATAACACGAAGCATGGGACGGAGCTGGGAGGCTCCCTCCAGCATCCCTTCCAGTACCTGGAAATGGAAAAGCCAGAAGAGCTCATGATTAGCAGCAGTTTTGGCCTCTTCATCAGCCATGGGGCAGCCCTTTAACCCATTCAGGCAGGAACAGCAGAGTTGCAGATGGCAAGCTAAGTGCACAAGACAGCTCTAGCTCCTGGAGAAAGAGACCTTTTTGCTGGCTGGACTGAGGACTCTCCAAATATTTCCAATTGTTTGGTTTAAAGGTAAACCAGCAGGAGAAATGAACCCAATGCAAAAAGAGATTACCAGTCAGAATTACAACTGAATAAAAAGATTACAATAAATACAGTGATGCAGAGAAAAAAAGAATGGTTTTAACCCACAAAGCCCATACGTATAACCCAGCACCCTGGAGCATGAACAGAATGGTATTCTTTACCCCTGTGCTGAGCACCACGTGGTCCCCCTGAGTACAAAGCAAAAGGAAAGAAAAACCTGTTGGTGAGGACAATGGTCACAGTCTGGTCAAGAGTGGCAGTCACAGTCCTGTTGAAGTTCTGGTCCTCCTCTGGATCCAACAAGTGGTACCAAAACCCTGAGATTATATATGCTAAGGTTCAGGTGGGAATGCTCTGTACCTCTCCCAGGGCAAGGAATTTCACAATGTGTCATTTACTCTGTGAGTTATGGCATATTTGTGGAATCTTTGATGGCTCATTAGCAGACATGACCCCTCAGGCAAGGTGTGAAGGTGTTAATGCCTCCCTGGAGGGGAGTTATCACGGCTGAGTCACTGGTGTGAAGACAGGAACACTTCCCTATCTCACAGGGTCCTTCAACACCCAGCTTGTAGCCTGAGGGGTCAGGTGTGCAGCTGGGCAGCTGCTGCAAATGATCCATTATTAACAGTTCAACAGCAATGACACAGAGGGTGTAGAATACACAGTTTTGGTTACACCCACGCAGTGATAAGCTGGTCCTAGCCGCTGTAGCTGGGACACCAAGACAATCCTGGGGAAGAAGGCGGTATCCATGTCACCAGTCATAGCTTTTTGGGCCAGCCATTACTTACCTGTTGAGCAGAGTCTGTCAGGCAGTCCCGGACACGGTGCTGAAAGGCTGAGTCCCTCAGGAGGTTCAATGGTGTGCTCTGCTGCATGGCTGAGGGCTCAGTGGCCTCAATCAGGTGCTGCCACTCCTCATCACTCTCCAGCTCCTAGCCATGGAGGAGAGAGGACTGGTACCACAGACCCTGCCAGTCCCAGGGTCTCTGTACCAGCCCCTGGGGACTGGTCTCTGCTGATCTCACCTCAAGACACCATCTTACCTCACCCTCCAGGTCCACAGCCTCCATGCTGCGCCTGCCCCAGGCTGTGCCAGCACCAGGTTGTGGAAGGGTACCTGTTCCAGGAAACTCTTGCTCATAGTCTCCAGAGATGTCGTGCTGGCTGGCCAAAGAAACAGTGCAGTCAACAAAAGACCTTTCCTTCTCCTTTTACTCCTGCCCCAAGCTCAGCCCTCTCTCACCATGGGTCAGGAAGAGACTCCTCCAATTCCCACTCTGACACACTGCTCTTTCTTTTCAGGAGACCAGGGTTCTTCTCATTGGAGGCAGCCAGTGGCTCCCCCTCCTCAGGGACTGCCTTCTCTGGAGATGCTCTGGGTCTATGCCTGGGGTGTCCACTGCCAGAGTCCTTCACAGATGCATCACCCGCCTTCAGTTGCCCCTGGTGATGGCAGAAAGGTTTGGTCAGGGCACAGTTATTCAGATAGACGAGTCCCCTAGACCCCACCAACCTGTGCACCCCACATCCTGCTTTGTGTGTCACTGACATGCCAGCCTGACCTATGCACCAATGTGTTTCCCCCCCGGGTCCATTTCAGTGTTCTTCCTTTGCCCCAACTGTGAGAGACAGCCAGGAGAACCCCACATTTTCGTCCACCTTTTTCTGTGCCTCTTCAACCATCTTCTGCTGGGCCTTTCTCAGGATTCTGGACTGGCTGCTCCTGGGGACCATGGAATGGGCTTGCTGCTCCTTCAGGGCCTGCATTTCTGGAGACAGCTTGGTGGTGAAGGGGTTTGAGATCCCGTGCTCTTCTGTGTCATCAATCACTGAGGAGGTGAGAGGAAAACTTCGTCAGCAGCTAGAAGTCAGTGCTTGGAGAAAGCTGAGAGGATGAAGGCAAAGACCAGGATAGTAAAAACAGCAGGGAAGGTCCTCCAAGTCTCCAGGCAGCAGTAGGAAGAAATGGACCTGGCCAGTGCTGGAAAAAGCAGGTACTTACCAGTAACCCGCCCAGCAATGAAGGGATGAGAGAGCAGCTCTGGCCAGGACAGACGCTGGTGGGGATCCTTCATCAGTAGTCCCTGAAGGAAGCTCTACAGGGCAGCACAGCAGCAGAATCACCGAGACACATTCAGCACACACCAGTGTGCACAATGTACCCACCACTCTCCCCCAGTGAGGGCACCCAGGAGGCCTGCCTTCCCTGCCTCTGGGAAAGGAGTGGCTCTAGTGCTTAGGGCAGACAGAAAGGCATTTCCCTTCCCAACCCAGTAAATCACTCTTTTGCTGTTGGCCCCAATTTCCCAGCTTATGGACAGCAGTGATAAGGGTTCCCCTCCCAGAAGGCCCAGTTCTTATCCCTTCTCTATGTTCCAAAGTCCCTGTTAGGGAACAGAAAAGATAAGACTGGCTCACCAGGACAGCAGGTAAGGCCAAAGCTGTATTAACAGATCTCACCCCGCAGACACGGCCTTCGCCCTTACCTTGAACACTGGGCTCATGGCTGTGGGCCATTTGACAGGGTCCTTGACGATGAGGCTGACAAGCTGGAAGATGCTGTTGGTGTAGAAGGGAGGAGTGCCCACAAATAGCTCATACAGGATGCAGCCCACAGACCACAGGTCTGCTGTGTGGTCGTACGGCCGCTCCTCCACCAGCTCAGGGGACATGTACAGTGGGGTGCCCTTGATGGAGGTCAGCACCATGGTGTGGATGCTCATGGCACGAGCAAACCTGCTCAGAGCAAAGCATAGATGGCAAGTTCAGGCTGAAACATCCATTGCAGCTCCCAGGTTGTTCCCTATGAGTTTACCAACACTTCTTCCCTCTAGAGGACAAAATCCCCCTCTGCTTCATCTCTAAATATCCACAGCATTCAGCCCCCTTCTGCATCCACCACTCCTCTTCTACAGCACCCCTTTGGCTGCCCCAAGGCCAAGTGTCCCTCTCAATTTGGCCCCCAGCACTCACCCAAAGTCACAGAGCTTGACAACACCATCTTTGCCTAGCAGGATGTTCTGGGGTTTCATGTCTCGGTGCAGGATGCGGTGGGAGTGCAGGTAATAGAGCGCAGAGACCAGCTGGGCAGCTATGGTCTGGACCTGACAAAAACAATGGAGCCTCACCTTGTGTGCCATGGTGCCACCCACTGGCACAACCATGGGGTTCTAGTCCCTTACAGCCCGGCTCCCCAGTACCCCTACTGCTGCTCCTGCTCTGTTTGGGACAGGAACCAATGCCAGCTGTGGGCCAGCAATTCCTTGGAGTAGGCCAATGGCCAAGGCAGCAGTCTGGTACTGTAGCCTGTGGAGAGGGAATAGGGAAACCAAGGTCCTTCCAGGACTCCACTGTCCCATGATGCAACATGGACCCCTGTCCATCCTTTTCAGAAGCTCTGCCAGGTAAAGCTCCAGAGGCACCCTCACCCTCCTGACATGTCCCAGCTCACAGAAGAGACCCTCTGCCTGCAGGCAGACAAATCCTATTCTCTCCAACCTGCTGCAAACACTGTATGGCCACCATCATGACAGTCACCTGGTCCTCAGGCAAATTCCCATCGTCCTCCAGGATCTGGAAGAGCTCCCCCTCTGCATAGTCAGTCACCACCACCACCTGAAAGGAAGAGCAGCATGCTAAGACCAGGCCATGGGGACCACAAGAGAGCAGGGTAGGAAATCTGAGGGAAATGCTGGGATCTCATTGTGCACAGTCCATCAGCTTGGGTTGGGACCTGGGATGGAAGAAAGCCTCCATGGCTGCACTGCAGCAAGGGCCTGGCACTTAGCAGAGATCTTGTATCTTGGACAGTGAGCTGAAACAAGGGAAGAGGGAAGGACAGGACAAACCCAGAATGGTACTCCCAAGCTCAATGAGCAAAATCAGTCCCAGGAGCTTGTTTTGAATCTGCTGCCCAATTACTTTATTTCATGCTCCATAGCACAGTCTTCAGTCCTTTCTTATCATATTCTTTCCATGAGAGTTTAAATCAGTGAAAATCCAGTCTCTGAAGAGACTGATGAGATGACTGAAAAGTCATCCTCATCCTATAATCTCAAACTACTCCTCTTGCATCCCTAGTCAGCTCCTTCAACTCTGCACATGACCTAGCACAGTCCACACAGGTGTTGGCTCCTCACACAGCACATTCTGGTGGGCTCTGGAAAACACTGACCAGACCTTGGGATGATGCCACCAGCATCTCTTGAGAAAGATGTCCCTATGACAGCAGTGGCCAGTCCCTGTTCCCCTCGCCCAGCCAAGCAAAAGCATTTGCCCAGAGTAGTCCTCTTCACCTCGTTATCAGTCTCGAAGCTGTCAAGCATCTGGATGATGTTGGGGTGATGAAGGCCTCTCATGATCTCAATTTCCCGTTGCAGGTTCTTCAGCTCCTTCTCAGACCGCCCCACCTTGGGGATGAACTTCAAGGCCACCACCTTTTAAAGCAGAAAAAGCTGGGATCAGATCAGGCTCCTGGTCAAGCTCGTCCTGGCAAAGGCCGCTTTTTACCCTAAGGAGGCTTGGCACTTTCCAGCTGAACACACCAAACAAGACATTTGTTCACTGAACCTCTTGGAACAGGGGCTCTCCCCAGTCCCTTCCACATCAATATTTGTACTCACACTACTTTTCATACTGGCATTTAAAGCAATGAAATGTGATTAATGAACAAAGATAAAACCAGGACTTCCAGAAACATGGGACAGAACCTAGAGATGCTGGTGGACAGCAAGCCTAACATAAGCCAGCAGTGTACTCTGGCAGAGAGAGAACTTGCAGCACCCTGGGCTGTATCAACAGGCAGAAACTGCAGGGGAGTGATTACCGCTATTTATTTGGAACCTGTTAGACCATGTTGGCAATACTGTGGTCAGGTTTTTGGCCCAGAAAGACTGGGCTGGAGGGAGTATAGCAGAGAGCACTAGGATGATGAGGGGGCTGAAGCATGTGGGAGTACTACACAGTGATTACAAATTGAAACATGGGGAGCTTAAATTTGACATAAGGAAAACACATTCACCCTAGTAACAGTCAAGCACTGGCTGTGGGCTGTTTGTCCTGGAGGTTTCACAGGATCTAAACTTAGTGCTGGCCCTGCTTTGAGTAGGGGGTGGATTGGAGAGGAACCAGGAGCTGGCCAGGCATGTCAGCAGAAAATCAAAGGAGTGTTAAGTCCCAAAGATCCGTCAGGGCCTTAGAACCCAAGAGGCACCAGAAATCAGACCCCGGTATCACACAGCAGACCCCCGGCCCTCTCCCCTCACCTGGGCGCTGTGTTTGCGGCGCCCCTTGTACACGCGCCCGAAGGAGCCTTCGCCGATCATCTCCAGGACGTGGTACTTCTCCATGGCTCGGGCCGGGCCACTGAGCTGCCGGGGCAAAGCCAGCGGTGAGCAGCAGCGCTTCGCTCCTCCTCCCCGCGCTGCCTCGGGGGCACGATCCGCAGCTGGACGGAGCCGGGCAGTGCCAGTGCTGGAAAGGCAGGGCTGCACCCCTTGCGATCCCAGATCCCGAGGGACGGAGTGTTACCCCTCCCCGCGGGGCTGCACCCAGGGCCAGGTCCCCCGGGCGTACATCGCCCTCCCCCAGGCTCTGTCCCTGCCCACCGGCTCCAGGTAGGACAAGCCCCGAGCCCCCGCCGATGCCCCGGTGGCGATCCCGCGGCGGGAGGGGACGGGACGGGATGGGATGGGACTGCCCTGGCCTGGCCTGGCCTGGCCCGGCCCCGCTCCGCTCCCGCCCCGCTCCCGCCGCCGCCGCGTCGCCTGGCAACGCGCTCGCCGCTTCCGCTTCCGCTTCCGGGTGAGCGGGGAGATGGCGGCGGCCGGGGCGGAGGTGGCGGCGGCAGACTGGTAACACCCCCCCGCTCCTTCCCCGGGCCCCCGCCGGCCCCAGGGAGTACGGCTGTCTGACCCCCGCCCGGTCGGTCCCTGCAGGGCGCTGCTGCCGGAGCTGGAGGTGCTGGAGTCCATCTACCTGGAGGAGCTGCGGGTGGCGCGGGGCCGCGGCCGGTATGTCCCGCATCCCGCATCCCCGGCCCGGCCCCGCGCCGCCCCCCACACCCCGGCCAGCCCCGCCACCAGGTGGGAGCCCTGGGAGATCAGCATCACCCTGCACCCCGCCACGGCCCAGGACCAGGACTCCCAGTATGTCTGCTTCACCCTGGTGCTCTCCGTGCCCCCCCAGGTAGGCCGCCCACGCCCCGTGCCCCTGCTCCTCCCCGCCTAGGGCCTCTCCACCTTCCCTGTTGTGCTTTGGGTGTTTCTTTCTTTTCCTAGTATCCTAATAAAGTTCCGGAGATCTCCATCAGGAACCCGCGGGGCCTGTCAGATGAGCAAATTCAAAAGTGAGTGCCAGGAGGGCGGGGAGAGGCCGATTCTTTCCTTCAGAGATCCGGGAGGCAAAACTCTTGGAAAAGCCTTTACTAAATCTCATGATTTCCCATGTCAGGTTAACAAATGGATACAGGTCTCTAAATCACTTTGCCCTAAATCTCATGGGAGCCGTCGGTGCCAGATCTGACACCGAGGGGTCCACACTGTGGTTGTTGCCCTATGGTCCCCGTGAAATGTAATCTGAATTCCCCGGAGCCTTGGAAGCTGCTGGTCCTGCTCTGACAGAGGTGGGACTGACTTAAGCAGCCTATTGTTGTCTTTGTGCTCTGGTCCTTGGCACAGCAGAATGTGTTCAGAGACCCTGGTGCCTACCAGCAACACGGGAGTAATGCATCTCCCACCACACCTGCCCCGGGCCTGCCACCAGATAAACAAAGCCTGGGATTCATCAAAACCGAGCTCAAGCTGAGGCTTTCAGCAAACCCGCTCCTGAAAGTCCTGTCAGGACAAAGGCTTCCTGTGCACCGGCTTGTGGGGAGTCAGGACAGCACATAAATATGTATGTGCACTTGTGCCCATCCTGAAGGCCAGTGTTCTGTTTGTTCCTCTTGTCATCGTGGCAGGTATGTGGGATGGTGAAAAGGTGTAGCTAAATTTGTGTTAAGTGTTTCTGCTGCTTTGCTGTAGGATTTCCCAGACCCTTAGAAGTGTTGCTGAAGCCAGGCTGGGGACAGAGGTGCTCTATGAACTGATTGAGGTGAGAGTTGGGGAAGGCTGCGGGTTACCAGCTACAGAGACTGGTCCCTGAGTGCCCAAGGGGTGGGACAGCCCTGAGCCCACGTGCAGGCCAGTGAGTAAAATATTTGCTTTAATGCTTTTGCAGAAGGGGAAGGAGATTCTTACTGACAACAACATTCCTCACGGACAGTGTGTGATCTGCCTCTATGGATTCCAGGTAGGCATGTACCTTCTGGCCCTGCAAGCTGACTGGGAAGTGAGGCAAGACAATAGAGAGCCTGGGGCTAGGATATCAGCCTGGGACTGGGATGCACCCCAGCAAGTCCCTGCCCCCCAGTCTGTGGGTGATCCAACTGCAAGTGGCCCTTCATAGGGCGATACACACCACTCTCCCCACTGACCTGAAGATAATTGTCTACAGAAATGGCACTGGGGCAGCAAGAGATGCTGGGGCATTTCTAAAGAAGTGGGTAAGGTCAGGATAGTTGCTTGTGTATCTCAGCTTTCCTGTATAGGTCATACCTCACCTGGAGTTCAGCACACAAGTGGTCAGGAGGGACTGGAACATGTCCAAGCAGGTACTGAGGTCTGTGGGAACGTAGGAGCTGGCCTTGTCCGGGTTGCAAGGAAAGTCGGCACCTGCCTAGGAAGAAGAACACATCAGACAGGAGGATTGCTACTTACACAAGAACACATGCAGAGAAATCAGTCACAAAAACTCGATATTAGGAGTGTTTCTAAAACTTGAAACAAGAAGCAGCATCCCAGTAATTGCTGAGGAAGTGGAGCTGAAGCCCAGCAGATCATGTTAGGTGGCTCTAGCCAGCATTAGTTTCCCACTGCTACCACTGACGTGGAAGTGAAAACCCACCTTAGTTGGGGAGGTTACACAACCCTGTGCTTAGAAATCCTTCAAAGCTGCCCTTCTTGACAGGAGAGAGAAGCCTTCACAAAGACCCAGTGCTACCACTACTTCCACTCCCACTGTCTGGCCCGCTATGCCCAGCACATGGAAGAGGAGATCCTCATGCAGCAGGAGGAGAGGGAGCAGCACCCTTCACCATCCCCCAAACAGGTACCAGGCCCTGGGCCTCTTTGTCTGGCCCCCTGTACAGATACTCATGACATCTGTATCACCCTCTTTGGGACATGGAGCGAGGGCTAGTGTGACCTGGCAGCACAGTCAGTGTCATGCCTGTGCTGAAATTCAGAGCAGGGCTTAGACCAAGTGATCTCCAAGGGCCCTTTCCAACCAAAGGAGTTGGTTTATTTGGTCTCTGTCAGTGCCTGCTGTGGGAGAGGGCAGGGGAGCTGCATTTTTGGATTTCTGGAACCACGGGAGTTAGAAAA
Source organism: Xenops minutus (assembly GCA_035221455.1). Lineage (NCBI taxonomy): Eukaryota > Metazoa > Chordata > Aves > Passeriformes > Furnariidae > Xenops > Xenops minutus. Next base: position 15,316,826 of record JAWWEE010000162.1, on the reverse strand, counting down.
GAGAGCTCCTTCCCTAGTCCTTGTACTGCAGGGGTTTGTAGCAGGGTAAAAACAATCACTTGCATTCTGGGATGATAAAACTTGCCTGAGCAGGTGCTAGAACAGTTGTCAGAGCAAACAGTGCAGTGGAGCATCATACAAGTCAAATCCTCCTTCCTGCAAACCCTTTCAAAGAGGTGCTGCATAGATGACACACTCCACTTTGAAGGAGAGGTAAATAGACCCTAGGCTAAGAAAGACTGAAGACGTAAGTGCTGGCAGGGGTGGCTTGTACAGCAGCCAGCTGCTGGAGCACAAATTCCAGCATGCCTCATGTGGGGACATCTTCCATAGGAGTCATTGAGACCCCAGGCTGCTTTCATTCTGCTGAAAGCCCCCAGGGCTTCCCTACCCCAACAGAAGAATCAAGAAGACCACCATGTTTCACTTCCAGGGTGGGTTTATCAGGCAGTGCGTGAGCTGGGTTGCAGACAGGGTTTGCTATCACCTCTTGCCTCCCTGCAGGAAGTTGGTGTGCAGTGCCCCGTCTGCCGGGAGACCCTGGTCTATGATCTCTGTGCTCTGAAGGCAGCGCCGCCCCCACAGCACCCTCTGGTAAGAGATGGGGGCTCACTTGCCCAGCTGTGCCTGGTCACTGGGTAGCTGCAACTGGGACACTGTAACAAATGAATGCATTCACACTCTCAGGTCCTCCTAAATGTTCCATTCAAAGGGGCAGAGAGCAGGTTCAATTGTATAGCCCTGAACTGAGCATACATGCTGGGGAAGAAGTGACTCTGCCATGGGGCATGTCCCTGCACTCACTGGGATATAATCAGGTCAGGAAAGTGACCTGATGGGAGCTGCTCTGCATCCTGCCCTCACAGCAGGACATCCCAGGGCAGTCACTGCAGAAACAGTGGGTCTGCACGGGGATGCTCTGCCTCTGTCCAGGGATTTCCCATGTATCTGTAGGCCCGGTTAATGTGAAGGAAGCAGGTTGCCTGGCACTGTGCCCTGCCACTGCCTATCCATGCTAAGTGTTGAGGGAGCCCTTACCCTGCCTTGCTTTCTGCTGCTCAGGAGCCATACAAGCCAGATGCCAAGATGATGCAGCACCAGGAAGAACTGCGCCTAATTTTCAAGAGACAGCAAGAGAAAGGGGGCATCATCGACCCTGAAGCAGAGAGGAACCGCTATTTCATCAGCCTCCAGGCGGTATGGCTCTGGGGGCAGAGAGCTGCTGAGGGGGCCCTGGGCTGCAGGACTGAGTGCTGTCGTCTGCTGTGGGACACCCCTGTCCTTTTCTTCACCAGTGGCCTCTTTCTTTCAGCCTCCAGCCACTGCGGATCCAGGCCAAGCAGCCACTGCCTCTGAGCTGCCAGTGAGTGCAGGCACTACGGACATGCCCCAGCCACCTGGCCAAGCCTCGACTCCAGAGCCAGCTGGGGTGCCAGAGGCCAGGGCAGAACCCAGGCGGCCTGAGAGGCCTGGTGTGCCCAGAGAGCAACTGAGCAAGAGGGAGAGACACAGAGGGGAGAGGCCAGGCCCCAGAGGCCAGAGCAGGCAGCCATGCAGTAGCTCGCAGGAACCAGTAGAGGAAGCCTGTCATCCACTCCATGGCTCCAGAGGGCCCAGGGGCTTCAGCCAGAGACCAGAGCGGAGACCTGCTGGAAGACACAGCCAGGAGTTTCCAAAGCCTCACAGTAGAAGCAGGGCTGCTCCCTTGGCTGAACGAAAGGAGTTGTGCCCTGAAGATCCCTCTCCAGCAATGGAGGCTGTGGACTTGAAAGAGGAACACCATGATGTGGAGAGATGGGGTGCAGAGAAGGGAGCTGAGGCCCGGGGCAAGAAAAAGGAGAACCTGACATTCAACCACAGCGACCACAGAGCAGCCCCCAACTGGCAGAGCCATCACAGGCCCTGGGATTGTGGGAGGTGGGAAAGGTCAAGAGTTCATGAGCGTGGTTCCTACCCTAGGGCACCAAGAGGGCGAGGGGCGTTCAGGCCCAGTGGACATCACGAAGCCCATCTTGAGAAGGAGAGTGGCTCCTAGCAGGAATAATGAGGGGCTGGGCTGGGGAAAGCAGGGGCTATTTCTGGGGAGAACAGTGAAGGCTCTGGTGAAGCAGTAGCAAGCAGACACCGTACCCTTTGGAAGGCAGGAGGCAGATGGCATGTGCAATGAATGTACCCAGGCAGCATCACCAGGGAATGTGCCCAAGTGCAGCATCCTGGCGTGAGCAGCTGGCTGTCACCAGCACTGGAGAAGCCGAATCTTGACAGATCATATCAGCCTTGATCTGGGAGGACCCAGGGGACAGAGGCAGCCTTGACTGGGGACCTGCAGCCATCATTCCTATATGCAAACTACCAAGAAGTGTGCACACCTACAGAGCAAGTGGACTGAGCCCAGTGTGGTGCCATGGCAGAGACAGAGCTGGGGCAAGACCTTCTCTGGAAGCCAGTGTCTCAGTGGAGCCATGGTGGTGCCAAGTGATGGGGCTGTGCCAGGGCAGCAGCCTGGAGCTCAGCTTAGCTTGCTCTGTCCCCCATTCCTTCTCAGAGCATCTTCTCAACTTTTGTCCCTGCCCCTTGAAGACAACATGCGTTCTGCAGCCCTGCCCGATGTTCAGCTGATGGTCTGGACCAGGCCTAGTCCTTTGTATGCCGGACACTTTCCAGTCCCAGCCAGCAGATCCAAGTTAAACAAGTCAACACACTGGCAGGTCAGGGCTATCTGGTAGCTGCAGCTTCAGCTTGGCTCTCTCTTCCCCAGGAAGCCTGTCTCAAAGCACTCTGCTTTGCAACCTGTATCTGTTGAAATCCCTCTTAAGGCCAGCTTGTCTTGCCACTTCCAACAACCTGGAGCAAAGAAATGCCCCAATACTTTGGATACTGCTATCATCCTTTCATCTTCAAGCTATCTTATTTCAAAATGAGGATTTACTGTTTAAACTAACTTGGTACAGTTCAATATGCTGCTGCTTCACAGATTTAAATGATACCTCACTCCAGAACCACGAAGGGTGATCCCAAGTCTCTGAAGTGGGACACTATTTAATTTGTTAGGTCTTCTCCAGAGCCTGCTCCCTTTGTTTTTGCTGCCCTCTTGCTCCTGTTTGTTGCAGTTTGGAGCAAAGGTGTTGTTCCCTGGTATTTCTCACTCCCTTCCCTGCTCTCTACAACCAGCGCCAGGGCAGAGACCTTCCCCTGGCACTTCTGGGTGGCAGGGGGGCTCCCTGCTTTGCCTGGCTCACTGTAAGCTCTATGCCTCACCTGGACAGTACTGCTTCCTTCATACTTGTTTGTGCCTTGTCCCTCACCTCTTTTGGCCACACATGGGTTGTTACTGTCTTCCTGCTAAAATAGCAGTGCCACAATGGCCTTGCTAGAACTTTATGTGAGATCCCCAGGACACCAAAGGCTGTGTGTGCTGAGAGGGCATTTGGCAGCACATCTGCCCGATTGATCTTTGGCACAATGAAGGATGTGCAGACCTCTCTCTTGACTGGGTCCTCCTCAGCTGCTGCCCTGCTTACTCTGTGCCCGGCCTTGATCTGAAGGGATTGGTTTAACCTGCTGCCCAAGAACCTTCTGTGCTTAAATTTCCAACACTGCCCTATTTTCAACCCTAATGCTCAAAGAATTATTTTTTTTTCTCCCTCCTTGATCTGAGCCCACACTACTTGTCTTAGGATTGGTGATCTGAGAGCCAGATGTTGTGCCCTGCTGAGGATGAGGGCTGAGCACTTGCTTCCTGAGGACAACCCTAATTTTTCTTCAGTGCTCTCTCTGTCCTTGTTCAGCTGGTTTCTGAGGGAATGGCCTGCCCACACTTGGGTGAAAAGGTGTAAACTTTAACTGACATTGGTGCTTGCTCTGCTGCCTCCTGCCTTCATTTTTGAAACTGCTGTGCTCCAAGAAAGGCATTGGATTGTGTCCTAAAAGAAACACAGAAGATCTCTGCCCCTCACAGCAGCTGAAGCTCCTTGGCTTCCTCCGGTGAGCGAGGCTTATTCTCAGCAGAGAAGCTACTGTGCCATGTTTGGAGCATGGGAATTCAGCCTTGGAAATTGGAGTGAGGACTTGGATATCAAATGCCAGCTATATTAGAGGGAGGGTTTTTTTTCCTGGGAGTAGTGATTTAGGAAGGGCCCTCTCTAACTCACTGCTGTCAGCCTGGAGCAGAGGGCATTTTTCAGCAGTATATGTAAACAAGTCTGGGCTAAAAAAACCAAACCTCCAGGTCAGAGGGAAGGAACGGAGCCCACACCCTGACCTGAGTCCCCTTGCTTTGTGTCCACCCAAGTCACCCACCTACCTCACAAAGCTGTTGTGAGGCTTAAGTGGCAAAAGCCCCAAGCTGGGGAGAAAGGCACCGTCAGCGTGTGTAGCATTAACACTATTAAAAGCAAGCAGCGTGGTTCGATGTTGCCTGTGCTCTTGTGTGGTGGTCTTGGGCCCTTCGGGCTCCCTCTCACCACTCCCTATCCTCCCCAGGAGCTGTGAGACATTTGGCAGTCTTTCACTGGCCAGTTTTGACCTCCAGCTTTGACAGAAGAGGGCTGGATCTGAGCACCCAGCCTCTGTGAGATGGCCAGACATACGGTTTGAGATGCCAACAGCAGCATCCTACTCTGGGAGCCAACCCCCCCCACCATCCCCACGGGACCAACCCCTCACATGCAGAAACATTTGTGCAAGTCTGGGGTCACATCAAAGCAGCACCTGTTTGCACCAAAATCCATCCAGGTGCTATCACTTGGGCCCCCTTGTATTCCTGTGCGCTCTTGGATGTGCCCTTAGCCCCATGGGGCAGGACCAAGAGGAGGGCATAGCAGTGACCTGCAGTTTGGGTTTGGCCTGGAACCAGCTCCCACAACCCCCAAAACAGAACACATGAACACAGGACTGGCTCTGGGGAAAGTGATTTTCAGGGTTCTGAAAGAGGGACTGGGAAGGAAGAGCTCTTGGGAAGATATTCTGTAACTGGCCAAAACCTCTCATCTACCCTCACATAAGCTCCAGCACCCCACATCTGACAGTAGGGACAGTCATGCCCACCTAGGAATGATATCCAAACAGGTATGCAGCTTGGCATCACAACTCAGCAGGGCAGGAACAGCGGCACCAGCCTGGAGCCTGAGGGACAATGATCTGCCTCTGGAGCTGCTTTTTTTCTGAAACACTCTGAATTTGCAGTACTGGCTGTGCCAGACCCTGATCAGGAGGGCTCTGGACTAGCAGCTGGATAGTGGGGCAACTAGCAGGAAAATGGACCAGAAAGACAAGAGGCATGTTGTGCACTTCACAGAGGATATTCACAAACCAGTGAGACCGTTGTCCTTTAAAAAAAAAACAGTAGCATTTAGCAATGTAGCACCCCGATGTTCTGCCTCAGGGAAATCCCCTTTTTGGGCACCCCCATGCTGACCCACAAGGAAGAGGATTCACACCCAGGAACCTTGGCAGTTTACAGTAATCCCAGCATGAGGCACACACTGGTGAGCAGGGCTGGTGCAGTAGCACCCTGATTTGGGGAGCAGCAAGAGCTGATTCCCTCTCCCTGCTGCAAGGCTGGCAGCTCTGACTATCCAAAACCAAGGCGTTGGAGGGGTAGAGGTGAACAGAGACCTGGCCTGTGCATCTGGGCAGCTTCATGGCATCTCTGGGATGGTCACATCTTTGTCCCAGTCCTCTCAGTGTTGCAGGGGAAAGCTGGCCCCTGGTCACAGCAGGATAGAGCTTATGTTTGAAATGGCTCCTTCAGGATCCATCTTGTAGAGCATGAAGTGACCCTGCACCTGAGCAGCACTGATCTGTTTGGAGATGGCCAGAGCCTGCTCTGCAAACCGTTCAGCTGCAGCTGGGGGCTGCTCGGGGTAGAAGCGCTGGAACATGCAGGAAAGCTGCCAGTGTGAGCAATGGCCCACGTACTGCTTGAGATCCACACGGCCAGGACGCACCAGGGCTGGGTCCAGCCTGTTGAGAGACACAAGAGGGACCTGGAAAACCTGACCAATATATCTCCGCATGGTGGGTTCTGCAGGGAGCCCCCTTCCACACTAGGACAGCCCATGTCCTATCTGCAATGTGCTGTGCACTGTGTCATAGTAAAGAGAGGGAATAGGTTCATCCCTGGGGAGGCTGAGGGAGGAAATCAACTCAAAAGAAAGGAGAGTGATGGGGAAGGGCCAGCTCTGGGGAAAGACAAGCAAGTCCTGGGAAACACCTCTGCCCATCTCTGTCCCATAAGCAACCTCTGAACAACCCCCTAGGCCAGCTTGGTCTAGAGTGAGCCAAGCCTGCCATAGTGCAGCAGCTGGCCAGGTCCCATGAGCCCAGGCTGCATCCCACCAACCCAACTGGCTGCACATGGGGCCAGCATTTCACTCACAGCACAGCCACAACCCCAAAACATGCAGCTCTCCATAAGCAAGAAGCTGGTACCACTCCTGAAGGGCACAACCATGTTTTGAACAGCAAGGCTCCAGCAAAAGGGATGCTGATTAGCAATCAAAGGATTTGCAGCCCAAGGGAGAGTTTGGGAAACCTGAACACCCACTCTTCATTCTGAAGGATTCAAAGAGCTCTCCATAAAGCCCAACAAAAGTGAATAAGGTTTTCCTGTGCTACCCACCCCATTCCCTCCCAGGGGGCAGCTCTGACCTGTCCACATAGTTGGTGGTCATGAAGACAATCCTGGCCTCTGTGGAGGCCACGCCGTCCAGCGCATTGAGGAGGCCACTGAAGGTCAGGCGTCCCATGCCTTGGTACGCAGCAGGGTCTGGAAACAGCGGTGTCTGAGATCACAGCCATCAGCCACTAACACTGCACAGGCTTGTAGGCCACCTGATCACCTGAGGCTTACACCGACCTCCCCACTCACTCCTTGCTCCAAGGCTGACCCTCTGCCTGGCTGGTAGTACATTCACCTCCTCTTCCCATGGGTACCCAAACACAGAATGAGAGGGAAAGCCACCTTCTCTCTCATGTTGAAAATAGCTAGACAGGAGAAGGATCTTTGCCTGAGCATAAAGGACCCAACTTTCCCTTTATAGCCTAGCCAAAACTGGATAAGGTCCAGCTTCGGCCCTGAGGCATTAGAGATGCCCACTCCTGGTCTCTGCTGGTGCAGCAGAACAGCCCAGAGTCCAAACCTTTCCCCAGTACAGCCGGCAAACCTCCCTCCAGCTGCTGGTCCAGGAAAGGTGGCAGTGCTCACTCTCAGTGGCGAGGTCCCGGCTGATGAAGGCAGCATCCACATCCTCCAGTAGGATAATGCTTTGCTGTGGTGCCACGCTCAGGAGGTGATTGAGGCGGTCGTCAGAGAGGCTGTGGTCACTGAGGCTCAGCAGGCAGATACTGTACTCCAGCTCCCCAGCCAGGGCTGTGCTGGGAAGGACACAAACGACAGGGGTGAATCATAGTGGGAAAGCCCAGAGCCAAGGAAGAATCAGATCTCCCCACCCAGAAGCAGGGGAGAGGACAGAGGTGTCATTTTCCAGCAGGGATCAGATCTGAGGAGCATCTGGAAGCCTCTGCTCAGCCTGCTGGTGCCATGCAGCACTGTGCAAAGCAAGGGCACAGAGGGCTCATCACCCTGAGCTGTCATGGTGCCAACAACATGCTTACACCAGGCACCATACGTGAGGCACAGCCCACTCCTGTATTTCAAATCCAAACTCGTCCACACCTTCTTATCCAAGACTACTGCACTACAGAGCAGGTAGCTGGTGGGAAAACTGCTGCTAGCCAGCTGGCAACACTCACATGAAGCTGCTTTTCCCACAGCCAGGAGGACCATACAGCAGGTAGCCTCTTCGGTAGGGGATCCCTAGGAAGACAGTGTTCTTTTAGAATAACCAGCTGGATTGGTCTAAGCTCCCTCCCCAGGAGCCACAGGGCTATGCTAGCACATACAGAGGATACACCAAGGGAAGGTGAGCAGCAGGGAAAAATCTCTCCACAGCTGACTCCAAAGAGAACCACAGGCATCCTGCAGCACCCCACACAGTACAGGGGACACCACACCAGAGCCTTGCCTCTTTCACTGTACCACTTGGAATTGTTGATGAACTCCTTCACATCCTGAACCAGCCTCTCTGACACGCCTTTCTCCAGCACCACGGAGCTGAGCGGCCGCCGGCGGCGGGGGAAGCCAAACTGCCGCCACTCTGCTCCCACGGCTGTGTACATGAGCGTCTTCCCCTCCTGCTGCTGCAGCGCCAGCTCCCGGGCTACAGAGAGAGGCAGAAGGGACAGCTGCCAGGGAAGAGGACCTCCCCTGAAACCCTGGGCATCTCCAGGGAGTAGGCTGTTCCCAGCAGGACCCCATGCAGTTGCCCTACAGACCTTCCTGGAGAATATTGAAGAAGATCTCCCTGTCGGTGCCCAGCGCAGTGAAGGTGACAGACTCCCAGGGGGTCCCTGTGTTCAGGTCAATCACCTGTGTCTCCCGGCTGCGCTCAATGCGAATCCACTTCCTGCGATACCTGGGGTAGGAAGACGGGGATGGGGTACAGGGATCCAGTACCACCCAGCTGTGCCCAGACTGGTTCATGCATCAAGAACATTCATCTCAGGTAAGGAAATCACACTGCTGAGCACAAGCTCTTCTTGCTACTTTCTCTCTAACCCAGACCCAGGGAGGAGGTAGGATCCTCTCCCCTGCGTCTATCGGCCCCCCAGGTTGCCAAAGTGAGGCTCAATCCCCAAATTGCTTTCCCCTGCCCTCCCTTACCAGATGAAATGATTCCCAATGCTGGGGACGAAGTCAAACTTGGTGCTGACGCGCCCACTTTCATGCTGCAGGTATGATGTCTCGACACTGAGGTGCTGTGTGTGCTTGGCATGGTGGGACACCCAGTTCAGCAGCCACTGGTAGCTCTTGTCCTTGCTGGGCACCTCCAAGGTGATCATGTAGTGGCGCCTGAAAGCCACCAGCCCAAACTGGGCCCCCTTACGAGCCACTGCCAGGACCGTGCCTACCCCAACGAGCCCAAACCCAGCCCCGAAGTACGGGTTGTCCTTCAGGGCTAAGACAAAGTCAGAAAAGGGCATCGTGGGAGGTTAAGCAGCTGCTTTCCACAGCATCGTTTCTGTGCTCCGGAAACAAACCTGTGTGGAAAGACTAGGTGGCAGGAAGGAACACATCTCCTGCAGTTCCCTGGCCTTTATCATAGTCAATTCTTGAGGTGAAGGGCTGCCCGGCACATCTGGATCTCCTACATCTGTGCTTATTACCAAGGGTTCAGGCAGCTGCCGGCTGCAGAAGCCTCCTCCCTCTCTCTACAGGCCACCGGGCCAGCCAGGCTGGAGGGCTAGGAGCTGGAGGCTCTCCAGCAAGCACGGGAGCATCTGTTGCTTCTTCAGCCAAGACAAGAAACCCAGAGTTTCTTAGGGTTTTATTCTTTAAACAACCAGAAATCATTAGCACTGCAATTATTTAAGATTTATTATTTGAAAAAGCTGAAGGGCATTCCCAGGCTGAGTCGAGAGCCGGGTCTTTGCTGCTGGGAACGAGTACACGACTGTGGTGGAAGCGGCAGCTCCACGTCTGGATAATACCCGCATTGTCAGGGGGGCCGAAGCTTCTCCAGCTCCCTTAGCAGGTCTGTCAGATAGCGGGGACGAGGGAGAACCCCCCACAGCAGGCACAGAGACACGCTCTGCTCCCCCACGCAGCATTCCAGCTCTGCCAGCACAAGGTGTGACCTTCCTCCTTCCCAGGCCATGGCGTTCCCCGGGCAGGGTCCCCCCGCCCCGCGGCAGGAGACCCACCTTCCCCTGCAGGAGACCTGGACCCACATCGACCTGTCCCCCCAGCGCCCCCGGCCCCGCTCCCGCCGGCCCCGGCCCCGCTCCCGCCGCCGCTCACCTGCGTCCCTTCCGCCCGCGCCGCTTCCGCCCGCGCCGCTTCCGCCCGCACCATAGAGCGGCGCCAGCGGTCGGGCAGAGCGGCCGCGCGAGCGGCACAAAGAGCGGCGCTCTCGCCGCCCGGCGCCACCAGAGAGATGTACCGGGGCTGGAGGCCTCGGGGCGGCGGGGACAGCCCGGGGTGAGGGGCTGGGGGGACCGGGGTGAGGGGCTGGGGGGGCCGGGGACAGCCCGGGAGGGAGGGCGAGGCGGGTGGGCGGGCCCGGCCGGGC
>JAWWEE010000162.1:15283775-15306593 GCA_035221455.1 Xenops minutus | reverse complement strand
ATCTATCTATCTATCTATCTATCTATCTATCTATCTATCTATCTATCTATCTATCTATCTATCTACCTATCTATCTATCTATCCACCCACCTATCCATCCATGCATCCATCCATCATTTCATTCATCCATCAACTCATCCATCCTTTCATCCATCCACCCACCCACCCATCCACCCACTCACCAATTCTCATCCCTCTCCCCTCTCAGGAATCCAAGTGTCCTGCCTTGTTTTCTAAGACAATAATCCTCTCATCACCTACCAGAGCCAAACTTCACAGTACAGCCCCACTGGACCACCTTTCCCCTAAACAGGCAGGGAACCCTCGTGTTTCAAGGTTTTAGCTCTACACCTGAAGAAGCCACCTGCCCCCTCCACCCTGTCCCAGTCCCCCAGTGCCACTACCCCCTTCATCTCACCTGCATCCCGGATAAGCTTCCTGGCCTTGGCCTCAGAAAGGGAGGAGATCTCGGAAGGCCGGGAATGGCTGTGGGCCTCCTTGAAGCCCCGGAAGGACACATTCTTGCAGTAGATGACGCAGTCAGACAATGCTTGTGCCAAGGACTCCTTGTCCTTCTGCAAGGCAGAGTCGTGTTGGATGATGGGGGCATCATCCATCAGCACTCACCCAGGCCAGGGACTGTAGAGCCAGGGCAGACAAGAGCAGCAAGGAGTGTGTTGGGGGATGGCAGCCTCCCCACCATGAGCAGCCTTCTGGCCAGGAATGGAGCAACCAGGGGAGCCCCAACGTGATTCCACCACAGCAAAGAGGGACTTGGCATGGCCAAAGGCAGAAAGGGCTGTCCCTCTTGCCTGATGACATCTCTGTAGTCTCTGTCTCTTTTCCAGACACTAGAATTTCACCAGGGGCTCAGCATTCACAGCCAGTCCCCAGCCTAGGTCACCCACCTTTGCCCTCCGCCTCTCCTCCTCTGCCTCTGCTCCATTGTCATCATCAGATGTATTGGGCACCTCATCCCCTGGCCCATCCAGTGTGTCCTCCAGCCGCCCAATCTTTTTCCCCTTCAGCAGGATCTTGTGCTTCAGCTCCTGTGGGGTTGGAGATAGTGACGCACCTTGGAGTGCCCAGCTCCTCCATGGGGTTTGTTGTCCCCTGGGATCCTGCACTGCTGGGGGCCAGCACCATCAGCTCTCTTCAGCACCCAGAAGGGGATGGGGCAGGAGGGTTCTTCCCTGTTGTCTGACTCTTCAGGGCATGGGGAGATAACTTTGGGGACAGCTTTGGTACCTCTGTAAATATGAGGACACGGTACCCCCAGGGTCCTCAAGTGCTCCAGTGGAGCAAGATGATGCTGGGACAGGGGTGACCTATTCTCTGAATGGCAGAGCCATCTCCTCACCCCACTCCCAGGCAGAGCAGCAATGCCCAGCACAGCTCTGCTCTGTCCCTACCTCTGGGGATGGGAGCTGGGTGGGGATGTGCCCATCAATGGTGGTGGTGAGGAGCTGTTCCCCCAGGATGTCCTTGAGCTGCTGTGCCAGGACCTCCTGCTGCTCCATGCTGCAGTGGTTCTCCAGGGACAGGATCACTGGGTAGTCTGAGACCTGAGGAACAACGTGTACAGCTGGAGATCAGCTTTAGTGGGGTTGGGGAGCTCTTACAAGGGCTTTGTCCAGGCATCAGCAGTGCCAGGATGGAGCTCCTTGTGTCTTCTTTTTTCCCACCCCCAAGACCTTCTTACCCTTTCAATCCACCAATATCCCGCATATCTCATTTCATTCCCACATCCCCGAGGCCCCATGTCACCCCTGCACCCCCAACAGACCATGTCTGCATGACCCCACACACCCTGTCACAGCATGGCACAGGCTGTAGATCAGACACCCCAATGCTGTCCTCTGGAAAGTGAAACAGCCACTCTTGTCTCCCACAGTGTGAACAGTCCTGTTGTATTACCGTATCTGTGAGCCTCATCACCACTCCCCCTCCAGGGACCCATCACTATCCTGTGGGACAATTGCAGCCCTGTCCCCACTCACACTGAGGGCCACCCACCACCCAGCACCTGGGGAAGGGTGCTTTACCTTGAAGGCGTACTTCCCCAAGGTGCTCACCACCTCCCGGAAGGGGATCTTGGAGGTGAAGGTGTGGCCGTGGTACACCATAGGCTCCCCGTTTGGACCGTCCCAGCAATCCACCTCCAGGCACCGGCAGCCCCGTTTCAGAGCCCTGGGGGTGGGTTGTCACCCCTGGGACCCCGCACGTGGCCAGGGTACCAGTCCCCTGCCCTCCCCTCTGCCCATGAGTGTCACCCCTACAGGGGACACCCGCCAAGGGTGAGTATGCTGCTGCATGCAGGGCAGGTAGAACTGGGCACAGTGTCCCCCTTGCTGAGCACCGTATGACATGGCCAGAGGAGAGCTGGACCATAGAGGAGCAGAGGAGCGTCTGGGTTTACCCCATGAAGCTGCCCAGGGCACAACACTGGGGAAGGAGGGTGCTGGAGGACAGCTGGAAGAGAGCAGCCCCTTTACCTGATATAGCCCTCGATGCTGCTCTGGCCACAGATCTGATCCTCTATCAGGTAGGTGTTATGGGAGGAGGAGATGAAGTAGTGACAGAGTGGCTGGTTCATGTCCTGCCACAGCGCCTGATGCTGGGGGTTGAAGATGGAGCCCTCCGGGGAGCAGAGGTACATGAGGAACCCATCGGCACTCAGCACATGGCGAGCCCGGGCTGCAGGTGGAGGGGGAGGCTCAGTGACAGCCAGGGACACAGAAGACACAAGATGGGGTAAACGGGGCTGCTGGTGGCTCCTGGAATTCCCAACCTGGTCAACATAGCTCCAGCCAGAGGCTGGGTCACAGGAAGAGACGACCCCAGGCAGTAACCTTGGAAAAGTGGGCAGTGAATCCCAAAGCAGAAGGTTGCACACTATGGCTGGTCAACCTTCTACACCAAAATGGTCCAGGAATGAACCAAATAAAGTGGAACTACACCCACATTACACCATGGTGAGTCTTCCCCGTGTCCACCCACAGCAGAATGAGGCTGAGAGTGCTTCTGCCATAGGACTGTTAGTCTCAGACCCCTCCCTGCTGCTGTGCAGAGCACAGCCGATGTCTGAGCCAGCTCTCACCTGTCTCTGACGGTTCGTACTTGTCAATGAGCTCCATGGCCATCTCCTCTGTGCCCTCGTCCTCCAGCTGTTCCTGCCGCAGGAAATCCACCAGCTCCAGCAGTGTCAGCTTCTTTCCATCCTCAGAGAATTCCTGGAAGAGGCTCAGCACCTCCTCACGCTGTGTAAGGGCCTTGTAGAAGAGCACGAACTCCTCCCCTTCCAGTGTCCCGGATTCTGACTTATCAGCATCCTACAAGGGAGCTCCCTCAGCACCCAAACAGGACAAAATGGGTTGCCTTGGCCACCCAAGGTGCTGTGGGGGATCCTCCAAACCAAAACAGAGAGCATAGAGATTCCACGCCAATGGCGGTGGCAGGTATCAATTAATGTGTGAATGGATGGATGGATGAGGAGATGGAGGGCTAGTTGGTTGAACTGATAGATGGGTCCATGGATGGGTCCAAGGACAAAAGAGGTGGAGGAAGGAAGGGAGGGAAGGAGGGAGGGAGAAAGGAATGGAGAGAGGGAGGGAAGCATGAAAAAACAGACAGCTGGTTTGCTGGGTAGACACATAAGTCACTTGATGGACAAATGACTGGGAGGAGGGAAACCCTGCCTTGGCTGGTTGGTTTAACAGACAGATGAGTAAGTGGGTATTTGTGCAGGTAAACAGACAGTTGGGTGAACAAATGGATGGCTGGAGGGATGGATGGATGGATGGATGGATGGATGGATGGATGGATGGATGGATGGATGGATGGACGGACAAAAGACGGTGACCATATTCTTTTGCAAGGAGGTGTTGTGGAGCTTGTTCCAGCCCTTCCAGTCCCTCCCCTACCCCTCTAGGCTCTTGGGTGCAGTGCTTACCTGGAAGAGCCGCAGGGCATGATCTTCATTCATGTCCACGTTCATCATCTTGAGGAGATGCTGTACCTCCTTGAAGTTCATGCGCCCATCCTTATTCTTGTCAGCTTTCTGGAACCAGTCACGAATCCATGTGAGAGAAACCAGGGCAAATGTTAAGGCAAAGGACGTTGGCTATGAGAGATGGAGCTGGGGAACATCAGGGGGCCTCTTTTCCTTTTTCTGTGTCCTGCACTGATACGGATGGTGAGACTCAGAATAGCTATGCACATGCTGGGGCAAGGCTGGAGATGCAGGGCCTGGGGAATGATCTGTGATGGGGGAATGACTGGGTGGAGGGGCAGAGTGATGCTTGCAGGAAGGATATTGATCTATCTTCTCCCTTTGGTCCATGGTGGTGGCCACGTCAATGAGCTGACGCAGGCCCTGGACCCAGCACTGTGCCTCCTCCGCCGAGCCAGCAATGAGGTCCAGGTTGCCACGACGGCCATAGAAGACAATGGTGAAGCAGCGCTCAGGGGGGAATTCCTCGGCCAGGCTCTGCAGCACCTCTGACTGGTGCCCTTCCCGCACCGTCTCCACATCACTGATGGAGACTGGGGCAGAGGGAGGGGATGCCTGTCTGTGGGGAACAAGGACCACAGGGCAAGGGGCACTGCCCACAGACATCTGCCCTTTCAGCCATCCCTTCTTCCACTCATCCATCCATCCATCCATCCATCCATCCATCCATCCATCCATCCATCCACCACTGAGATATCCAGCCAGCCACTCATCCGGCCCCTCCTGCCTGGCATTCCAGAGGTTGCACTTGTATCAGCTGCAATTTCTACTCAGCCCTTTTGACACAGGAGTCCTGCTGGAGGCAGGATATTTCATGGAGAGGTGTGGGTGAGAAGAGACCACATATGCATGCACAGCCTCTCTTGAATGTCCCAGCACCCTCAGCAAGCATGGCTCCAAGAATCTCCATACCTTCACATTCCTGTAAACTCTGAACCCTACTAATGGCCCCATGGCCAACATACAGAAGGCAGTACTCACAGGCAGACTCAGTTTTGCCTGTCCTCTTGGACTGGTACCAGATGGTCATGCAGTCATCCTGCAGCTTGAAGTAACGCTGCTTCTTCCAGCTTTTGGACTTGACTTTGCGCATCAGGGTCCCTTGCTGCATCTGCTCCAGTGTGTCTGTGAGCTGGATGCCTGGGAGCAGCAGGGGCTGTATCACCAATCCATGAGGCAGGAGCAGAGGACCCCAAAGAAACTCCCTTCACCACATGAAGGGCAGAAGGTAAATTCCCCATTAATCCTTCCCATCCACCCTTGGCACTTCTGAGCTTAAATCCTAATGGCCATGGTGGTGTAGGTATGCTCCTGAGTGCAGCAAGGTAAGCTCAACCCACAGGCCAGATTTGCCCTGGCATAAATCCCCATGGCCCAATGCCCTGCCCTGCACCTCGCCTCCACCGGGGCACTCACGGGCGTTGCACATCAGCGATGCCATGGCTCTGTCTTCTCCACGCTGACAGCTGCTGAGGAGGGAAGAGAGAAGGTGGCTGGGGTGAGCAGGGCCAGCCTGCCTCACTGTGCCCAGGTCCCACCAAGTGGGGTCCAGCCAGATGCATGTGTGTGTAAGGTGTGTGTGCCCCTGGCTGTGCGTGAGCACACCTGTGCCTGTCTCCTGCTGGATCATTGCTTTCCTTAAGTGTCGGGTTCACCCCGTTGTACTCATGAAATATTAATCTGTGTTACCGGGAAGCTGGAGCTCAAAAGGTGTTGGTGGAAAACAGAAAAACCTATGAACGCAGACAGTCCACAGCCCAGCAGATACCAGAGCTGTGCTGCTCCCAGGTCACTGCTCCCAGGGAAGAAGTAGCCTCTGAAGCCAGGAAAAACGGCTCTGGGGGTGCCTAAGAAGAGCTCCCACCACCTAGGAAATTACCCCAACCAGCCAGTTTGAAAGCATGGCTGTGATAGCAAGGAAGGGGGCACAGAGAAATGACCCTCAGCTCCTGCAGACTCTTCTTCCCAGGGAACACCAGCACCCCGAGCTGTGCCTGCACCCACAGCTGTACAGGGAGCACATTACAGCGAGTGGGACTATAAATACCACTGGACAATAAGGCTCTGATTAGGCTGCTGATACTTTAATTAGACTGACAAATCACTGAATGTGCCTGTCACCCAGGTGCTGGAGCTGGGCCCTTGAGGAGTGGATGCTGCAGTTGGTGGGCTGGGATTTGGGTGCAGGAGGGGCCCCAGAGGTCCCTGGGGGCAAAGGGCTCTCTGTCAGGGTGCAGGGGTGGCAGCCATGCCCCAGGCCCCTGACTCAGCACAGGCACCGACAGTGTGGGGCTGGGAATAGCTGGTGCCGTCAGCCTGCAGGCAGCTGCCAAGCTCGACTGCCAGACCCTTACGGGCTCCAGGGCCAGACGGCAGCCATCCCCTGTTTAGTGTGGGGACAGTAGGGAAGACCCTCATCACAGTGCTGGCCAGGGTTGTGGCCCCGCTCCTGGGGGACACACTAGCCATAGGGCTGGCAGTGGCTGTTTGACTGTCACCAGGGCACATGGGGACCATCTGTCCACACTCTTGGGGACCTCAGATGTTGCTGGAGACATGGTGCAGCTGGGTTGCCATCCCAGCTGCCTCCCAGCAGTGCAGGGGCTGTGTGTTCCCAGCACTGGCTCTTCTTGCAGGGCTTAGATTGCAAGGACTTGCTGCAGTGTCTCCATCCCCCCACATCTGATGTGCTGGGGCACACTGACCCACTAACCCAGGATTTGGAGTGTCTGTACCCTGCTCCTCCTGTGCCCTGCAGCGTGGGTGCTCTCATGCTGGCTAGCACAGCTCCGGGAGTGCCCACTCACCCCTCCCCTGGTGCATTTTCAGCCCCTGCACCCCATGGCCTGCAGGGAATCAGAGGGGACAGCCCCGTCACCCATCTGCCTGCACCCCCATGTCTTCTGGCAGCACGAGGCCAACACATCCGCTTTGCAGGCCTTCAGCTCCAGGTGCCCACGTGCCCTGCACCCCTTGTGCTGCAGCAGGGAAGGGAGATGGGGATGTTTTGGGGAAGCTGGGGTGAAGGGAGGGGCACTGAAGCTGGAGAAGCAGGGAGAGATGCTGGACTGGAACAGAGATGGGCTCGGTGCCACCAGTAGGTCTGTCCCCTTTGCACACACACGTGTGTAAGGTGGCAGCATGCAAGGGAACAGCTTGCAGCCCTCAGGCCCATAACCATCCTGAGAGTTTGGAGATAAACTGCTCTTATCCTCTTATCCCTTCCAGGCTCCTGGCACAGCCCAAGCATGCTTAGTCCCAACCAGGGAGCAGTGTCTTCCTTACACATGCAGCAAAGAAGTGACAATTCCTTCCAGCACAAGGAAGGTCACAGGAGTGTGGATGCAAGAACAAAACTGTTCTGCTCTCTCCTATTGTGTGAGGGATGCCCAAAGCCTGGCATAGCCTGGCCCCATGCAGGCCTCCTTGCCCCAGTCTGAGTTATGCTGTCGAGCCAAGTGGGACGGCAGCCAGGGCACAGAGAAACTCAATCCGAGAGCTTCCCGCAGGGCAGCTGCCTGCTGCCAGGCACAGCCCCAATTACCCCAGCACACGATAAGCCACCGCAGATTCTCCCCTGGTGGTGACGGGCCCTAGAGGAGCTGAAGGGCCAGGGGGTGTGAGCACGACCCAGCCCCTCCCGTGCAGAGTCCCCTGGCAGAATTGAATTGTCCCCCTGGCCATCATAGGAGTGGCCGTGCCAGAGCAGGGTGGGATGCCCCCTCGCTCCAGACACCCGCCACACCTTGCTGCCCCGGTGTGCCCACAGGCTGCCCATGTTCCAGGGCTTTGCTGAGCCCACCCGCTCCGGGACAGGCTGCATCGCTCGAGCACGGAGCCTGACCCACGCAGGTGGCCCAGCCGGCAGCTGAGCGGTCAGAGGGGCTTGGAGGCGAGAGGGGGGATGAACAAGGGGCACCGGGATGGGGCAGCAAACCCCAGGAGATTCAGGGCTCAGGGGGACAAATCCAACTTGAAGGCAAAGGAGACAAAACCCACCAGCACTTCTCCTCCCGCCCCGCCCCACCCCAGCCGTGCAGCTCTTTCTGCGACAGCGCAGCCCGAGCCCGGGGGTCCCAAAGCCTGGGGGTCCCAGAGCCCGGGGGTCCCAGAGCCTGGGGGTCCCAGAGCCCGGGGTCCCCAGCCCCGACCCCACCGCCCCGTCCCTCCGCAAGGCGCCCGGCTGCCCCGCGAAGGACCGGGCGCCCAGTCCCGTACCCGCTCTCTGGTGCCGCTCCGCTCCTCTCCGCCCGTGCTCCACCGCCGGCGGCCGCACGGGGCCGGGGCTGCCGGGGCTGCCGGGGCTGCCCGCCCCTCCACAGCGCCTGGGCGGCCAGTCCGCTCCCGGCCCCCCGCCCCCGCGGGACGCCCCCGGACCCCGCACCGCCCGCCGCCACCACCGCTCAAGGTCGCTTCGGATTAAGGTCAGGCCGCTCCCGAGCCGGACGAGGGGGCGGGTAAAGGCAGTGGTGTGGCCGGCAGGGGTGGGAGCACCCTGCAGCGCCCGCCGTTTGGGGTCGAGCCCCCATTCTCGTCCTCCGACACAGCCCGCCCGTCCCCAGACCCGCCAGGAGCAGCGCAGCCCGATCTCCCCATCCAGAGCGCGTTCTCACTGTGTCCCTGTCCTTTCCAGAACACGGTGGTCCACGGGCGCTCCCCAAACCCTCCAGCTGGGAGAGATGAGGGACTCAAAAACCAAGGCATAGTTTGAGTATCCTGGGGCAAAACTCCCATGGGATTGGGAATCCCAAACTGGAGCAGCCTTGGGGCAGGCTGAGTTGGAAACAAGGGGTGCAGGGCAGGGACTAAACTTTCTAGTGGGCAATGCTCTAACAGACCCAGACCCTGGGTGAGTGGCAGTGCTGGCAAACATACTGCAGGAAGGCAAGTGCTCTCTTCCTGGTAGACTCACTACCTTCCTGCAAAGCAAAACAGAGCAGCATCCCCTTCCCAAAATCCCTCCATATTACCTGCTCCAGGAGAGATGGGGTCATGCAGCCAGCTCCCAGTGGGATAAGCCACTCTTCCCAGCTCAACCCCCAGGCTGGCACATACCCGCACTTCCTCCCATCTGCAATAAATCCTCCCCTCTCAACTCGCCCTCCCTGAGAGACGAGAACAGGAGCAATCTGTGCTGGCTGGGGTTTTATTATTTATTAATCTGAACTTAAAAAAAAAAATCAATCAAACAGAAGCATTTTCACACTGTCAAGGTCAGGGTGAAAAGGAGGGAAAAGGCAATGGTTATAAAACAGAAACCCGAGGGCAAGGAAGAGGCTGTGCTCTGCCCTTGTTATGCAAGGCTCCGAGGGGAGGAGGGAAAGGAAACGGTGGGATTTAAGACACTGTTGGCACGACACTGCAGATGATCAGCAAAATGGGCTACTCGAGGAGGGGGGAGAAATTAAGTAGCTGCCCAGGCTTGCCTGCAGCCAAGAGCAGGCAGAGCAGGCTCTGCTGTAGCAGAGCCCGAGAGCTCCTCGGCTGCTTCTGAGAGCTTGCTGTGGCCGCATTAACCCCTTGACACAGGGAAGGCAGGTAAGCGACTGCTGGTCCACTTTAACTGCGGTGGGGCCGAGGCAGACGCCAAGGCGGGTTTGAAAGCTGAAATGGATGCACCCGGCTGGCAGAGAGGAGCTGGAGGGGGGAGGAGGGAGGGAGGCAGGACTGAGGGGCGCCTAGCAGGCAGCAGCGGTTGCAGGAGGTGGCATACCTGGAGCCTGCAGGCGGCAGGGGATCAGTCGGTGGCCTGCCCACCACCACAAGGCAGGTGCCCTCACGTTTAGCTCCATTTGATGAGCCATCAAGCAGCCCTCCCAGGGCTAGATGAGAGGCCAGCACACATCAGCCCCCGGCCACTGGTCAGCTGAGAAGTGTACTATTTACAGCACAAGAGCCACAGTCCTACTGTCTTCTCCTTCCCCAGAGCCCTGGAAAGCAACCTTATGACGCATCGGTTCATTGCAAGTAAGCCACCCCTTCTCTTGGAGCAAGCACTGCAGTGGCCCAGCTCCAGCCACTGTCTCTGCGCCACAGGAATGGAAGAAAGAAGCTCACTGCATCAGCTGGAGGCAGAGCCAGGAGCAAGGATGTGCTGGCAAGGAAAAAAGCTGTCCCTGGACTACCTGCAGCTGAGTAGTAGTATTAAGAGGGGATAAAACAACTGGATCAGCTTTTATTCAGTTCACTCATCTAAACAGATGTGTAAACAAGAAGTGACAAGGAATTGGAGGGATGTGGTGCATACACCTGGAGTTGTGCACCACTTGGGTAGAGGCTGAGCTTGCTGGAAGAGCAGACATCTGCACTACCCCCTGCATGGAGGTGGGGGGAGAGATGCCACCCAAGCCTCCTGGAGAGACTGGGATCTCTACAGATTGTTTTTATTGACTTTTTTTTTAAGCTGTAGTATCAGCATTTGCTGGTGTTGGGATCCCTGGAGGCATGCTGCACTGCTACAGAGCAGCCCTTTGGCTGGGTGGGATGGTCCGACAGGCTGGCAGCCAGCTGGCGTGCCCAGTTTGTTGCGGAAGAGGTCACCTGTTCCTGGTTCTTTGTAAACCTGAGCTGTTTCTTCCCCAGTTCCCCACCTTCCCCAGCAGTCATTGCGGAGGAAGAGGGATGCCCCGTGGGTCAGTGACTTGACCCTCTTGCAGGTTCTTGACGAGCTGAGCCAGCCAGCGTTTTGTGGTGGTATCATCCTTCAGGACCTGGGCGAAGGTGGTGTCCTTCAGCTGGTCAGGAAGGCACTGCCTGAGAGCTTCACGTGCCCTACATCAAGAGACAAGAAACGGGGCCCAACAAATAAACTCACAGGGGCAAGAGGGGAGAAAACCCCTCTGGGAGCACAGTGTTCCTTTGTCTGGAGGTCTCCCTCACAGAGCCAGCCAAGGAAAGCACTGTGCAGCAGCACTGCAGCACGTGACACTCAGCCAGCCAGGGCACCTCCCACTCCTCGTGCTAAACCCCATCGAGCAAGCCCCTGCACCCTGAAACCCATCAGTCAAGTGATATGATGCCAGGAGAAGCCAAGACAACAAACGCATACCCAGCAGCTTTGGGCAGAGCTGCTGGTCAGCAGGAGATGAGTTTGTATTTCCTCAACTGATTTTCATCTACCGGCTTATACTGCTAACAGCCCATTTGATGCAGAAGAGAGAGACTATACCATACCTTCCACCTCAGGCCCTCCCTTGTACCTTGTTCAAGCTACATTTGAGCTCAGGCAGTTGTGAACTGCACAGCTTGAATATGCACAAGCCCCAGACAGTCACTGTTTCTCCCATGCATCATGAAAGGACCTGGGACTGGCGATAAAAAAATCAAAGCAAAAAACCCACCTATCTTCCACAGTGAGCTAAGGCTAACGGACCAGGAACCTTGATTCCCCCCAGCTGGGCACTGTGGAGAAGACCTGTGCTTCCAAGGGAGTGGGAGAAACCCCTGTCCAAACTCCTGTAATGTTTACCTGGGGTTATCAGAAAGGCGAAGGTAGCAGCGGACAACATGTTTCAGCAGCCGTGCCGATGGCTCCTTGGAGAGCTGCAGGACCATTTTACCCTGTTTGACAGAGGCCAGTGCAACCAGTTAAAGTCTTTATAAGAACAGTTTCACAATCAGCAGAGACTGGGAAGGACCACTAAACCACTCACTCTGGTTTCCAATGGAGCACTGCCTATTACCTTTCATGTAGATACCCCTGCATGGAGCCTGGCACTGCTTGACAAAATGCCTTTGAGAACAGCAGCTTGACATGACTTTTTAAGGGTTCTCTGAGCAGCTGTTTGGTTTTCACCTTCCCAAGACTGCTTAGTGGTCCAACTCTTTGTGAGATTAAAGAGAACCTGGAGTTTCCCCCTCATGGAAGACAGACACATCCCAAACACTTTGATAAGCTCATGCTGAGTCACCCTGTGAGGTGTGTTCCCAAGCCCTGCAACACTCCCTGTTCTCATCTGCATTCCCTTCATTTCAACACCCTTTTAAGATATTAGCAATACCCTGGGAAGCCATGCTGAAGGACTGAATTCACCCACACCACATGTAGGAAGATGCACATCAGGTCTTAGCATGCACCCAAGAATTGTATTTTCTCCTTCTGCTATATCCCCCATAAAACTCTTCCAGGGAGGCAAGACTAGGGCAGATCTCTCCCTGGCCTAACCTCCATTTCTCACACTAAGTAGGACTTCACACATGCCTGCATCTTTGAACGTGCCCAGCCAAACAAACAGTGTGGATGCCTTCACACACCTGCTCTGAAGGAATTTAACAGACTGCTTGCTTGTATTTAGGAGCCAATCACATCTGCCCAACAAGTTGGGTTTTTTCCTGTAAACTACACTGGCTAGCACTAACCACTTTCCTCATTAGCCAAATTCACCTGTATTTGGATATCCAGGCAGTTAGCAATTAGCGAGCCCCCCTTATCTGCCCTTTTGCAAGCTTCCTGTTCTCAGCAATTCCCAAGGATACCAACATTTCTTAGAAATAAAGAACTGCAAGCTCTTCCAACAGCTCCTGGATGGCAAATACTAACTTACTCTTTTAAAAGCATCCAATACTTGTGTAAACTCTTACTCAGTTATCAGCAGACACGGAAGTAAATCATCACCCTTGTGAGACAGGAGGTACACTATCTTGATTTTTGAAAACACTATGGGGTATTGATCCTGTCAGTGCTTCACCCAGTGGGGGGACTATACCACAGCTAGGATTTCTTCCATGCTAACACAGTTTTACACCCCCACATCCTTCTGTGTTCAAGGAAGAATTCATGTCTGGGAATTGTATACCTCCTTTCCTTCCCCACCCCAGGGTTTCTAACTGCACTTTGCCACCAAGTCAGATGTACTTCCATCAAAACTAGTTTTTTTCTTGAATGCAAAAATCCTGTCACCTTGGACCTTATGCACATCAGCTCATCATCATTCATATTTTCCTGTTTGTGAGTGAATTAGGAGGTAATGTTTTCTTTACATTTGCAAAAACAGATAAAGAAAGCACAACATCTAGTCGTAGAACCAGCATTGCCAAGTGCTTAGCTTACTGCTGCATTTTCTTTTCCTGAGACTGCTCTTTAAAAAGCAAATAATTGCACAAAAATGACCATAACTATTCCAGAGCAAACATATATTCCTCTTGCTGAGGTCAGAGATAAAACTCATGTTGGGGCTACCACTCCCAGGATGAAAAAATTATGAGTACCCAAACTTGCCCAGGGAACGGATAGAAGTTGTCTGCTCTCTCTGTGCTCCACCACAAAAATTGGAGCATATTGCAGCAGTTAATAAGAGCCAGATTCAAAAAGGAAAAAGAGGATGGTATTCCAGGCAGTGAACATGAAACCTGTGAAACTCCTTGGTCACAGACACTGTGGATGCAAAAGGTTTCTGTGGGTTCAAGGATAGGAACACTGAGATCTGCTGTATAGAAAACCCACAAATGGCCCCAGAAATCCAAAGTTCACAGTAGATGGCAGCTGCAAGACTGTTAGGAGGACAAGTATCATATACTCATCCTGCTTTTACTCTTTCACTCAACCTGCTGCTCTTTCAACCTATTGTGGGAGACAGAGATGGGACATGGATTCATGATCTGAATCGTGATCATTCTTACATAAAATTAAATCAATTCACACCCCACCAACAAATTCTTTTTCCTCTCTGGAGAGGTTTACCTGTTTTATCTTGAAGACTTATTATATCACAATGAGTATGTGTTCTCAAGATACACAAATTGGATACCCAAACGAAACATGGCAGCACAGAGCTACGGTGTCACAAGCAATTAGCCCAAGAACAATTTGCCTCCCTCATCCTGTGCTCCAGCCAGACAACAGTAAAGTAGCTGTTGAAGAAGCTGTCTGCAACAGCATAATTTCGTCTTTTTTAAATACAAACAAAATACTTTATAAACAAATGACCTTACCAGTATCATGGCAACATGGGAAAACCGCTCGTAAGTCTGACAAATATATGCCAGCCCTGTGTCATCCAGGAGGATTTTCTGAAGAATAAATGTAGCAACCTAGAAATGTGAGAAAGCAGAAAACAAAGCCTATAAACAACTTATCTACCCTGAAAAGGGACAGCTTTTGTGTGGTGCTCTTTTCAAGGCAGCCCCAGAGCTGAAAGGCCTTTCAGCAGGTATCAAATGCTTTGCTCAGTGGAAGTTAAAAGCTGAAAAAGCCACAGGACAGTACTCAATGCTTGGCATCTTTGTCTAAAGAAAAGAGATAGAAACAAATCGGAGTGTACAAGATGACTGGATCCAGGTTGTATAAGACAGCAACTACTACTGGGCCATTCAGAGCAGCCTGAGGTTTTGGTTTGTTTGGTCTTTGAGGTAAAAACTCTACCCAGACTTGTCCCAGCATTTGCAACAGGATAAAAGCCAACTCTGGACAGTACTGGCTCCTGGTCAGTCAGAGTTGAACAACAAAAGGTCTTTATTAAGACAAAAAAAAATAGGTACCGTTTTGGAGAGCTCACTGCCAGATTCCATAATGCGCAAACACAGGGGGATAATTTCTGTTGTCAATAAGAAATTTATCACTTCTTGTTCATCAGTTTTCACCAAGGCCCCTTGAATGAAAAACAAAACCCAAAATCAATAAATGATAAATCGTTTCACAAAGTGTCACCTTTCAAAGCCTGTGCTCTGCCCGCCCCAGGAACCATTCAGTCTGAACGGCAGGCAGAGCAACTGTCATCCTGAATATGTTGCAGCACATGGTTGGAGAAGAAATCATTTTGGCAGCATAAAAGTAACCAAGCTGGGTTTGGGGGTTGTTTGTTTTTCAGAAAAGTGACACACTTGTTTCTCCCTCAGAGAACACAAACACAAGAGGATCATGCCACCCACAGCAACCTCTAGGAGGAAGAAATGCATTTTAAGACTGTCTTACTTTATGCACAGAGAGAGAAAGGTTTTGGGCAGAAAGAAGAAAGAAAAAAAACAGGATAAGGGGAAGACAGGGCCTATACAAATAAGTCAGTCAATGACACAAACCCAAAGAAATTCTAGCCTGCATTCACTCATCCCAGTGTCTTGCTGTGAGGGCCAAGGGTGAAGGCACAAGAAGTCTGCAGGTGCTTGTACTGACAGAAACTTATTTTTGGCAATGCATTTAGCCTTCAGTTGTTTTTTAATAAGTGAAAAACCCGGTTCCTACACACTAAGAGGAACCTGCCTCCACAACTGATGGAAAAGGAGCAACTTCTCGTAATACTATAGGACTCAGAAGATCCCAGTATAAAGACACCTCTGATTTTGGCCATGCAGGTCTCTATGCCCACAGCATGAAGAACTGCTCTAACTCAACAGAGACCAATGCTCCAGCATTAGTCTGGCTGCTTACCTATCACTCCGAGGCTCGTGAGCCGCAAGTACTCAAACGGACGTGTCTTGCTGACTGTGTGCAGGAAGGGGTACAGGAAGAGAGGGATATGAGCTGCCAGAAAAGCTGACCTGTAGGAACAGGAAAACACACAAAGTGAGCAACAAGGAAAACAAAGTGAGCACACAATTCAGCACTAGCACACAGAGCCTCAGACTATTCCTGCTGGACACCACCGCTGCTGTTCCTCGAAAGTGGGTAACCACTGTATTTCTGATAGAAAGCCATGAAGTAAATTCTGCATAGGGCACAGTACAAAACCTGATCACAGCACCTGATCTGTCAGTTACCTGCATTGCTGCTTCCAGCTGACCAGGAACAGAGCACACCGTCTTGTTTTTATTATGTCTTCCTGCTACCCAGATCCCCTGCTTTGTACATTCACCCTGCAGGCTCTCAATGGCAAGGAAAGTCATCCACAATGCATGACAGAAATACACACTGGCTGAACTCTAGACATCACCACAGTTTAAATATGCACAGACACCTTTCCCCAAGAGTCCTCAGACTGCTTTCTGAAAAATACAGACTGCAGGGAAAAACCTGGAGATTGCTCTGCTAGCAGAGGGAAGCTCTCTTGCACAATCATCCAACATACTTCTTCCATTTTCAGTTTTCAAACTTTAAATGTAAAGGTGAGTGCTGAAAACTACCCTATTTATTTGGATATCTCATGGAGGCTTGCTGTTTAACACTGATTTGCAGCAGCTCAAAACCAACTTCGGCTATGCTGCTGCTCAGCAGGAACAGAAGCATGAGATTATGGATCTCTGAGTAGTTTCAGCTACTGATTTTGCCTGAACCAACATCATATTTCCCCCTGCTGACTGTGGCTGGGCACAGACTGAAAAACCAAAAGACAGACATTGGCTGAGGACTCCAGAAATGGCTCTGGTACTGTTCCCTCGCCCCAGGCTCTGGGAAGGACAGTCTTCCTCATTCCACTCTTTCAACAGCTGCTTTAACTGTAAGCAGCTTGTCTAAATAGCTGTAAGCTCATTAAAACAAGGATCCTGCACACAGCACTCAACTCAAAGGTACCCTTAGCTCTGGTTGACCTTCCAAGAGCTGCCACAACTGAATGTTTTGGGAATTTGCAAGATCTCAGGATGATCCAGGGGATGCAATGCATTTAGGACCACCATAAAGCTGTCATCCTGATAATCCATGCAAACAAGTGAAAGCAGCAGGCAACTATCTACCAGCTTTGTTGTCTGTTCCACTTCTCTAAGTAAAAAAAGAGAAAGGAGCTCAACTACTTGTGGAGTCAAACAGGCTGAGCTGTCAACATCAACACCTGAGAAAACTCACACATTTGTAAACACTTACCTTGTTTCAGGGTGTGATGCAACACACTGTAGGAGAGCTAACGCATTGCAGACTCTGTTGGACTGGTGGGCTGTTAAAGTTGGAGGGTTGATGGATGGATAAATATTTACAATTTCCTAAAAAAAAACATATACGGAAAAGTTAAAAGATTTAAATATCATAAAGCTATGCCAAAACACTTGCCCAGCAAGGAACTGCAGTGACAGCAAATGACAGTCTGCTTTCACCAAGCATCACTTTGAAGTTATAATGTAGTCATCATGCTGCCCAGGCAAAGGCAGAGCTGGGGCAGAGTCAATTTGACAAGGAGTCACAGGAATGCATTCAAAACTCTTAATTTCAGTAAAAAAGTGTTCATTTGATTTCTTGGCTCTTTACTACTGTAGGCTCTGTTTTGAACTTCCAGATCAAAGAGGTGTCCTAGAGGCAGACACCCACTCTATTCATAGTGTAGCTGCTGGTACTCTTCTAACTGAATGCAGGGGAAACAGCTGAAGGTGAGAAATCTGATTCAGAAATCTGCCTGTTTCCAGCTATAGCTCCCTTCTAATTTTCTTTGCTTGTCAGGGACACTCAGTCAAGAGTTTGACATTGCCAATGCTGCACTCTTTCTTTCCTCCTTGGAAAAAAATTACCAGATTTAGCATTGAATGATAGCCAGTCATCAGCTGTAGAGTGGTTTGCCCAGCACTAAGCTGAGCTGCTCAGTTTTACATGAAATGCAGGTACCTTCCCTTGCAAGGATATCTGAAGCAGGGAGTGGCATTTCCATGCTGCCTTTCCAGTGGGCTACTTGCAAGGGCAACTTTCTGACCAGAAAGTGCTCAAGGTCATGCAAAAGAAATCAAACCAACAATCTTAGAAGAAAGACTGCTGTGGTTCTGCTATGACATTGTATTAAAATAAGCAGAATAGGATCCACAGGGAACTCATACATCCAAGAACTTGCCTGTTCCTCTCCCAACTATGTAAAGTGTCTAATTAGAAATACCAGTCTTTGCACACCTTGTCTTGTTAACAGTGATTAATGGCAAACAAACTTCTCGCATCTGCTCCCCTCACCACATGATCCAACATAGATCATACTCCCAGCAATGGCAAGAAGGGATTCCACCAGTGCCTCTCAACATGCCCCCATGGAAGCACGAGCTTTGCAACGTGCTGGTGCTGCACCACAGACAGTGTGACCCACCTGAAGGAGTGCAGCAATCGTGCCAAATGAGTGCCACAGCATCGGGGCGAGGTCAGGCACAGACTCACGCTTCTTGCTCAGCTCCAGCAGTGCATTCTCCCGTGTCTCAGGGCTGGACAGCTCATTGATCCATTGGTAAATCTTTTCACGGTCAACCTGAGCCAGAGCTGTTGGCACAGGCTGGGAGGGAGACAAAAAAACTTTAGTCCAAAGATATTATCCAATTCTCACTCATCCCCTTCCACAACCTGTCAGAATGGCCAAAAAGTGCTCAAGAAACTTCTGATTGAGGGGGTGGGAACTAAAGCTCCTTCAAGATACCCTGGACATGGATCCAACCCTTCCCTACATTAGTCTTATTACTTCACCTATTTGCAACGCAAAGGCTTTACTTTCTGGCCTGACTTAAGACACTCTCTCTTGAGACACTTGTCAAGCAGTACCTTGTAACTTCATTCAGCAATGTGAGAGCCAAGCTGCTGCCTGCCTGTGACGGCAGAGCTCCAGGGGACTGACATACACTTCAGCCACCAATCACTTGCTCCACCTGCATTTAGCATGCATTCATTTCATGCTTCAAGTGCAAGATTCCACAGATTCAAAGTAAGGCAGATGCTACCTTTTTTCCTCCAAAAACATCTATGACATTGGAAACTGCCAATGGGATTCACCCCGTGTACATGAGAAAAACATTCATACAAATACTAGAAATATCCTCACTACTCCAACATCAGCCAGTTACTGGCCACAGTCAGTAACACCTGCTGTTTCCAACAGCTCATATTAATTCCAGATACTTTGCTCACATGCATGGAGATAAAAGGGAATTTTTCAAGAATGATTTTGTGCAGGACCTCAGGATGATTTGATTACTGTTCAAAATAAACCCAGAGGAGGGCAGATCTGTTTTCATAGTCAAGACCCATTTTCTACTACTCAGGAGAAATCTAGGATTTCTCTTCTGCCTCTCTTGGAACATCAGGGAAAGAACAGTATCAAGGTCAACAAGTTTTCAAGACAAAAAAAACCCACCAAAAAACAGGGACTGTATCGTAGTCTCTGTGGAAAAGGCAAGGCACAAGCCTTGCAGTAAAAGTTTTCTCTTGCCTCTGCTGCCATAAGCAGCACTCAGTGCAAACCAATGCACCACAGGCTTCCTAAGGGAACAGTTTGGTGATTCAGATACAAAGTTTTGAGGAAGACAAACACCATCACTAAAGTCTCCTGTGCAAACACCTCCAAAAGCCAACCAGAACCTTATCAAACACTGTGCCACAGTGGTTACTGCTGAAGTGAAGCATGGCCCTGTTGGTTCACTGCTGCTCCTGAGCCAGCCCGAACACAACCAGCCCCACATCCCCCTTAGCAGGGTGATCACAGGGCAATCACAAGTGATCCCAGCTGGGATTTCCTTCTTTCTTTTTAACCCCGACTGAAATGCCACACTCACCACAACAGATGTGAGCAGAGCCCGTACTGCACTGAAGGCAACACTACCGCCAAGCGGCTCACCAAGACACACAAGACAATACAAGGGAGTTTAGGAACTGAAAGTGGCTGGAACTAAACCTGAAGCCACATGGCAGAGGCAGTCCCAGAACTACAGGAGTGATGGAGACTTCTTAAGCTTTGACAGACACCAGCAGAACTTTCTCTCTATATTTCTGCAACAGTTTCCCTTCTCTGTTCATCCCCATTTTATATCCATAGTCATGTCCAAAGAGATTCCTCCCCAACTGTGGGATTTCCCTCTCCCCCAGCTACTTTCAGCATGTTTTTTAATTTAAATGTTTATATATAAAACAATGTAGTGTTATCAATCCCTATACTCTAGGGTTCAAATACCTTTTCAGCTGCCCATTTTTCCTCCTATCCTCTATTTTTCTCACTGCAGAGGTTTAGGAATGGTATTCTCCTATTTAGTGCTTCCATAGAAATCACTCCAAACCACAAGCCCCACTCATTCCCCGCTCTGCCTCCAGGCTACTGGGAAAATTAATCCCTTCATGGCCAGAACCAAGACACTCACCTACTAAATTTTATTTTTTTTTTCTTTTTGCAAAATCTTACGCTAAATTGGTAATCCTGACAAGTTTATTGTGCCCTCAGAGCTGTGAGTGCAATTACAATGGCAGCTTCTACACGGAAGCTGAAAAAGAGAGGGAGAATGAACAGAGCTCATTTGTTTTTATTTGGGATGGTGGAGTGACAAGCAGTGTAGCAATAATGTTGTTATAATTGCATTATCTAAAGCTTCCATCTATTTTTCTAGACTCATTGGAAGTTTCAGTTCCTGTAAGCTTAAATACATTGACCCTTTAAAAGCACAATCATGTGCTTGTGATCCCTAGAGAACACTAAGTAGATTTTCCACACAATTAAGTTTATGATGTCCAATATCTGCCTTAGCCAGAACAAACTGCTTTTCACAGGCTCTACAGTTGCTCCTTTTGCTTGAGTTTAACCATAAAGACATATTTTTTGCTAATTTCCTAAATCATTGTTGTTCCTTCTTCTCTAAGACTCAAAATTCTGTGGAAACCTAAGGGCCACACAAATCCTGCAAGCTTCGAGACAGACTTTCTTTGCAGGCAGACTTTCTTTTGCACACAGAGAAAGTGAAACTTACCAACACTATCGCAGCACAAACTTGTCACCCCTGCACATCATGAAAGATCTTTTAACACCTTCTTCAAGAGAAAAGATAATACCTCAAACATCCAGGCCTGATCACAGCTCCAACAATCATGTAACAAACTGAATCAGGCAAACACCATTCTCTTCCTAACTGAGCAGCTGCTGCTAGGCATGCTGGTAAAAGTACTGGTCAGTCAAAGCAGAATATTGATGAACTGGATACATGTGCTTTTTAAACTATTTTGAGAGATCATCTGCCTAAAAATACCAAAATGAACTTTGAACTTCCATAGCAGCAAATTAGGTGATTTGAGCTGGGCTTTCAATGCCTTACAGCTGCTGACAGCTTGTTCTTGAGCACTCTGTGACATTTTCAGGTCTGAAACTGAAGTGCCAGCTCTGCCATCAGCATCAGTGTATGAAGACCAATGCTCTGGCTCACCACAGCTTCATCATGACAACGTTCACACCCACAAAAGGACTCCTGAGCCAATTCATGATCCTACTAAGAGATGATGTTATTTACCACAGGTCCCAAGCACATCTCCAGAGCCAAACTGTTCCCTGTCACCTTCAGTCTAAGCATACTAACTGTGGTAGGAAATTTCAATACAGAACTACCTGGTAGCATAAACTATGTATAAATTAAATATACATTCAAGTGAGTCCCAAATAAAGTTGATCTCTATTTCTGAAGCAAATTTTTTTGTTAAAATTGTCATAAAAATAGAGGTGACTAGAACACAGATGGAAAATTAATGGGAGATGCATGTAATAGGAGTCCTTGATGCACTTCAACAAGCACTTAGAAATTAGATTGCTATAAAAATGCAAATGTTCATTAAGAGAGTTCACTGTGATCTTTCACAAGCTCCCATGCTCCAGAAAACATTACTTTAAATTAGACATATTTGCCAGCACTCCAAGAACCAGTTAAAGTCATGTCCACTTGAAAAAAGTGGGAAACCTTAAAAAGTTCTCTCAGCTCCTGTACATCAGAACTTTACTCACTCATTAGCTTGTTAGTCCAAGTAGATGCTTGAGCTAAGTTCATTTGAAACAGCTCTAACTGCTGGTTTTGCAATACACCTCCCACACCCAATACAAATGAGACTCAATCAGCTCTAGGAAGTCTTACACACACCACGAAGGTGCATTTGGAGAAGTGAAAACCAAAACACAAGGCCGCAGAGGTGGGAGATAGGATACAATGATCACATGCTTCAAACTCTGCTCCTGTTTTTTAACCCGCCCAGGCCTAGGCCCGGTTCCACTCCCACCAGCCTGAACATCAGGCACCACATCCCACCTCGGCAGTTTCCTGAAGGGGATGAGGGCAAGTACCAGCTATGGGCAGCACAGCACTGCAGGGTACTGGGGGAAAAGGGAAGTGGGAACAGGCAGCCTCTGTCTCTCTTTCTGCTTGTCTGCTGCCCTGTAAGGCTTTTCTTTATCTCCTCTTTTCCTCTGCAGTCAAGGCCAGAAGTAAAACAGCCCCCCCAGAGGACAGAGGAGGTGGCTGGGCACGCAGGAGGTGCCTAAATGACTGTTTTATAGTCACTTAAAGAAAGGGGTCTATTCTGAATCTTTTGCCTCAATGGGAGGGTCTTCCTTATTATCCTTACCCTTACATATCCTTTCCTTCCCTGTCCCTCACTCCTCCCCCGTGGATAATTTCTGGGGGTTATTTTGGTAGTAGATTCATTGATTTTAGATCTTCGTTTGCTTTTTCTCGGTGTACTTAACACGTGCAGGGAAGCGAACCTCGACAGCGAACTCTGTCGCACTTCTGCTTTCATGTTAAACCTGCCACTGCAGATCCCTTTGCTGGCGCCTCTTTACGAGGCCTTAAAACACTCGTTCGCGAGAGGAGGCACCCGGGCGCAGGGAGGGAGGCAAGGGGGGAGGAGGGACAGCCCCGGGCGATGCACACCAGGCCGAAGAGGCAGCGCCGGGACACCCAACGAGGAAGTCCTCAGGGCCCCTGGGCGAGCCACGACGCCCCCACGAGCAGCGCCGGGGGTGCAGCCCGAGCGGGGCAGCTGCCCTGCCAAAGGTCCCCGCGGGGACGGAGCTCACCGGGGCTCCGCCACCCCCTGGGCCCCAGCCCGCCCGCCGCGCCGCGGCCGAGGCAGGGGAAGCGTCCCCGAGCGGCCGCGGCCCCGCTCCCCGCGCGGCGGGGGCCCACCCCCAGCGCCGTCCCGCGGGCTCACCGCGGCCGTGGCCAGGCTGTGCATGGTCGAAGGG
>JAWWEE010000162.1:15232655-15278997 GCA_035221455.1 Xenops minutus | reverse complement strand
CCCCCCCCCCCCCCCGCCATCATTGTTTAGTTATATCCAACAATGACTAAGCCCCAAGCAGCTGCTTGTTCACTCTTCCTGGTGGGATTGGGACAACAATGAGAAGAGTGAAAATGAGGAAACTCGTGGGTTAAGGCAAAGACAGTTTAGTATGTAAAGCAAAAGCTGTGTGTGCAAGCAAAGCAAAACAAGGAATTCATTTGCCACTGCCCGTGGGCAGGCAGGTGTTCAGCCATCTCCAAGACAGCAGGGCTCCATCAAGTGTAACAGTGACTTGGGAAGATAAACACTGTCACTGTGCCTCCCTTCCTTCTTCTTCCCCAGCTTCATATGCTGAGCCTGATGTTACATGGTGCAGGATGTCCCTGTGGTCGCTGAGGATCAGCTGTCCTGGCTGTGTCCCTTCCCAGCTTTTTGTGCACCCCCAGCCTCCTCATGGGTGGGGTGGTGTGAGGAGCAGAAAAGACCTTGACTCTGTGTGAGCTCTGCTTAGCAATAACTAAAACATCTCTGTGTTATCAACACTGTTTCCAGCACAAATACAAAACATAGCCCCATAGCAGCTACTGTGAAGAAAATTAACTCTTCTCCAGCCGAAACCAGCACAATTTAGTGCATTTTCTCCATGTGTTACTGGCTTTCTTTGCATTTGTGCCAATGCTTCTTTCTGGCCTCAGACCCCTTTTTTGTTTTATACCTTTCTTATACTGAGCAATAAGCAGAGATACAGGATTTGTTTATGTTGTAGGTATGTCAGTATTTGAAAAATTCTTGTCTGTTTATCAGACACGCACAGTCGCTTTGCTTTTCATTTTATCTCTTATTTAATTTTGTTCTTTTTAAGGACAAGAACCTTACTGCCAATTGACTAAATGACCAATATCCATAAACATGTGCTTATGTCTGTGCACTCAGAATATTGTAGTCTGTTGGCAAGAAATCTAGCATGTCCTTTCCAAAATCAACTCCAGCTAAACAGCATTTTACAAATAAGAATGCCAATCAGTTAAATGGCAATCAAATCAAATATTGTATACTTTTCCTGTCAGCTGGGAAACCCTCTCAAGGATCTGGCAGCTTTGGAGGTGTGCTGGGCAGCAGAACCACACAGAAGGAAGCTAACAGGCAATTCTCCTATATAGACAACCAGGTCTGTAACTGTTCAAATTTTTCCTCTCTAATTTTATTTCATTCCTCTCCCCGTCTCATTCTCTTACTGTGTGTGTTGTAATAGCACTGTAAATGCTTACTTTCCATCCAAGGCCTTTGTAATCTAGAGAGCTTGGAATAAATGTGTAGAGGGTGGTTTGCAAGAGGTGTGTGTCTTGTTTGTGAGGAACCATATCTTCTGTTTGAGTGATAAAAGTCAGTGTCTGGCTCTGGGGGGCAGAATATGTTCTTCACATATAAGCTATCAGGCAGAGAAGAAGAAATAGAAGGAAAGTATAAGATTAAGACTTGCTTCTCACATAGTTCTGCATCTCCCTTGTTTTATGCTGAACACCTTACATATCAGCTGACCATGTGTTAGTTAGAATAGGTCTTAATGAGTTTAGCAGACTAAAGCCAAAGGTGTGTATAAAAAAGCTGCTGACCCAGGTTTGCATCAGAGTTAATGTGCTGTTGTGCTCACATTTTTGTGTAAATTTTGCAGACTTTTTCCCCAAAATGGGTTTCCTTCAAAATATTTTTGTTCTCCTTTTCTCCCCTGATTTCTTGGTGTATCTATCAGCTTTAATTTACTTTATCTCTGTGAATATACTTGTATTACTGTCCTGAGGGAGACAATTTTTGACATTGTCCCAAAACAAATTTTACGTGTTGCTTAAAAGCAATCTCATGGTGAAAACTTAATGCTGTGTATGCATAAGTGAGATTAGTCATGGTTAGTTTTCAAGTCTAAAATGGAACAACATTCGTTAGTCAACCAATTATTAGCCCTTTCCATTGTGTTACACGTGAGGCTGGCTTGGCCCAAGGCTGCCAGGGAATTGTTTTAATTATGTGGAGTTTAATACAGCTTTTTAATTTTTTTTATTGTAATACCACCCAGGATTGATCTGGGGATAGTTAGGAATCATGCCTTGGGCTTTTTAATGTCAAAAATTGTAAAGGAGATTTCAAAAACTGAAGTTCAACTGACTTAGCTTTAGAAAACGAGGAGGGGAAGTGGTTCCTTCAATAGAGTTTCATGCTTACAACTTGCATGATACAGTCAAAATTTTACTTCTGTCATAACCAGTGTTAAACTGTCTGAATCTATTACAAATAGCATTTCTCTGCCTTTGGATACTACAGTGTAGCAAGCAAAGCAGTCGTGTAAATTAGAGATTAAAGATAGTCCCGTTTTTCACTCCTGGGTTGTCTCCCTGACCCCCCTCCACTTGGGTTTTGCAGACTCCTCCCAAAAGAGTGACTGTGGAAAGTAAGGAGGAAAATACATTTCGCAAGGTGCTGGGTACCCCAGCGAGAGGCTCTGTTAAGAATTCTGCTGGAGCTGGAACACCGAGCAACCGGGTGAACATTTCAGCATCTCCTGCTTCCTCGGTCCCTCACAGAACGGGCTTGTCGGAGAATCGGTAGGAGGGTTATCCTCTTTACGATATTGTTAAGATTTAGCTCTTTGTAGAGTGGCAGGTGGAACTCAGTACTTTGGGACATAAGAAGGGAATATATTTCTTCCTCTAGTTTTGCTGTTACTTTTAACAGAATGTTAACACATGCTTTTCTAGCCACTGACTGGTACTGTCACTAGAGCTTTAAGTATAGCTTAAGAGTTGGGCAGACCAAGTTCTCTGTATGTTATAAAAGTGAAGGTTGCAGAATATAGGTGCAAAATGCATGGAAAGCATTGAGGAATTCTCTTCAGCTGGAAGAGGGCCATTTACTAACCTTTCTGAAAGAATGACTACTTCACAAATTTTTCTGTCACCAGTGAAAAGAGGAAAAGATCACAACCTTCTGGTTCAGAAATTAGTGAAGATTATCCCAAAGAGAATGATTCTTCAACGTAAGTAACAGTTGTTTCTGATTTTAAACAGCTTTTTCATTTATAAAAGTATATTTTTCTGAAAAGAATGCCCTCAGCCACATGGCACAGGCCAGTCAACTTGTGAACATATTGGGTGCTTGAAATGAGGTATGTGTTCAGGGTTAATAAGGGAAATACTCTTAGCAGTTGATTTGTGGGAACTGGCACATACAAATTTTGTGTCATCTTTCTTTATTCAGTTATGTCAGAATTATCATGTGTGCTATATGTATTTAGCAGTGGGTGCCTTCTTTCTTGAACTTGCTCTGACCCTTTTCAAAACAATTCATAAAGGGAAATTGGCATTTGGAGAATAAGCTCTGTGTGTTTTAATTTTAAGAGGACTTTTTTAAATGAATTGGTTAAACTTATCTGTGAGTGAAGTATCAAAGTGATAGGAGAGAAATGCTTTAAAACAAGGTGTAAAAATCAAGCAGGAGTATCCCTTGTCTTCCATAACTGCACTGCCTTTCACTCTTCTATAGGAATAATAAAGCCTTGAGTGATCCAGCATGGAAGTACTTGAACAGTAGCAGAGAGAAACAGTTGAATCTGAAGCAGGCTGAGGAAAATAGGACATCAGGTAAAAAATAAAAGTAAAGCCAAATTATACCTAGTTTTTACTGGTATGATTTTATCCCTTTGTTGGTTTAGAAAGTTGCTGCAGTGCAGAAGTGGTTTTTCCTAATCTGCTTTCCCTGTGCCACTAACTTTCTTGCTTCCTCCAGAGCCAGGCATGATGCAAATAACTTGCCTTCATTTTCAAAGCCTGTCCTGCTCTAGTGTGGCCCTGACTTTTATTCTTGGGTGCTGGTGCCAGCCCATGTGCCAGCTTGCTTGAAAATTCAACAAGAATCTTCATACTTGGCTCCAAGCTGCCCTTTCCCTTGGGAGGGTATTTCTGTAAACACCTGAGGATTTCCTTTTTGCTTGCTTTGTTTATTTTTAAAAATTTCCTTTTGCTGTTAATGTCCACATGAACTATAAGCTGTTTTTTTGCTTAAAGGGTGTACTCTTTGCTTTTACTTCCTTATCTCTTCCCCAGTACTTACTGGGGGAGCTCTTTGGGGACAGGACTTTTGTCCTGTTTGTACCAAAGTTCTGTTGGATAGTGTTGTATGACAAGGATTTATAGACAATACAAAAATACTGCCAGTATACGGATGAGCTAGTAAGCAGCACCAATCTTCAGTTTTATGAATAAATACTTAGCTTCTCTTTTCCTAAAGACAAATGCATTCAAGATCTTGTTTTTACAGAGAAGGTTGGTGGATGCGTTCTTTCTTTAGTGCAGCTCTGATGGCACAAATGAGTTGCTGGAGCAGCCAGTAAGCTGAATGTTTACCTCTGAATGAAAATCTGGTTTGCTCTTCAAGAGTCAAAGTTAGAATCTGTGAGTCTAGAATATAGCTACAAGTTCTGGTAATAGTATTGTTAGCTTCCTTCATATATCTGCATTTCTAATAGTTGCATGGCTGAAACCACTTTAACGTGGGAGAGCAACAAATGTTTGTTCATAATCTGAACTACATTATGCTGTGATTCACCATAATAGGTTTTTTTTGACTCTTGAGAGTATTTTTTTAATGTGGCACCATCTGAGGCACTAGAGTCTCAGGATCTGGCACAGTGATATAATGACAAAATAGTCGTATTTTGCCCCAAGTATGTAGTAAGTTACTGTGGAATTGGAAGTAGAAAGAGAAGCTTGTTTTCACTTCTGCATATTTACCTTGAATTTTGAGAGCATTGTATTGGAAATCAGTACTGAGTTTTTTGTTTGTGTGTATCTTGTCTATTTGAACAAGAGGTGGATATTTATTAGCTTTCAGGTAATTAAGACCATTCAAAGACTTATAATATTTTGTGCTGCACTTGGTCTTTGATGGAGATTATGGTACTAAATTCAATTAAAACTCCAGCATGTCTTTACTTATATGTGATTAATATTCACATTAGTACTTCTAAGTTTGTGTTAGTAATCTCCTAACCATTTCTGTAAAACAACATTTGAGGATTTTAAACATTTTGGCTACATACAAGTTGCATATTGTATAAGTAGCTGTGTAACCTGGAACAAAATGTCCTGCCTCTCTGTTTTAAAGGTATTTTACCACTGCAGTCATCATCCTTTTACAGTAGTCGGCCCTCTTCAAAAGAGTACTCCACTGGCAGTTCCACCCTGGACAGGTAAGACTGATTCACCAGCATGAACTGTAAATGACAGTTATCTTCCAGGAATTAAGCACTTCAGTTTTCTGTGTGTTGATGACATGGTGCTTATATGCATAACATGGTTTTGTTGTTTTCTTTCCTTCGGGAGTACAATCTAGATATTCAGTGTGGCTATAACTATGCTAGTTGTATCTACAAACTCTAGTGACTGCTTGCTGTAGACTTTGTACAATCACCCAGGTCTGTTATAGTCATTGTGAATGACTCTAGGTGGTTCAGATTCTATATAAACTCTGGAACTTTAGTCTGAATTCTTGCTTCATTTTTCCCAAGTAGATAAATGGCATGCAATTCTGTGTTTTAATAACAGTATTTTAGTAATACTGAATCCTGCTGTGCTTGGGATTCTGCTGTGTTAGGTGCTGTGCAATCAAACTCTTGGTCTCTGCTCTAGATAGATGAGATACAAGACCTAGGAAGAAAAGAGGCATTGTCCATGCTTTGAATGTGAGGAGCTGAGGTCCACAGTGGTTAGGTTACAAGAACAAGATGCTGATAATAAAGACTCTGGCGCAGATGTGAATTTTAAGCATGTCTTGGGAGTGGTGATCTCAGACTATGTAATCATTCTTCCTCTCGTCATACAGTGTGGAGAATCAGTAAATACCT
Organism: Xenops minutus; assembly: GCA_035221455.1. Classification (NCBI taxonomy): domain Eukaryota; kingdom Metazoa; phylum Chordata; class Aves; order Passeriformes; family Furnariidae; genus Xenops; species Xenops minutus. The sequence goes on along the minus strand of JAWWEE010000162.1, from coordinate 15,273,122 downwards.
AAAACACAAAAGATGTGGTTACAATGCATGCACACCTGCGAATAGAAGGAAATTTAACCAAGTATTTAAGTGCTATGGAAAGAAACTCTCTCACAAACACCTCTTTTTCATTATGATCCATACCAGTTATCTTGTGCGGCTTTACCAGTCCTTGTCTTCCATAGTGATGCAATTCCAGTATCATGGACTTTAGGTCTTCCAAGGCAGAGCATTAGAAATCATGACCTTCTTATCTTTTTATGTTTTTAGATCTAGTGTATCCAGCCAGACCTCTTCAGCCAAAAGAAGCCTGGGATTTCTTTCTCAGCCTGCCCCACTTTCTGTTAAAAAAATGAGATCTAATCAAGACTACACAGGGTGGAACAAACCCCGAGTGCCCCTTTCCACCCATCCTCAACAACAATTGCAAGGGTAAATTTAGTTTTCTTTATATAGCATGCACACTTTGATCGCCAGAATGTGCACATTCTTTTACAATTATTTAATTAAAAATAATCCTTATTTAAGGAACACTGAGGCAGGGAACACTTTTCCTAGTTTAGAGAATATGTATTCTTGAATTCACTTCCTGAGAATTTTAGGCGTATAACAGTTTCTGGTAATACATGTTCCTTTAATGATGATTCATTTCTCTGTCTTTATATATATATATATATATATACATTTTTTAAAAGTTTGATTGTAGAAATTCATGGATGCTTTTCTAATAAATGCTGCCTTCCATGAGTTTTCAATGTAGTCTGAAGGGATGGAGAACGGCTCCGATAAGAAACTCTGTGAGAATCAGCTGGGGTGAATGTCCTCCACGTTAGTAGTGCCTTGTTTAAGTCTGACAGGTTTACACATTGACACTGACATGTTCAATTTTTTTTTTATTTTTTTTCCCCCCAGATTTTCAAACTTGGGAAACACCTGCTATATGAATGCCATTCTACAGTCCTTGTTTTCAATTCAGTCTTTTGCTAATGATTTGCTCAAACAGGGTATCCCCTGGAAAAAAATTCCACTCAATGCACTTATCAGGTAAAATTCACTTTCTGGTAAAGCTGTTTTCTCCTTTATTACTGAGAAACTGGTTTTGTAATACTGAAGCACCTTTATAGATGGTCATTTGCATGTATAGATAATAAAAGGAATCCTAGAGCTCTCTATTTTGGAGCTATACTTTTGAAACAGGAAGTAGGTTCTCAAAACTTATGGTACTGAGTTACAGGCCTTCTTTACTGTATTTCTAGTGGCAGAGTGAAATGCTTCAGAAGAAAATGCAAAAAATTGCAATATAAATTAGATGCAGAAAGACTTCTTTGTGAAACTTTGCCAGCTAGGGTTTAAACTGGTCACTAACTTCACCTCATATGTGAGGGGTTATGCCTTTTTGGAAAATATCCTTTGTTTAGTAGCTGTGGAAAGTGTCCAAGCTTTGCATACTTAATCTTTCTCTAAATTCATCTCTTAATTCAGTCAAACCTCATGTAAAGAAACTCCAAAGGTTTCTGTAATATATCAAGCTCTCTTTTCTCTTTGAAATTTTGAATTCCTGTGACATTCAGTTTCCATTTACACCTATTAGAAAGAGAAACTGCTCTTTGCTCCATATACCACCCTCTCTGCCATTTGGGATATTTATTATATTTTCTTATGTGTACCTGGTTTCTTTCACTAAATAAGATGCAGGGTTATCAGAACCATTTCTGTTTCATAGGTTTTTTAATATCTTTTGGGGTAATTTCTGTTTCTGCTGTGTTGTCTTGAACTCTTTCTACACTGCTTGGGATCGGAGGTTGTTCATGTGCCTCTTGAAATATCCTTTCCCTAGTTTTTGTAGAAAGGCCTCTGAAGGTTGTGCCCCATATACCTAGTGGTAAACTGTGTGGGTACTGCTTGTGCTGTGGTACCTCTGATGGAGGGCAGTGTGTGATCCTGAGAAGTACAAGCCAGAGTTGATACTCAAAGCATCTACTTTGGTTTCTCTTGGTTTGGGTGTATCATCTAACCTGAGAATTGGTTTTCTGGTTGAACAGTGATTGCCTGTCAGCTGCATTGTGGTTTCCTAATATGCTTCACTGAGCAGCTGTAGAGGGTTAGGACAGCACATACTGTTCTTGGAGCTCAGCAGAGTAGCAGAAACTTGTTGAGCTACCATAAACTGACCAGATTCTTTGGGTAACTGAGTATTAGCTGTTGGTTTGGGGTGCAATGGGATTGTACAGTTTTTCTCTGTTCGCTGTCCACAGAAAAAACCTCTGGGGTTTTGTTGTGTCATGGAATGTGACATCTTCCTGTTGTCTTCTCATATATGACCGAAACTTGTGAACCAGTGCTTGGAATATACTCAGTGTATATTTCCTGTGAAATTGTAAAGCAATTGTAAGAGATAACTAAGTCAGAGTAGCTGAGAGGCACAAGTAAAGTCAATTTCACAAGTTTTTAACGAAGCTTAAAGAAGCATTATCTGTAGATTGAACCAAGGTTCTTTTTGTTACAGCCTTTTTCTACTTGGTTGTAATGTTTCCATTGCCAAAAGAAGTAAAGTTTGAAACTGAGTGGAAATTTAAAAATAAAACATAAATAAAACCCATTCTGACTATGCAAGTTGAATTTAATGATTTTGTGTTGCTTATTTTGCTGCCATGTGATTTCATATCTTCTAGCAGTGCAAATGTTTTCAAAAAGCATTGTGAGTTTTTTTCTCATTGTAAAAGATAGAGCAGAAATAAGTTTTTAGAGCTTCATAAGTCTTTTCTCTTTACATTAAAAGATTGTGGATATTTTTTTGTTCATTTGCGTCCTGTTTGATGATAGCCTCAAATGAGATATCAAAATACTTGAAATGGAAAAGGTTCATTATATATGGAATAATTTAATACAGAACACCTGAACCACTTATTATGGGAGAAAATCTTTTAGAACCTCTTAAAAGGAGCTATCATGAGTTCTATGTTGTTTCTCTAAAATCCTGGAAAACCAATCAGTGTTTCATTGCCTTGACTTGTGCAGACGTTTTGCCCATCTGCTTGCTAAAAAGGATGTCTGCAGCCCTGAGGTTAAGAAAGAGCTGCTCAAGAAGGTGAAAAGTGCCATTTCAGCTACTGCAGAGAGATTTTCTGGTTACATGCAGAATGTAAGTACCATATTGTCTGGAAACAGTTATGTATAATATGTTTGGTGTTTGGACTGCATTGATCGTCTGTCAGGCTTCACCTCTGTTTTACAGTGACGTGGGCTTTTTATTGAATGGCAGTGATTGCTGCTGTTTGTTAGAGCAGAACTGCCTTAGTATTGATGAATGCAATGAACTAAACATAATTCCCCCAGTCTGTGTGTTTGAGAGAAATATACAGAACGAAGTTGTACAAAATCACTTTGCTGCATTTACCCCGTTTCTAGGACGCACATGAGTTCTTGAGCCAGTGTCTGGATCAGCTAAAGGAAGACATGGAAAAGTTAAACAAAACTTGGAAGAGTGAACCTGTCCCTAATGAGGATAACTCACCAGGACGTGCTTCTGATGACCTCTCAGCCACCAAAGTTTATACATGTCCAGTTATCAGTAACTTAGAGTTTGAGGTTCAGCATTCTATCATTTGCAAAATGTAAGTGTGCTTGGCAGTTTTTGTCACACTTACCGTAAAAGACTAGCAAGTGTTCCCATCTGATGTGACCTCATCTTCAGGTTTTAACCAGAATTAAGAACTATGTTTTATCCAAAGCTAGATATTTAGAAAAATATTCTGTGATCTAGAAATGCTGTAAAGCTCACACTGTATTGTCTGCTGGTACAGGCCTTCTTTAAACAGTCTCATACCATCTGGTTCTTCATTAAATATCCAGTGGAAAGCCTTTGTGGTTGGCACTTTGTGTACCAGTTGTATGAGAATAGAGAGAAAAGTGGGTTTCAGCCAAGTAATGTTTCCTTTAAAAACAAAAAAGGAAGCCATGTTTTTAATTTGTTCTTTCCAAAGGCTTCCAGGGAATGGCATTTTTATTCTGTGTCTCTACTTTATTGAGGAAAAAAATGAAAACCAGTATGTCTGGGCACTCGTTGCATATGACCTGTGCATCAGATTTTCATATGGCATGCTTCATTCCACAGTTTTCATGAACATAGATATTTGGGAATATTAGTTCGTGTACTTTATTAGTCCCATAAAACAATTAAAAGTGCATCTAGGTAATACTTGCGGAAGACAAATGACTGTATAGTCCTTTATTTTCCCAAAAAGAAAAAAGGGGGGGTTTTGTTGGTTTTGGTTTTTTAGATGGACTTTATTATTTTGTTTCTAAGAACAGTTTGAAAGTGTTTCTAGGCTTTCTCTTCTGCTGGGCTGGCCTCACTTCTTTTCTCCTAAGAATGCTGAATGCAGAAGAGGTGTTTGGCTACATAGCAGTCACTGTGATTTCCTGTATACCTGGTCACTTGCTCTCCAAAGCAACACAGATGTTTTTGTTCTTATCCTTACACAAATGTTTCCACTTCTAAAGCATCAAAAAGAAATTCCAAGATCCAATTTTGTAATAAGGATTAAACAGCTGCATTTTGATAAGTAAAAATAGGATGATCAAGAGGCATACATTTACTGGAAAGTTACTTTTCCCTAAAACATGTAAGTTGTCATTAATTCAAGTTTATTTTTCATCAGACTTGCATAAATATGTTTCTTTTTTAGGTGTGGTGAAACGGTCACTAAACGAGAACAGTTTAATGATCTCTCCATTGACCTTCCTCGAAGAAAGAAATTACTTCCTTCTCGATCGATCCAGGATTCTCTTGACCTCTTTTTTCGGGTATATAGTTTGAGGGAGTTTTTTGTTCATTGTACAGTTATGTGTAGGTTATGTCCTATATAGAAATTTTGATGGTGCAGCTGATTATTAGGTTTCTGTGACGGTGGCTGCAGGCATGTGAGATAATGAACTTTGCACTTCCTTGAGGTTTGTCCATTAATAGTATACAGAAGGTTTTATTGTAAAATGCAGTGCAGAAATAAACTGATTCTACAATACTGATGTGAAATAGGTTAACTTCTCCATTTTGTGGTGAAAGAGTTGAGGTATAAACAAATACAAAGGAGAGAAGGGAGTCTGTCAGATTAAGATAATCACTCAGGAATTGCTACTGCCTCTGTGGGCTAGGATACCTCAACAGCTTAAGTACCAACCTTAATTAATGTGGAGGAAAAAGGTCATGCAGATACAATAATTAAAAAAAAGGGTAGTTATAATATTTGGGTGCTTGTTTTTGAAGTAGAGCTTCAAGATGAGATTCCTGAAAGCTAAGAATGAGCCTTATGTCTGTAAATTAGTGTGTATTTTGTTATATCTTGAGACAAACTTGTGTTTCAACAGATAGAATAATTGATGTGCTTGTTCTTTGAAAAGCTGGTGGAGGTCTTTATGATTCTAAAAACTTCTTAAAATTGTAGTGATGTCATTTGGCTTCATTTAAGTCAAAGGGCTGTAGAAATGTTTGATAGCCAAGTTGTGTAATTTCAACAAAGTGATGCTTCTTTTGATATCTACTCTCATGCAGGATATCATTGACAAGTTTAGATGAGGATAGCTTCTGACAAACAAAGCAGAGGTTTTGAACATGAGGGAGGAAATTTCATGGCACCATCCTCCATAAGTTATTGGGAAAAAACATACCCAAATTCTGTGTAAGGGAGAGAAAACTGTAAACTTCACAAGATTGTCTGCTCCCTTTGGGAGATAATTTTTCCTAACAAGTGGCTTATTCACTGGTCTATAATAGACTTACAGGAAAAATTCCACCTGTATTAGTGGATATGCTGTCAAATTTTAAGCTCTGCTGTCAAATTTTAAGCTCTGCTACCTGTCCTCTTATTAAATGCCCTCTTAATAGGACATGTTGAAGGTCATTACAATTTTAAGTATTACTGCTGTTTTGAAGAGTTTGTGTGATGGCCAAAGGCCTTGTGCTGTCTGTTGAGATCTGTTTGGTGTGTTTTCTGTGCCATTAGTCATTTCTCTGCTCCCTTGAACAGGCAGAGGAGATCGAGTATTCCTGTGAGAAGTGCAACGGAAAGTCTGCTGTTGTCACACACAAGTTCAACAGGCTTCCCAGGTAAGTGTTTACACCTGTTCCTCTCCTTTCTGGAAGCATGTTACGAAAGTGCAAGCATAAGTCCCCCAAACAGTAAAGCTGGGAAGATGAGTAGGACAGCATGCTCAGTAGTCAGTGTGTGAGAAGGATTACTATCTGCGGGTGTGCCTTCATTCTGTTCATCAGTTTCCCTCTAAAGAAGTTCTCTTGAGAACCCTCTACGACACTTGTTTCCTCCTCCCTGTCGGTACACAAAGAGGACTGAGTTTTCCCCTTCCCCTTTTATAGGGGTTTCTGGGATGTGAATGAAGCAGAAATAGTAAATACTTTCTGGAATTCTGATATTCTGTGCTCAGCTGACCTGATGGGCAGGACTGAGTTGGAGGCATTAGTGCCAGACACTACGTAGCGGGTTTAGCTTTGATCAGTTAATTCTTCCTGTGCTTTTCTCTCCCAGTAATCATGGCACTTTGAGAGTTAATGGGATTCTCAGTAGTTTCTGACTTTGCAGCTGGGTTTAGTTCACGATTTTAGAGTGGAAGTGCTTGGAGATAGGGGTGTAAACCTCACAGCATGTAAAGTTAAGAGAGTCTTAGGCCTGATAAAACAATCCATGTACTTGTCCCAGGTGTACTGAAACCAGTAACATAGTACTTAGCTTGTGTTTTGATCATGTGATATATTTATGCAAGCACTGGTAAAGCCTTGGGAAAGTTTTTGAATGTTAGTACAACACAAGTGATAATACATCTGCATAATTTAAGTAGACAGTACAAAGTGCAGCATAAGGGAGAAGATTCTGTATAGAAGCTTTTTCAGGTTCTTCATATTCTTGTGATCAAAAGTTCTTTCAAGAGAAAGTGTCATGACAGATAAACCCAAGTACACATCGTGCACTGGGCACAGTTCCTCCTCAGTTTTGGGCAGCTGTGTGATCTCTCTATCACAGACTTGAATATCTGGAAATGATTTACTAGAATTCTTACTTATAATGATAAAACTTCAGTTGTTTCCTACCTCTCATTGTGTAGTAGAAATGAGTTTGGCAAGAACTGCTTGCTTACATTTGACTAAAGAGCAAGGTGATGCACATCAAAGCAGAAAGCCTCTTGAGTTATCAGAATCCGTGGTCTGCACCTTATACAAAATTTAGTGGTGGACAGGAACATAATTACCTGTTTCTTGCCAGTTAAGAGATGGGTAGTGTTTGCCTACCACCCCGAAGTAATAATCTGGTTTAGTCAAATGAATGCATTTGATAAATAGGGTTACTTGGATTCCGAATAGGTTTCCTCTGACTTCTTTCTTGAGATTAATATTTGTCCTTCTGTCATCCCTCTCAGGGTCCTGATTCTTCATCTGAAACGATACAGCTTCAATGTAGCATTGTCTCTCAATCATAAAGTTGGGCAGCAGGTGGTTATTCCAAGGTACTTAACCCTGCTTTCCCATTGTACGGAAAGCACCAGGCTGCCACTGACACTGGGATGGAGCGTCCATTCTGCAATGTAAGTGTACAAATTTGGTCCGTGCTATGTTAACCACATATGCCACTAGGTAGGGAGTTGTCACATCTCCTGCACAGGATGTCTGGGCAAGGAAACATTAAAATTATGCAGCTTCAGATGTGTGCTGCTAGTTTCTAATAAGAACTTGTATAGGAAGGAAACATAGAAGCAGTAGGAAGAGTTGGTTAGGCATTATGTAGGGAATATTTGGTAAGATAATATTCTTCACTGTCCTTGAAAGTAACTTTATCTTCTTTTTAAGAGTGCTTCTGTTAGTAATTTTGAAAATGTATGCCTCTTGGTCTGAAATAATCTAGATTACATTTCTAGCACGCTTAACTCTGCTTAGAAGACATAACATCCTATCTTTTTGTTGCTAATTTCCACTTGCACCTCCCGTGTCGTCATTCATTTTTCATTCTTTCCTGAGCCACTCTAGAATGTGAGCACTTCACATGCTGAAAATACTCTCGCCTTTTCCCTGTGGCAGTTATTTCTGTACAGCTGCTTGTCCTGAGATACAGAGTTTAAATGTGCCAGTTGTCACATGGGAAGTCTGTGGCAGAATAAGGAAGAAGAAACGATCAGGTCTCTTGTGGCCCCTGCCTAGTGACATAGCCAGAGTATCCGCAGTGGTTTAGGGCCCATCTGGTGCGTGTGTTCAGCAGTGTGGCAGGTGGTGGTGTGCCAAATGTATAGTGGTGCTTGAGATTTAAGTGGATGTTTCCCAAGAGTTTTCTTTAATAGTAGAAATCTCAAACATAACAAATAGTTTATGCTGACCAGAGCAGAAATACTTGAGAATAGGTTTGAAATAGCTTTCTAATATTTTTTGTGGGTTTTTTTCAGTCATTGAAAGCACTGTGATTGATCAGAGTGGAAGGGTAACTGGGCTGGAGAGAAGCAGCCCCGATTTGAAGGGAAAGATTAGAAAATATTTCTTCATTGGCTACCATCTGTTGGATGGGTGTGTAGTGATAGTGATGGACTTTGAGGAATCCATGAAAGGACTAAATGGAGCAGGAAGTTTGTTCAGAAGAATCTAGGTAAGGGAGGAGAAATGAAGACGTGGGATATGCCAGAAAACCGGCTGATCCAGACAGCAGCAGGAGACTGTGGTTTGGGAGCAGGAACTCAAGTGCTGGTGGGAATAAAAAATAAAGGAATGAGTTGTCTTGACATGGGAGCCCAAAGCCTTTAATTTGTAAGCTTGTCTCTAGGGGTGCATCAGTAAGAAGTGAATCAAGTTTAAAGGATTATATATGGTTTTGAACAATGGTTTATTTATAGCATGATGAAGTTATTACTGTAAATCTAAGCAATTAGGAAGTACATAATGATACTCTGCTTGTTTCTTTGGTCATGAATTTGCATGCATAGCAGACAAGTAAACACTTGTTTTTTTAAAGACTTTAACTGCTGCAATAAATACTCCGCTTTTTTAATAGGTCCCGTCCATTGAAAGCCTCCCAAATGGTGAATTCCTGTACTGTAAGCACTTCCACACCTTGTAGGTGAGTTATAGCTCTGAAATGTCTGTGGCCTGGGGTTTTGTGGTGTAATTTCTAAGGCATTTTAAAACTTTCCATTATTTTCTTTAATGTTTCGACTTTCTGTGTTTGTTTTGTTTTCTATTTGTTTTTTCTCTTTTCTGTTTTTTTATAATGTAGTAAATTATTTCAGCTACTGTCTTTTTTATATCTGAGTTTTATTGATGTTACATGCTAGTTGAAATCAACATCAGTGGTACAATTTACTTAGTTGACATGATAACCTTAGCCCTCCCTTTGAGAACCTCTGGGGACTTGTAAGTAAGCAAAGATTTTTTTTTCAGACAGGAGGTTGAGCCTTCTGAGAATGACAATTGGATTTAGTTTGTATAGATGATTTGTCAGTGTCAGTTATCTTAAACTGGTTTTCACTTGTAGTTGCAAGTCATATATATAAGAAGCAAAATGGTTTCAAATTTTGCAGTCTAGCTCATTTCTCTGTTCTGACTCTGTGGATCCAAAATGTATGTGTTGGGAACAGGTAGTTAGTTTCTTAAGTTTATTTGCAAAGATGAGAGGGCATTGTTTTTTATAGGCAGTTTTGAAAGGCCAGTTTTTGATACAGTGAGAAATGTGATATCACAGTGGATGGTTTTGGATTGGATTTACTAATCAAGCAGAAGTTGTGACTTCCCCAGACTCCCATGTCTTCTGTTCTTAATGAAGCAAGAATTTGTCTTAATGAAAGGGCAAACAAGAAAACTGAAAACCTTGTGCAGATTTGCACTTTTTATATCCTGCTAATGATGTGGGAAGTCCTATGTTTAGCATAAAAAACTTGACAAGTCAAATGCCGAATTCTAAGCATGGGCTGAGATCTTGACTCAAATGAGTTGTTTGGGATTGCAAGGTAATAAAGTACAGAATCTCTGGCCTTACAAGCAAGAACCACACACTTAGTAACTTCAGATGTTGTAAGCTGCTATTGCAGGCTTAAAGTAAATATATCAGTTAGCCCAGTAAAATATACCTGTTCTGAAAACCCTACCTGCTATGTTAATAGATTGTCACTTCCCATTGTTGCAGTTTGTTCCCCAAATTGTACAGTGTGGAAGTATTACCTTAATTGTTACTTTGAAACACATTTGTATGATGCTACAATGCTATGAGGTTTTATAGCCATATTTTTCATTTACAGAAAATACACTTTCAAGTCAAAGGGCTCTGCAACACTCTGTGTAGATTCTGACAGTGATGATGAGCCATTGAAACGCTCTGTTGCCCATAGCCAAAGGTTGTGTAACATACAGAGTAGAGATCAGCAACAACTGCAAGAAGAGCCAGAAAAGGTAAGGGGAAAACTCCACAAACTTTCATGTACTAGATCCTGTATGTGCTTACATCTGGTCTGTGTTTTTCTTAGCATAAACTGTGAGTGGAATTGATGTCAGATAAGGTGCTTTTTTTCTCCTAATTAGTACTGCAGTGCTGGAAGGGAATGCTTTGCTAATTGACCTCTCTGTACAGTTGTCTTGGATTTCCACTGGGAACAGAGGTAATTGCATTGCAACTGCACTTGAGTTTTCAGGGAATGTATACCAGCTGCTTAGCAGTTTGGTCAGTCCTTTGGGCAACTTTCACTAATAGTTTTCTCAGGCTGAAGTATAATGTGCTGTTGATAATAAAATCATGCAGTAAAGCCCTTGATTAAATTAGATTCAGCACAAGTTGGGCTAAGCAAAATATTCAGTTATGAGAACTTTGTGCACATCCAATGTGTGTCCCCTTTCAGTTGTGGCTTTTTAAATGATTTTTAGAATCTGAACCTAACAGTCTTTGGAGGAGACACACAGAAGTGTGAAGAGACCAAGTTCATTAGTGTAATGGCACAGTTAACTTCAAATTGCCTTTGAGCTCTTCCTTGTGACTAGTGTTATTGTTGCCAAGTTATTTTTTTTTCCTCTATCAGGGCAGTGTATGAGCAAGTAGATGAGTTGTGTAGGAAGGAGTGATGACCCAGAATGGAAAAAAATCAGCTTAGAGGATTGTCTTGCAGTGCCACTTTCTTCTGTTGAGAGTATTGCAGGCCTAGTGCTTACGACAAATATCCTGCATCTCAGCTTCTTCAAAGTTTTTGACAATGTTCATAGGGTTATTTTAGTCAAGTAGAGACTTGTGGTCTTGATTATGAAATTAAAGGACAGGTAGTAAAACTGGATAAATAGCATTAAGTAACAAGAGGATGATATATACCATTTCTGATCTGATGGGATGATCAAACCAAGGGAGGATCCTGATCCAGTATTTAATAAATGATAAATTATAAAATAGATACTGAGTGTTAAATTTTCAGAAGATCCAGAGCTGGGAATAGCTGCCAGTTTGATGAAACTCAGAACTACAGATGAGAATGACCTTGTCAAATCTAAGAAACAGTATAAAAATAGGAGGGGTTGTTTGGTAGGAACAGACTAAAGGTGCTAATCACAGCAGAATTAATCAGATATAAGTGTGGGATGGGAACAGCTTCTGAAGGGCCTTCAGAAAGGCCATGAAAGGTCACAATGTCAGGTGGGTTGAAAAGTATCTAGACAGAGCCATAACCTGCATGTTGTGTAAAGTAACTCTCCTTTTTTTCCTCAGCATTGAGCTTTAGCTGGAGTTCTGTATCCACCTTTGGGCTCTGGATTGAAAAGATTTATAGATTAATTGAAGAGGGGCCAGAGGAGAAGTCAGAGGGGTCAGAGGTCTAGAAAGGAAGATTTTAGGAGAAATAGCAGGCAAAAGGTCTTTAGTTTCATCTTTAGTTTAAGGAGAAACCTAAGCAAGGTTTGTGTCTTCAAGGAAGGGAATGAAATTACCAGAAACACTTGAGCTATTTTTCATGCCCATGGTGGATTGAACAAGAAGTAATCTACTAAATTGCAGACAGTACTTTTTGGATTAAGTATTAGGGGACACTTCCTGATGCTCAGGATGTGTAGGAATGGAATGGATTGCTTTGGGAAAAAGCAGAAAACCCTTTGCTGAAGGTCTCAGGAACAGGGTGTAGGCAACTGCTGTCCTGCATGGCACATCTATACCTGGCTGGGGGAAAGGAAAGGAGCTTGTCTTTGAAGTCCCTCTTATGTATAAAAAAGATGCTTCAAACTGTCCTAACTTCTTCTTCCTTGAGTTTTGTTTGTGGGGAAGAGTGGGTAGTCACTGTTAACACAAGCCCTGTGAGTGCAGAGATTGTGGGAATAAAGCCTATTAATTTGAATAACAAATTAACTTTACAGCCTGATGTGGGAAAGAGACACTTATGTGGAATCATCACCACTGCTGTTTTTATCCTGTGGCCATGCACGCTGGCAGCTTCTCAACCACAGGCATGACTAACCATCTGTTACCATTAACCAGATTCTCTGACCTTCTCAGTGTTGTCCTGGGGTACCTGGTCCTTGGAAGTGGCATTACTGCTGCTGCAGTATGATTCTCATAGCATAAGTGGATGGGGTTGCATTAAGGGCTTGGCAGTCACTTTTTATGGCTGGTACATACCCTGCCAGACATGCTTGCAAAACATCTTTGCCGTGTGGGAGAACGGCTGGATTAGCATCTGTATACATCTTTGGATTGAAGGGGCAAGTAGCAGTTATCCAGCTAAACAGGACAGAACTGCAATTTCTGTGATCTCTGCCTCTGCAGATGAAGTAGTATTTGAAGAACTTCTTAAAAATACTTATTTAAAGCAACCTGTCTTAGAGCCTAATCTGTTTAAATTCTATGCAAATAATGTCTAGTAGAAAAGTTGTATTCAAATAATGCACAGAGGGCTGCCAAGTCTTTAAAGTCCAGCCACTCAATCAGTGGTAGTTGTTGGCAGAGAGCCTGGAACTCTTGTTGAAGAGCTAAACCAGTTTTGATGTTGGTAGCCTACAGGTGCAGAGAGAGAAATCAGAAAGCTTAAAAAGCAAGTACTCTGCTTTTCTCATTCAAGGCATGAGTAGCTGTGAGGAGAGAGGTATAAATTTGCCACTTCTGGTTCTTGCAGGGCATCATGTCTAGAACGAGCAGTTTAGTTGGCTGATTCATTTGCTAGTCTTGTTTGATAAGGCAGTTTTAATACAAAATGTTTGCTCTGTGGAACTAGTATTGCTCATCAAAAGCTTGCTGTATTTAAGTAAAAAGCAGCAGTAAAAGTGTATTTTTGTTTATTTTAACGAAGTTCTGAGATCCATCCAAGTGCAGTTTTAAATAAGACCTAGAGAAGTACATTCTGATAGTTTCTATCTTACTCTATTTTTAACATAATATAGGAAAAAATTCTAAGCATATGGTAAATAGTGTAATCGTGTAAATATGCATACATGGAGGTTAACCTCCTGATTAACAGTTAATATCAAAGTAATTGAAATTACTATATTATTTGCAAACCACTATGGTATAGGAGATGATGAGCATCAGTTTTAGGAAAATAACTATAAAAAGAAAAATTCAGATTAAGACTAAAGTGGTTTTTCTTCCAATTTAAAGTCATTCTATTTTCCTTAGGAAAGAATAATTCCTCCCTGTCCTTGTTTAACTGTGTTTTTACTTGGTTTGCAGAGTCATATGGCAAGTCTGCAGCACCAAACCTGATGTTAATTGCTCTTCATACCAGCCCAGTTTCAGTTCCTATTCTTCCATCCCTATATTCAAGTTCAATTACTTTCATGTTGCTGCTACATTGCTTGCTAACAAACTTGCAGTTTGCCTGCTTGTACCTCAGCACTGACTTGCTAGAGGCTTGAGGATTCCTTAGAACCTAAAGGAGCAATACATGTTGAAGGAAAGGAAGGAGAAGGGAAGAGTTACCTTGTGTATGTTAATCCACAGGGCCTGTAAAAACTGGTTGTAGTTTATATTTAAATATTATTCCTTGGGGTGAGTGTAGCTACAAAAGTTGTCTCTCCATTGAGTCTCATGTAACTACCTGTTGAATGTTGACAGAGCCAAACTCCCACTCCCTGGGGTTAATAAAATTAAAAAAAAAAAAAATCCACAGAAATGTAAAGCTGATGTTATATACCTGTTTATTCAAGCACTTAATCATAACTCCATTCATCTCTAGGGTTCAAAAAGAAGTAAAATGGAGGGTGATAAACCTGAGCTGGGTAACGCTGGTTTTGATGGGATGAGCGAAGATGAGCTGCTAGCAGCAGTCTTAGAGATTAGCAAAAGGGAAGCTTCTCAGTCTCTGAGCCATGACGAAGATAAGCCCACAAGCAGTCCAGACACTGGTTTTGGAGATGATGAAATTCAGGAATTGCCGGAAAACCTGGAAGCTATGGAGATGGAGAAACCCAGAACGGTGTTAGACTCAGGTAAAGCAAAGTAACCATCTTAATTGGATTCTAGCGGACTAAAGCATGTTACTGATAGCATCGAGTTAGTAATGTCTGGTGGCAGAAACTGGATGCAAGTGCACTGCTGAAACTGTCTGACTTCCTCAGAGTTTTACAATTTCTGTGTGTATGATGCATTTAATTCATTGAATTGCAAAAATGTGTTTTCTTGTGTTGTCAGTCACCTCTGCAGTTCAGAGTTAACTTCCATTTTTATCTCTCTTGATTAACACATGCTTGTATGGGTTCCTGTGCAAGAAGATTCAATTTACTAAGATTTGGCCCTGTCTAGAACTGAATTCTTCCTTAATCAGGAGGTATTTTCATTTCTGTAGCTGTTGCAGCCTGGACAGCATGGTGGCAGTCTTCATGTGGCTGGTGTGCAAGAGGGTGTCTGGCTGCATAAGACTAGAATGCTTTCATAAATGCAATTATTTTGTCACTAGTTACTAATGAATTTAACTATATCTCTGTAATTTTTTCTAAAATTACTTTTTTATGTGAGAATAGGTCCTTAAGCATAAGAGTCTCAACAAGTGAATTATGGCCTCTGACCCAGAGACACAGTTAAGTACAAGGAGGAGCCTATATGATCTCAGTATGGAGAAACTAAGTCTCCCTTTAGCCAACTGAAGGAAAAAGAATCTGTTATGTACTACATGCTTTCAGTCAGATTTTAAATTCTGCTAGTGTGGAAAACGAGACCCCAGCAATATGCTCTTGTCCCCTAAGATTCAGGAGGTTAAATATTAACAACAAAATACCCCACTGTTACCAAAAATTACATTTGTTTCAATGGACAACTCTTGACTGCCTTGATGTTGAAAGGCAATGCATAAGAAAACTAAGTCTGTGGTCAGCCTGGTTTGTGCTCTCTTTTATATACACTAATGTTACTTACAGTGTTGTGAGAGAGCTGTGATGGAGGATGGCCACATGAAGGTATCTCTCTTCATGTTTGCTTTGGAAAGTACAGTATAATTTTTTGAATGCTCTTTTTTGACACTTAAGCAAAAAATGCGTTTAATAGAAGTTCTGTATTTCTTCTTATATTGAAAGTTTTCAAAGATCATGTAATAAACTCTCTTTTGTTTTTCATCTTAAGAGGATTAAACTGATGGATTATGGTTCTGGTGGTCTTGTGTGTTTAAGGGTCCGCAGATACTGAGACGTGCCTCAAATTATCCTTGTTAATAACTAATCAGCAGATACTGAAGTCTGCATAGGGCAAAACTATGAAGTTTCACATGCTGCAGCATGATAGCAGTCAGAGCAGGTCCTAACAATTTCCCAGTTGCAAGCAAGTGGGAGAATCAGAGTGTCATGCACCTGCAGGAGGTGTATGCAGTGGTTGAATGAATGTTCATTCCAGAGATTTTGTATAGCACTTCTGACATAGTGTACACTTTAAAGGGGAACTGAAAAATTATCATTTTCATACACCTTTAAAGCTCTACACATTGTTCACAAGATTGAGGGTCTTACTTGAAGGAAAAGGTGATAGATTTAAGCAGTGCTTGAAGTTTGTGCTTTCCTCCATCTTTGAGATGATTTGTGGCTTCATCTGTAGTACTCTGAGGTATAATATGCAATGCAAATTTTTATAATCCATGGTTTCTTATAGAGAAATTCAAATGTCAGCTTCATGGCTGCAGAAACCTAGTGGTGTGTGGCTTCTTACTTCAGTTAAACTTGCTGTTTCTCAGTGAACATAAAAGGATAAGAAGGGAACAGGTTCAGGGATTAATCAAATGGTTCATTGTACACCACTTAAAATCGGTATAAAACTGTGCTTTGGAGCTTTTCCCATTTGACTCTCGTGTGGGTTTTTTGTGGCTGGTGAGCTCTCCCTGTCAATAGATGTCACTGTGCCGCAAGGATTGTGGTGATTGAAAGACGACTTAGCTGGTTACAAACAGAAGACTCAGGAAAGCGTAACTATACTTTCTGATTCCTCAGGTCCTGCCAATTTCACAGAGATAACTAAAGATTTTGATGAGAATAAGGAAAACAAAACTCCGGAAGGCTCACAGGGAGAGGTTGACTGGCTGCAGCAGTATGATATGGAGAGAGAGAGGGAAGAACAAGAACTTCAACAGGCACTGGCTCAAAGCCTTCAAGAGCAAGTAAGAAATAAAGTCTGCTTCCTTGAGTTATCATCCCCAAAGCTGGAAACCTGACAGCTAAAGTAAAAGCTTCCATTCACGAAGTAACTGCAAGGGCATTCTGCTGCTTTTTTGAGATAATCAAATAGGCAAAAGTTTAGGTTTCTTCCAGCTCCAGTGTCAGTAGAGTAGTGATGTAAGTGCTTTGAAAACTGTGTATCAAATCACAGGCCCACAGATATCTCAAAGCTTTCCATGCATATTTTTTTTTTAACTGCCTTGTCACATGATACTAAAAACAATGATAAACTGAACTGAACTCTCACTCTCTACTCAGCCCACCTTTAGCTTCCCTGGAAGTTGTTTCTTGAAGCATTTTGTGTAAAGACTCAGTGAAAGAGGCAGCTTTCAAAGCCAAGGCTAGGAACAGCCATGTCAGGTCAAGTTAAAGATGTGTCTATCCTAGCTTTGCTTCTTGTGCTAGCAAGTAGGGGGTGCTTAGTGAAGACTAGGAACTGACCATTTTTGTGATCCTTCCCTCTTAATAAATTGGAGAAGGGATCACAAATAAAACAAGTCTTTAAATTAGACTTGAAAAGAATGGACAGCTTGAGTTGTATGCTAACTATCTGTATTCCGTATGAATTTCAAGACCTGTAACTGATTTCCACAAGTTTAACCAAGCCGTTGGGAATGAATCAAGCACTTAGCCAGGTCTTTCTTTAAATAGGTGCTCTTGTCTGCTCTCTGTTAATACCAAAGCTGTCATGGTTTTCCTTATGAGATCTGATGTTTCCATGGCTCTTGGATTTTTTCTCTCCCATTACTCATTATGAGGTACTGGTTGGTATATTCCATGCCAGATGTAGCTTTGATTCAGCAATGCTGAGTAGTTTAACAAAGATTCCCAATTGCTTTAGAAATAGTGAGATAAAAGGCCTCATGCTAATAATGTAACACTGCCCTTTGAGTCTGTTTCTGCTAGAGTTCTGAAGCAAAAATCTGCTATTCTAATGACTCGGGCATGGAAATGTGGTAGCTGTGGTGATCTTGATTTGAAATACGTAGTTGGGGTGCTGCATTCAGGTGTGCTGAAAGCATTCAAACCCTGAATTAAGAAGCCAGCTTGTTAAATATTATTGAGTGGCTTGCTATAGCCCTGGGCTTTTCAAGAGTGGTAGGAGGAACAGGGGCATGATATTACTCAAACATTTGAAGTGTTTGTTGACTTGAGGTTTCTCTGCTACTTGGTCATGGTAATATATTTAATACCTGGTCGTTTAGTGGTGTCTTTTTGCATCCTGTCTTAGTGAATTACACCTGTTACATAGAACCACCCTCTATTTCAAAAGGCTTAAAAGTAATAAAATCTGTCAGGATTTAATGACTCTGTCCTCAGCTGGCTTTGGGCAGAAGTCTAAATTTTGCCAAAGTGCGAGGAGCTTTGTGTGTAAGTGACAGCTTTCCTTAGCGAAGGGTTGCAAATTCATTCAGATGCTTTTCAAATTAATGATCTGGAGAAAGCATTTGGTGTTACTAGAGGCTCGCTCTGCTGCATACCAAACTTCAGGAGCTTTGACAAGCCTTAATGAAGGTTTGTCCCAGGTTCTGTTGCACGGGAACATTGGACTCTTGCTGGTTGCAAACATTCCTTCACACAGAACCTTTAATTTACAATGTCAAGTTTGTTGTAGAAACCAGAGCAGCACAGTTTCAATGGAAAAAGAGCACCACAAGAATTTTAAACAGTGAAATGTCTCAATGAGCTAAGTTTTGTTCTCTTCCCATTAGGAGGCACGAGAACAGAAAGAGGATGATGACCTCAAACGAGCCACGGAATTAAGTCTACAAGGTGAAATTTATTTAACTTCTTCCAGTATGTTGCTTTTGAGGGAAAATCAATCTGTGTGTGTGAGTGCAGCTCCTGAGTGTCAGACAGCTGGGATTCATGTTCTTTTGGTGTGTGCTTTGTTGTGTTTGGCTTTGTTGATAGTTAGCTTTTCTTGGTTGTGAAAGCAATTGCCAGCAAAAACTTAATCTGAAAAATTAGTTATTTCAGTCTCTTGAGGTTTTAGTTAAATATAGAGATATATAAAGTGATGTGTAATACATTATATGAACCAAATATAAGATGTAGTTAATACATAATCTAGAGTGAGCAAAATGGGTCTTGAAACTTTTAATGCCCTGCAAAAGCCACATGGTAATGGCTCTAGTCAGAACATAAGGATTATTTCTTGCTTGTATTGATATTTTAGTGCTAATTGATGAATTCACTGGCCTTATCTGGGCAAATGAATCAGTGCTCTATCATGTCTGATACGGGATGGGAGGGAGACAGACGTCACTGCAAGGTATAGCTGTTGGGGATGAAAAAAGAGACACAAAACACACTACATCTGTCTTTTCTAAATCCTGACAGCATTGTAGGCCTCAGACACTGTTTAACATTTGTATGAGGCTGACATGCAAGTGATTTCATACAATCTGGCAGAGCAACGCATAACTGAGAGAAAATTCCGGCTGCAAAGAGGGAGAGGGAGGGGCAATGAAGCGTTGTGTTAAGATACTTGTAGTTGCTCAGGTACTTTTAAAGGCCCTCAGTACTTACTGGGTGAACTCTTGTCAGATTCTGAAGAGAAGTTGGATGCTGCTTAAACATCCCCTAGTCTGAGCTCTGGCAGACTGAGTGCCCAGTCCCTCTCAGGTCTTCCTTGATTCATAATGAGGAAGAATTCAAGTCTAGAAATCCTTCATCCTCTTAATTTGTAGTTGCTTGGCTTAACCATGAGCATTGCCTTGCTACTGTCTCGTTTGTAAGGCATCAGCCAGCAGCTGTTCAAGGAGATGGTCATGATCTTGAACATAGAGCTGGTAGCATTTGTGTTATGAAGGATCCCAGTGGTAGTGTAACCAAAGAACCACTAGTCATCTTGAGACCATTGGTGAAGTGGCATTTAGCAGTTCCTACGGCAAGTGCTTCATACAGAGACCTACTTAAGCGGCTGTGTTTCTTGGCTGTAGTCTATCTTACAGCCCAAATAAGCATGGAAAGCAGCAGTAAAGGATTCTCAGTTAAAGGGAGTCATCTATAAACTTCCCAAGAAGATTATACTAATCCAGTGTCCGATGATTTAACAGGGCAAGCAGTGTGAGAATCTATTTGGCAACACGTCTGCATCATAGCTGGCATTAGTCTCTTGAAAACAAACCAGAAAAAATTCCCGAGGAGTGTCCTGTTAATCTCAACTTCTCATCCACCCAGAATGCCACAGTTTTAATTTAACTGGTGAAAGCACAGCTGCTTCTCCTAATGAGTACTGTACAAAATCTTAAATTAGTTGGGTAGCTGCAGAACTCCAGGAAGTTTGGAACAGCGTGTACAGAGAGCAGTGGTGCCTTCCGGCTCTTTACAGAAAGCTGCCTGCATTTTGCTCAGCCAAGCAAACTGGAAGTTCCTGTGGTGAGCAGCATTCTTACCATTGAAAACAATGAAAAGATGCCTGCTGCCAGCAGTAGCATTTTGATGCCAGTTTTAATTCAAAAATGTACTTTGTTAATGCAACTTATAGTTAAAACAGTAATTCATAGCTTCTCATTGCAGAAACTTGCAGTTCACTGACCAGACCAACTGTACTTCTCTTATTGTCAGTCCTGGCTGCAGCCTGCTGACACTCTGGAGCCAATTGGAGGTTTAAGTGCTTTTTTATCACCCAGCTGTCATTGCCATAGTGCCTTTTTGGAAAAGTATGAGGGAGATGATGCTAAAATTAATTCCAAGATACTTAACTATTGCTCTGACAAGTTGGGGAAGGGAGAGAGAATTTTTATTTGGAAATTCCAGTATCTTCTGCTTTTCTTTGAAAGGAAGCTTGAAATTTTATTGTGCCTGTTTATGTGGTAAATATATCTGAACCTGTTGCAAATTCCTGTGTGGTCCATGGCTTCTCATACAGTATCATTGTTTCCATGCTATCTAGAGTTTAACAGCTCTCTCCTGGACAGCGTTGGTTCTGATGAAGACTCTGGGAATGAGGATGTTCTTGACATGGAGTATTCAGAAGCTGAAGCAGAAGAGCTGAAAAGAAATGCTGAGGTGTGATCTATGATTTCAAAAGCCAGCTGAGGAATATACCCCTTCTTTACCATCAGTTTAGTGTTGGACATAGTTTTACAGAGCAGACAGAGGCTAGAAAGGTCTTTTTTTGTTCAAAAGTGAAAATATAAAAAATTTCTCTCCATAAGAGACTATTGTGCCATTTTAATTGCAAAAAGACCCTCTAAAACAAAACCTCAAAACAAATGAAAAACCAAAACAAAAAAATACTGTAAAGACCACCTCAGTTTTTCTGAGATGTGGATAATGTTGAATTTTATACCAGAAATGTTCCAGTGCACGTAAAGCAATGGGCCTGTGAGATTTTTACTTACAAAGAGAAAGAAGAGAGGACTTTAGCCACCATGGTAGTTTGGTGGCAGCATTGTGGGCTTCTCGGTGCTGCACCACCAGAACTGAGAGGTTGTGGCAAGATCTTATTGCCATTAGGGACACCTGACTGTAACCTGGGCTGTGCTGTCAGTCACTGGTGCACTCAGACTCGACATAGCAGCACCATGAAAGTTGCCTGCTTGCCTCAGTGGAAGGGATACTGTGTTGGGGGAAAGGTTTAATAGCTGGAGTTTCTTTGAGCAGTTTTTTTCTTATAAGTCTTTGTCAAGTTCCTTACCCTTAAACTAGGAGTTTTGTTTTAAGAGTATTGTTAGCAAATCATATTGGTAACGTTTCCTGGTCAGAGAGGATTAAACAAATAAAATGTCAAAAGCCAGTGAATAGATAGAGCACGTTTCTTGCATGCAGAGAGGGTGTTGTCTACTGGTTTTACAGATGCAGGACAAGAGAATTTGGGCTACATATCTGGCAATAGGTGTTAAATCTGTGTACCATTATCAAGGGTTATTTCTTTGGTACTTCAGAAGTAAGCATTGTGTTCATTTTTGGCTTTTCTGTTTATTTGGTGGATTGATTCTGACATCAGTGGAAGTCGCTCAGGAAATGGTTGTTTAGAAAACTTTGCAATGTAGAGCTCATGTCAGCATCTGTTCTGAGGTCAGAGTGGCTCGTTTGCATGTTCATTGGCTTACTGAAAGATTAAATAAGATGGGGGGCTCTTTCCCACTTCTGGAAGGACTCCTTGTTTGGTGTGAACCAGGGTGTCAGTTTCTGTAATCCTTGATTGGGTTGCAACTTTGAACACAGTAGCCAAAGCTGGTATCACAGGTACAAGTCATCTTATCCACAAGCTATGTGGTAAAGTGAATGCCTAAAAGCTTCAGTTGTATTTTTTTATTCAGACAGGAGAGCTTCCTCACTCCTATCGTCTCATCAGCATTGTCAGCCATATTGGGAGCACATCATCTTCAGGTAAAAGATAATGTATTTTATTCTTCATCTCTTACCTAACTTAAAAAAGTCTGTAATAGGGAATTACCATAACAGTATTATTTATAAAGAAGAATCCAGACAGCAAAGCCAATCTTTTGTCATGACTTGATGGTGGGGGAGCAAGTTGAGGCTGTCATGGTACCTGTGGAAAATGGACAGCTTTTATGGGCTCTGTGGAATTGATTGTGCTTGTTACCAGCTGACTGAGGGAAGAATGGAGGGACCAGGATCTGAAGGCTCTTGTAGCATTTAAATCTGACATAGGGGACTGGAGCAGGGTATGTAGCATAGCTAACCACTTACTGGTCAAACTGCAGCATGGAAAGAAAGGTGCCCAGAGAAGTTGCGGATGTCCCATCCATGGAAGAATTCAAGGCCAGATTGGATAAGTCTTTGGGCAACCAGGTCTAGTGGAAAGTGTCCCTGCCTATGGCAAGGACTTTGGAATGGGATGATCTTTGAGGTTCCTTCCAACCCAAACCATTCTGTGATTCTCTGTTTTTAAGGTCATTATATCAGTGATGTCTATGATATCAAGAAGCAGTCCTGGTTCACCTACAATGACCTGGAAGTGTCTAGAACTCTCGAGACCACCGTTCAGTGTGACAGAGACCGAAGTGGCTACATCTTCTTCTACATGCACAAGTAGGTGTCTTGGGGAATTTTGGTGCTTGTAATTACCTGCACTTTGTGAGGAAGTGGTGGGCTTCTCTTCTTCCCCTAGTCCTCTTTTCTGGGTTGAAAACTATCCAGAATGACAAAACTGAAGTGCTCTGCATTTAGAGGTGTGAGATTCTGTATCACTAATACATAAGGTTTTAAGGAATGCATTAAATCATATTTTAAGCAGGGGATTCAATGTCTCAGCTATGCATGCACTGCACCAGAAATCATAATGGAGCTTGGGTTTTTCTTTAAGTGCTGTGATATTTGTAAATGCCATTATCCCTGCGCTATCAGCTGTGTTTTTGCAGCCGAGGTCATCTCAGGACACAGCCAAAATGAGGTTTTTAGGTAGAAATGGTATCTTTTCAGGGACACAGAACTGAAGAAGAGGGGTTTGTCCTCCTCTTCTGTCTTTACTTGTGCTTGGAAATGCCAGGTAAGACACCCCTCTCTGCCAGGATCCATGATGCTTGAGTTTGTGGATTAAATCCAGTTGCTGGTTCTCTCAGGGCTGTCTTACTCAGCGGTTTGTTATTGGATGTAAGTTTCACTGTTGGTCTTTCCTTCTCTTCCAGGGATATCTTCGATGAGTTACTAGAAACAGAAAAAAATGCACAGCCACTTAGCATGGAAGTAGGAAGATCGGTTCGTCAGCCTCTGTGAAGAGTAAAACACCTTGTTCCTCCTGAGGAGCAAGGAAGACTGTGAACTTGTGCCAGACAACGCAGGAGTAACAAACAGCTCAGGGCCAAAACAAGAGACAAAAGATAGAAATATGGAATGCTCAGTTTGTTGAACCATCTGTGCAAGTCCTGGGCCTGAACTATGTGTTTAAACCTTGACATCCCAGAGCGATCCTCCTGTGGTGAAGTTTTTATTGTTTCTCAAATAATTTTGTCAGCATGGAGCCTTAAAGAGTTGCATCAAGCCACGAGACTACAGCTGCTCATAAACTGGTTTAAAAAATAGTGCAAAAAGAGACTCGACTTTAAAGAAACCATTCACCTGTGAGACGGGAGTGGCGAAGATTTACATATCACTTGCCGCTTTTTTTTTTTTTCTCCAAGAGCAATTTAAGCAATAGACTCTGTAACCTGGCGTGTGTTGTGTTAGTAATATTCACTGGAAACCCAGATCACCAAGTAGGCTCTTGCCAGTTGTCTGGCTAACAGGCATTTTGGAATCACTCAAGCTGATGTGTTGTGACATTCATGGGTTTGTAAGTGCTCCGCTATTTACATGCGGTTCCAGGAAACAAACTGTTGGTGCTGTGGAATGTATTGATAACTGGTGGCAGCTCTGTTGTTTTTTTACACCATTCACTGTCATCCTCATTTAGACATGAGATTATTATATATGTGATTTCTTTTTGTTTTACAAGTTCTATTATATGATTGCATTTTCTTCATGAGGTTGTTGCATCAGTACCGTTTGGAGAGGTGAGGTCTCTCGTTGGGTGTGCTGTTTTTCGCACTAGAGTTGTGTTGCTTAGGGCTGCTCCAGTGTGACTCTGGGGTAGCTGAACACCTGAAGCAGACAGAGCAGTGGCAGGAGGTGAGGGACAGCCACTTTGCATCTTCTGGGAGGGAAAGAGCATTCTAGTATTATCCTTCCTATGCAGGCCTGGATCATCATGAAGTGGGGATGCTGGGAAAAGGGTCTGCAGACAATTCCTGGCACTTGAATTGCTCTGTGACTGAACCATGGTCGTGCCTTGGTCTTGTGTTATCCCAGGGTAGGAGGCTTTGTACTGCAGCTGTGCCTGTCTTCTCCTTTCTGAGGAGTGCAGAGCACTCGAACTGTGAAACTAAACCAGGTGGAAAGCTTTTGGAAGGCCCTTGTTCAGCATAAACAGAACATGGTTAGTATGAAGTGTTTTTTATTGGGTTTAGAGACATGATGCTCCTTTTATAGCTTGTTTCAGCAGTGAGGGGAGAAGCCCACTTCATTTTTTTCAGCACCTTTGCACTAATTTAGCAGGGACAGATGTTTCCTTTCACTGATATTTACTCATTTTAGAAAACTTGCTGTAAGCAGAGTAATTGCTCTTGTTTTGGCCTTTAGTTCTGATTTTCGCAGCTTGAGTTTCAGAGGTGAAAGACTTCTTGAAGAAAAAAAAAAATCACCTTTTTTGCTGTTGAGATAGTTTCTGAGTTTTTTAAACTGTCATTAGGAGTTTCTCAGGAATAAATCAGCTGAAGCAAAGCAGACAAAACCATCAGTCTAGGAGACAGGAGGCACCTTTCACAGACACTTCCTCAATAGAGTTTATCCTGGCGGGCTGGCTGGGGATGCTGCTGCCACAGTGGCGTCTTCCCACCTGTGTGTGCAGCAGCAAGTGACAGCTGTCAGTATCCTCCCCACCACGAGCACTTTGGGGACCCTGGTGTGGTGAAGAGACTGACCTCCCTCCCAGTCCCTGTGTATGATGAGCCCGGGGGCCCAGGTCACAGTGATGTCTTCCTGGCTTCTGAGCTAGGAGCAAATGTTTGGTTGTAGACGTGACACAACATTTATCTTGTGAGATGCAGCCCGAGGGGCTGTATATGTTAATTTATTACAAAGCATTATACTTTTCTATTGTTGATAGCAATTTTGGTAGAATTCCAGGCGATGGGAAGAGGTGGTGACATGGGAGTTGTCCTTTGAACTGATCGCCCTGCGAATGTGATGGACTGCTCCGTCCAGAGGGCAAACCTGTTTTCCCCAAGCACATCCCTTGCTCGTGCTGTAAATAACTGGTATTTCTGTAGTATCAGAAGTCAGCTCTGCTTTCTTGGGTGGCAAGGTTGTTTTTGCAAGGCGCTGCACTCCACTTAATTTATAATAAAAGCAAACATTGCCTGATTTTTTCAGTGCAGTAACTTTTGTTCAAAACTAGTTTTGTTTGGATCAAGATGCAAAAGCTGATGCTTGAAACCAGTGTTACTTGTTTTATGAAAAGTTCTTGCCTGTTATTCTAGCCATTAAGAATTTGCAGACATCTATTAATTAATTTAAGCTTTTTTCTTGGGCATACGGCAGCTCAGTTGCACCTTCACCTTGGCAGGAGAGTCCGTGGAGCCCCTTCTTTGCAGAAGCCAGCTTTCTCCCTGTCTGAGAGCAGGGGGGAGGAAGATGGGTGTGTAATTCTCAAGGGATGTGCTGCCCACCAGCTGTGTCAGTCCCACTGCTCACACTGTTGCAGCAACAAGTTCAGTAAGGTTGGCCTTTCCGTGTGGAATAGCTGTTCTGGGGTATAGGGAGGTGAAGCTCAGTTGCGGTCCCCCAACATGTGCAAGCTCTTCCTCAGTTAAATATTTACTTGCTTCTGAATCAGCCTAGTTTAGTGCAAGTGTGATTCAGCACATAAACTAGAGGAATTCCCATCCCACTGTTCCTTTGTCCCTTCATTGTCTGACTGCGCTAATTTGCTCTTGATTTACGCCCCTAATGCGAGAGGTGCAAAGCTTTCTCCTGTCAATGGACTGGAGCCTGTGTGCAGGTCCCTGGGGAGCCCTGGCCAGCGGGGCTGCCCAAAGAGCCTTTGCAAGGCAAGGACAAGATTTCCCGACTGGAGTGGCAGCGTGGGAACGAGAGGAGGAGGAGGGAGAGGGGCTCTCCACAAAGCCTGTGCTCATGGCATCGCCTTCCACCTCCTGCTCAGTGCAGCACAGATAACCATCGCCCGTGCATCTTCCTTCCTGTCCTGCATCCGAGAAAGGGCTGATTGCCAGCTCAGCGCTTCCTGCTGAGGCTCACCCGGGCACAGGGCACGTGGGGAACGTTGTGCTGCTGGGAGGGGTCTGGGAATAACTCATCTGCTTTGTTTTTAAAGGAGCTAATTATCCCTGTAATTGCCCGCCAAAGAGAAAAAAAAGGGGTGCGGGACCCCTGGCAGCTGCTGTCCATGCGGTCTGCTGCCAGACTCCAGCCTTGCCTGCCCCGGGGTGGCTGCTGCCGGCTTCTGCCTGCACCTCGACACTCTGGTTCTTTACACTGCTGATGTGGAGCAGCGCTTTTCTCTGTGTTTTAGCAGACCTGTTCCTCTCTATTCTTTACAGTTTTTGCTCTTGGGTTCCCCCTGCCCGTTTTTAAATGATGTGTAGATAGATTTTTTTGTGAAATTAAAACCTCTTTATTAACCCTCTCTTGATTTGGGATCTTATTTTCATGCTGCCTGGTCTGCTGCCTCTTGATGGGCACCTCACCTCTACCTCCAGTTTGCCTTTGGGACTTTTCTCAGTTGCCTGGGAACATCCTGTGTGTGTATTCCATGCCCTCTGCACATGCAAATCCTGGCCCCCCTGCCAGGAATGTGTCCCCACAGAGGACACCCCCCTGCCTCTCATGATCTCTGTGGATCCCAAGCAGAAGGGAGCTCCCTTCTCCTGGGGCAAGGACAAGTGATCCCTGGTGTCTATCCCCACATGCACACTTTCCCCTCCTTTACCTTTGGTACCACACATTTACTGCGGTTCAGCAGTTCAGGCGATAAGGGAGGGAGCGGCTCCAGCTGTATATTGGACCTTTAGCCCGGAGCTGCAGGGGTGGAGGTGGGATGGGACAGTCGTGGTTCCCTGGGTATGCCCAGCTTGTACATCACCTCTGCATGCAGGGAGGGCAAAGGAAGGATTCGGAAAAGGAGCTGAGGGTCCTTTCCTGCACTGCTGGTACCTGGTTAAGACCTGTGGCTCCCTGTGTGCCATCTCTGCTAAATAAACCCCACACCTGGGCTGAGGTTGGAGCAGAGGGGCAGCAGAGACAGCCCTACTCTCCAAATTAATTTTATTTAATAGAAAATAAGGAGCTGCTGTTGTCCCTGGGTGCAGGCTCCTGCTCTAGAAGAGTCCTTTGTCCTTCTTGAGCTTCTGCTGTTTCCACAAGGGCAGGTTGCTGAAGGCAGAGCGGTTCATGCCAAAAACAGCCTGGAAGTCCTCATCTGAGAGATGGGCCTGGGGAAGGAGAGAGGAGGCTGAGCTAAAGCACAGGGGTGCTTCCCCTCTTTCTTTCCCCAGCAGCTCCCCAGCCTCCTCTCACCTCCTTCCTGCTGGGGTCAACACCCTGTGGCAGGTCCTCAGCTGATGTGTTCACCAGCACATGCAGGGGGAAGATCTCCAGTTTGGAGGGGACGAGGGGGGTGGAGGCAGTGAAGACCTCTTGCCTGGATGTGAGCACCTGAATGGGGGAGCAGGGTCACTTCAGGGGCTGCCCCAAGGATGGAGGCACGAGGTTGGCTCCAGGTGTCCCCTCACTGGAGAGCCTGAACTTGCACCTGCCAAAGGGAGGGAAGGCTTTCTGTGCCCCCTCCCAGCCTGGCTGCCCCTGTCCCTGTCCACTTACTGAGGTGATCTGCTCGAGGCTGCTGTCATCGCCCAGCTCGGCTTTCAGTGTCTCGTAGGATTTTTTGTCCTGGGAAGGGGACAAAAAAGCTCAGCCCCTCAGCATGAGCTGGGCTCATGCCCATGAGTGTGGGCAAACTGCTGCCCACACCCCCAGGATGCTTCCTGGGACCAGACCCACATCTGGTCTCATCTGCAAAGGGCCCCCCTAGTCTTTCAAACCCCGTCCATGACTCACAGCCCAGTTGAGAGGGTCCCAGGCCAGGAACCAGCCGGTGAAGGTAGGAGGCTCATAACCCTGCTTCACCACAACGATGGGGGTTCCGAGGTCACGCCCACTGGGGTCTGTCCGCAGGTATTCCTGTGCCATCACCGCTGCCGCCTCCTTCTCTGACTCATTGGCACCATTCCCAATCCAAAGGAAAACCTGCAATGAGGTTACCACACTCACTCCCAGAGTGAGATTGGAGCCCTCTGAGGCCATGCCCAACTGATGGTTGGGGGCACACAGGATCTACCCATGGGGAAAGACACCAGGAGTCCATCCACAGCAATCCCTGGAGCAAGAGGGCTGGAAGAAACCATCATGGGGCAACAGATATGGGAATTTCCAGCCTCCTATGCAACTACCTCTGACTGCTACAGGTCCTCCACGACACCCCACCCAACCCTTCTCTGGAAGGTCAGCTTGTGGGATCAATGGTGTGTCTGCCACTCCCTCGCCCCCCAGCTCACCTGGTCCCAGGTGTCTAGCAAGTAAACGTCGTTCTCCTCCAGGTCATCCTGGGTGAAGTCTATGATCTCCGTGGCCAAGAAGGTGCCTGTCTTGTTGGAGCACTCAAAGAGTCGAGGGGACACAGAGGGGTTCTCCTCCTGCAGCCTGACAGGGGCCAGCATGGTGGTAGGAGTGAGGCTCACCCTGCTGGGGAACTGGTGGCCCATCTTACCCCTGAGGGTTGATAGGGACAAGACTGATACCTTTTGCTGTTGGCATACTGGGACTTGCCCCCTAGGGCCAGCCAGAACTCAGGTGGCTCCTGTCCCTCTGCAATCACTGGCTTCTCTGTCCTGGAGATTATGTCGGCCACGGTCTTGCCCATCTCACGTTCATCCCCACTGCAGCCCTGCCAAGCAAACACAGATGCTCCATCACTGGCCCTGGCCAAGGATAAAGGAGAGGTGGGAACATTTTTCTTGGGGGTGGCAGCATCCATACCAGTGCCTGGCTGTACCCACCTTCCCATACCAGAGGTAGCAGGTGCTGGGGGTTTTGAGCACAAAGACATCATTGGAGTTGAGGGAGGAAGCACGGACGGGCACCTCAAAGGCCTTGGTGTTGTACTCATTGGTGCCGTGCACATGGAAGAGGCGGGTGGAGGGCATGGGCTCCGTGCTGCCTGCCCGTGAGGTGCCACCCTGAGGGGCAGGGACAGGAGGTCACCACTGGTGCCACAGGCTCACCTGCCTGCCCACACCCCAACAGCCCCATGCTCACCGCATACACCACCATCTTGCCCTTGAAGATGGCCATCAGGTGGGCTGGCTCCTTGCCCATGGTGACACGGATCTGCACAGGCTCGTTGTTGTACTTCTGGTCCAGGGCGACAGTCAGGTAGGCAGAGGCAGCCAGCTCATCCGTGCTGGCTTGGCGGCCCTGGGCAGGGCAGAGGGGAACTCAGCACTCATCATGGCTCCTTCCTCCCTCTTTGGAAGAGGGAACCCTTGTGCTCTTCCCATGAGGTAATGTGTAGGGGCAGAGCACCCCCAGACCAGGGAGGTACATCCCTGTCCCCTACCTACAGGACAACGACCTGGAGGTCTCACCTGCCAGAGGTAGATGATGCGGTTCACCTTGGGCCCCACAAAATAGGTGTAGAGCACCACATAGCAGTCCCCACCATAGAAATGGCCCAGCCACTTCTTCTCTACAGGCACCAGCTCGTTGTTCTCCACACGCCAGACCTGGTGGGACAGGGACAGGGATATGCTGCTGTCAGATATGCCCTGCAGAACCCCGAACCCCATGGCATCCCCTGGTATAGAACAGGGGGTGCTTGAGAAGGTTCCACATTCTTCCAAGGCTACCCTACCTCCACCTCCCCAGATCCATCATCCACCATCTTCTGCTGGGCAGCCATCTGGGGCTTGGCATGCAGTGTGGTGGCATCAAACTTCACCTGTTCGACCTTGGCTACAAGGAAGGGCAGAGGAGTGAACCATATCCCACTACTTTGGGGACCCCACAGCCCCCACATCCCAAACCAAGGAGTTCTGCTGTGTTGGAAGGAGACACTACACTCACCCACTTTGCCCACAGTGTGGGTCTTGCCCAATCCACTGCTCTGGTTTGGGACAGTCCATTTCTGAAAGAGCTGCCTGAAGATGGTTGACTCAGATCCATCATTCTCTGTCTCCACGCTGGTGCTGGCTGGGTAGTTCTTGGCTTTGATGAAGCCCTGGGGTAATTCGAACACAGAGCATGGGCATGTGGTGCCTGGCACCCCAGGGAGGAGCCAGGCTATCCCATAACCAACCTCTAACCCAACACCCACCAGTGCACTGCTCATTGCCCCCTGCTTCTCCTCCTTGTTGGCATTCTTGCCCTTCCACACAAAGATCTTGAGACCTCCTTGATCAAGGATGTAGCAGTCCTTGGAGAGGGGACAACAGCAGAAGTCAGGACTTTGGGCAGCTTTAATCCTTCAAAAGCTGATTTGGTGGGCAATTTTGAAAGGTTAAAGCTGCCAGGGAAATTGGGCACTCCCAAGCATCCCATGGGGTAACACACCTCATGCAGGAGCATGTCTTGAGTTAGGGGTCGAATCGCCACCTCCTGTATGACCAGGTTGCCACTCTTATTGGAGACGCTGATAGGAGAAAAAAAGAGGAAGGAGGGGTTGGAAAAACCCAACCCCATCCCCATTTTGGTGTGGCAGGGTTTGGTAGGGGCATCCCCTCTGCATCACCTTCACCACTCAGATCATGGTACATGTGGTGCCCAGGGACACTCTTGCTCTGCCATGGTGGCAATCTGGTTTGTAGCTTGCCCTGTCGTGCAGCTCCCTCATGGCCACAAGGAGGGACAAAGGGGTGTCAGGTGTGATGGTGCCACCCAGGAACATTGCTAGCATATATGAGCAGGTGACACTCGCACAAACAACTCTCCAGTGAGTACCAATCTGGTTGGCACCAGGGACTCCTCTTGCTTCAATGGCACCCAAACGGCCTATCCCCACCCCTGCTGTGGCTTTCACCTTTCTTGGTGGCTGTCCACAGGGACAGGAGTTGCAGGACATGGAAGAGATGGGTGCTGGGTCCCTCTGGCACCATGCAAAATGCCACCATGGGTAACCCACTCCCAACAACTCACTGGTAGAGCTTGAGGGAGGACTTGAGTATCTGATCCACTTTGTCATCAGGGATGGCCGGCTGGATGTCCCTCTTCTCACCCAGCACATGCGTAAGGACCTTCATGAGCTCTGGTGAGGCAGCCTCGTTCTCACCATCCACTACACCCACCTTGGCACGGCCCCCACGTTCCCGGTCCCGGATGTCCTTGGCCAGGGTCATCGCCTGCATCCAGGGGAGAAGGGGTAAGCCTGGATCAGGGATGGGGTGGTTCATCACCCCCATTCCTCCAGGATGGGACCCTGGGAACCCCTGGTCATACCCTCAGCCTCTCGTTTCGGTTGCTCTCAGGGCCATTCCACTGGATGATGAGCTGGCCCAAGTCCAGCAGGAACACATCCCCCTGGTTGAAGCTTTTCCAGCTCATCTCCACCTGCAGCAGGACAGGATTAGGAGGTGTGGGTGTCAAGCAGCAGGATGCCTGGGTCCCCATGGCTTTGCAACCCCTGCTTGCCCACACTGAGTGCCATTACATTGAGTCTACATTCCTCCTCCCTACCCCAAGAGGGGGTTTTTGGGGTGCAGTTGCTCCTGAGGCAAGGCAGCATCATCCTGCACCCACTCTTGTCCCCTGCTTGTTGCCAGCTGTGTGTAGGGAGCTCTGGCCTTATCTTGATCCCAAACAACATGTCTGCATAGAGGCTGGTGACTGGGGACTCCCCACATCCTGTAGCTCACCTCTCCCGCTGCCACGTTCTTCTTGCCCTTCACATGCAGCAGGCGCTGGATGTTGTAGGTGTTTGTCTCCACATGGTTCATGCCCGAGGCCACTCCACCCTTCTTATAGCTGGGGTGGGGACAGACATGGTGTCAGCCCTGGGTCCCCTCTCATCGCTCCGGTGGGGTCCCCTTCCCACCCACATGGGTGATGGATGGAGCAAGACCAGCTCTAGATCCTTCTCCTACCTCTCCCACCCCACTGGGACAGAGCTGTTCCCATCCCCACTGGGGATGGTCCCCACAAAGTACATGCAGAGGACCCCTCCCCACTCTCACCCACTGATGGAGCGGGCCCCCAAGGATGACTGACATACATGATTCCCTGCTTGAAGTAGGCACGGAAGGTCTCGCTCTCATGTCCCTGGACCTCACGGTGCTGCACGGCCACTGAGCCCAGGTGGTCATCCATCTGGGTTGTGTAGATGGCAGCTGCCCCCTGCTCATCCTGGCTTGATTCCTTGCCCAGCCAGTAGTGGATGTCATAGGTGAAGCCGCTCCCAGACTTGCGTGTCTGCAGGACACAAATCCTCACTAGAAAAGCCCCCTTGTCCCCAGGCCACTCTGGCCACAGACATCCCTCCCTGCATCCCAGTCCTCCCTGGGCAGAGCCCATTCCCAGTTCCCTGGGTGACCGCCGACTGCCCTACCGACAGCAGGATGTAGCAATCCCCCTCATAGAAGTTGCCGTAGCTTTTAGTGGGCACTGGCACCATCTCCATGTTCTGCAGAAGAAAGGGACATGTCAGCCCTGGTGGGCAACCCCCCACCCCAACCCCATGCACCCCACTGACCCCAGTCCCAGAACCTGGGTGGGTTTAACTCTGAGTGCTGCACTGACACCCAAAAGCAGACACTGAGGACACAAAGGAAGGATCTTCCCTCATAGAGACCCTCCCCCAAGCAGCTCAGTGATGGGTGCCCAGGCTGTGCCCCCATCCCCACCTCGATTCTCCATATCTGGATGCCCGGCGTGGTCTTGTTGAGTGTCCTGGTGACTTTGCCGCTGAGCTCCACCATGGTGACAGGTACCACAGGCAAGGGGACCTGCCAGCATCAGCAATACCCTCCTTAAAGGCAGGCAGTGTCATTAAGAGCTGGGACACACCCAGCCTACCGTGCCATCTGCTTCCCTGCCCACTCCGCAGACAGCTCAGCCATAACTCCCATCCGGAGCTGCATGGGGTGAAGGGAACCCTGGCACTGCAGTGTCAGGTCTGTGGGCACACAAACAAGGCTGCCATCCCTTCAACTCAGCTGGCACTGCAGCCACAGCTCTGTGCCAGGGTCCAGGATGGGCAGGAGTGGGGTACTGTAAGTGCCCCAGTGCCCTGCCCTGTGTGCAGGCAAGGGACAGGGCTGTGCAGGGCACCCACAGCACAGCGGCTGCAGCTGGCTGCCACCGCTGCACAGTGGCCTGTTCCTCCCCAGCACCAGCAGGAACCAGCCCTGCTCAGCCTTGTCCTGTCATGGCTTGGCACACAGTGGCACAACACGACATGGCCACTGCTGGTGCCCTTACACACACACACACGTGCAAGTACACTGCCTGCTTCAGACCCCCTGCTTCCAAACCCCCCACCAGATCCATGCTCTCCAGGTGGGCACATCCTGGCCCCACAGAGGTGCTCAGAGTGTCAGGGCTCAGCCCCAGTGCTTCTGAGGTTGCCCACAGCCATCCCTGCCAGGCTGGCAGTGCTCTCCATAAGTGGGCAGAGGGGCCAGGCAGCCAGAGTCAGGCAAAGGCCCCCCTGTGCCCTGGCTGGTGGCTGGCAGGGAGAGCTGGCAGTGCCCAGCGGAGAGCTCTTTGTTTCCCCAGCCCTGCAAAACCTCACCTGACCCCACTCTGCTGCCCCAAAAGCACCCACATCCCATCCCTCAGACCCAGGGGGTAGCATTCCCCCAAGCGCAGCCACAAGGTGAGGCACAGGTGGGCCCTCAAGCCCCCACCCCCAAGCCACCCCAGTGCCAGGATTGATGCTGGCCATGGGATGTGCTGTCCATCCCATGTCCACCCTCCCGTCCCCTCATCCCATCCCAGCTTCTCACCTTCCCTGCAGAGCTGGGCACAGGTGAGCGTACCTAGGCAGAGTGCTCAGGTGCCAGCACTCAGGAGACCTTTGTTCCCTCATGTCCCAGCCTACATTCACCATATAAGGGCAGGAACAGCCCAGAGTCAAGGTCCCTACAGCCCTCCAAGACTTCGTGGCACCTGAGAGCCCCGTTACTCATGGGGTGTTGCCCACCAGATACCATTGTACCCTGCCCAAGAGCTGCCTTTGCCTATGGTGGTGCCTCCCCAAGCCTATTACTCTCTTGGCCCTTGGCATTGAGCCCATGGCAACTTTTTTTTTTTGCCCCCTACCAAAAGGTTCCCCAGTGACAGCAAAGGGCTGGATCAGGACACATGAGCATCAGCCACAAATATGGAAGTGCCCTGATGCCACAGTGATGGGCTTTTCCCACTGTTCTTCACTCCCCAGACCTCAAAATTCCTAAACTCTCCCGGCCATGGAGCACTAAGACCATGGCAATGGGGGCTTTTTGGTGCCTCTTCCCCTCTGAAAAGGTTCCCCAAAGTGATAGCAATGCAGCACCATCTTCCTGGGGCTTCGCCTTTCCACCCTCTACCTCACATATCACTGCCCTGCCCATGCAACTGTCTCAAGGTCATACCACACCTCAGCCAGAGGCCAGATCTCTGCTCACTCCCAGCTTTGCCTCATTGCGTTGAGGGTGTCTGCAGACCAAGGTCCCCTTGGGGATGGGGGAACAGGGATGGGACATGGGGCTTGGGTTTGGGGAGACAAGACAGGGTGGTGACACATCTAACCTCTATGACCTGCCCCATGTCCCCAAGCCCCAATCCCAGGGGTTGGTATTTGATGATGCCCTTGATGTCAGCAGAGAGGAGACTGAAGTCCTGCCCAGTGGCTCCCAGACCCGAAGGTGGGTTTGGGGTACCATAAAGGTGGAGGGGGAGGTGCCATCAGCAGGCAGGTCTCCAGGCTTCCTGTCCTGCTCTTATCTCTTCCCCAGCCCTACGGGATTGCTGCAGCGTTATCTTGGCTCCCCTGCTGAGCCAGCACCCCTGGCCACCAGTGCCGCAGGCATCCCACACCCTGCCATCACCGTGGCTCCAGGCCTAGGCTGTGAGTCCCAAATCCTGCCTGACAGTCCCCCCTCCAAGGATCCCCGAAGTAATGACAACGGTGGGGCAGGTCAGCCACAAAAACTGGGGGCAGGTCAGCCACAAAGGGGAGCCTTGATAGGACAGGGATGTGCTCTGCTGCTGCCCTCCACTCCCCTGGCCTCCCAAACCCTCCTAACCGTGCCACCCAGCTCCCACCCCCTGCACTCCACATGAGTGTCCCCATGGGACCCTTACCTGGGTTCAGAACCCCCACTGGGGGTGAGGGCCTGAATTTTGGGTGGAGTGCAAAACCAGGTGGTCGACCTCCGCTCCGTGGCTGTTTCCTAGGGCTGAGTCCGTCAATGTGGCACAGGGGTGGGGGACCCCACACCAGCCCCAGCGGACTCACCCCCTTCCTGGGCCCCTTCCTGGGTCACTAATGAACTCAGTAATTAGTGCAGCCATCAGGGAGGACAGAGACTTCGTTAATGAGGGGAGGCACAGGGCCAATGAGGGCATGAGGGGGGGTGGCAGCTAAGACAGACCCCTCCACCCCTGGCCTCAGCAACCCAGCGCCTGCATGTTGCCTGGGGAGCAGGGATGTCACAAGTCCTCCCAAGTGCCCTCCAGTCTGTGGGGGAGGCCTGACACCTTATTTGGAGCAAATTAATGTCCCAAAGCTGGGGGGAGGAGAGGGGGGCAGGTGTACAGCCCCCATGGTAAATTTACCCCCTCCTTGTTAAGGGGCAGGATACCCACCTCTGTGGCAACAGGGACCTTTTCCCAGAATTAGGATGCAGGTGCCAGAGCAGTCCTGGAGTGAGGGGCTGCCCTGGAGTGTGAGGGTGTCCCCCTGGCAGCAGGCAAGGAGTGACACGTCAACTGTGCAATCCAAGGGTGCTCCCCCAGCACTGATCTGCCATATCCCCCCTTCCCAGGAGATTTAGGGGATCCCGGGGGCACCCCATTCCCCCATTGTGCATAACCACTAGTGACACATCCGTGGTAAGTGCTCATGCCCACACATGCACACACTCAGGACTTCCTTTTCCAAGATGGTTTGACAGCTTTAATCACATGAAGGCACTTGGATCTGGTCCCCCCGCCCCCCCATGCCACCTCTGTATCCCCCCGGACCCCCCCAAGGGTGCCCAGCACAGGGGCCATGCTCCTCGGGTGCTGCAGCACCCCTGGATACTCGCTGGGCAGCGGCTGCGCTGGTGCCGCTTGACTTGTCTAATGTAAAGTGCTGAGTTCAACCCTCCTGAAGGGGCAGGATGAGGCCCGGCGCTGGCGGGGATCCAGCGGGTGTGCTGCACCACTCCACACCCACTCCCCATCACGGGGCAGGGGTGGAGGCAGCGGTGTGGGGGGGCTGGCAGGACCCCACTCACCCCCAGCACCGGGAGAAGGGCAGTGCCGGCAGGAACCGGCTTGAACAGCACCGGAAAGCTAAAACCCGTGGCACCCACCCCCCAAAATACTGCCCCACTCCCATCGCTGGCACAGCGGTAAAAAGGCACCCATGATTTTTTGGGAAACCGTTGCTTTTCCCTCTTAAAAAGATATGAGGCATTGTCCATATTGTGACATTTAAAAAGGCCTGGTTGAGCTGAGCCCCTTGCTAAAACCCCTCCCTGAGAGCCCGCAGCCCCTCAAAGCTGGGGGACATCCTGGCACGAGTCCAACCCCACGGGGGTCAGGGTAATCCCAGGCTATGGAGGAAGCTGAAGTGCCACCCACCTCTGTCCCAGCTGGGGAATTGGGGCTGGGGTAAGGCTGGGAGGGGGCACACTAAGGCTGGTATGGGGGGTCTGTCCCTCCTAGGAGTGGCAGCCTTTGGCAAAGCTGCAGATGGATGGGGAGGGGGTGTGTGCCCCACCACCAAGGGGAGGGGACCCCATGTTGGAGACTGCAGTGGCTCCCACTTACACAGTGTAACTGGAGAGGGGGGGAGGCCCCCCCTACATGGGGAAAAAATGAGGTTGGGTGGGAGTTAAGAACCCCCCAGGCACAGCCCTTCTTGCAGGGCTAAAGAGGGAGCAGAGACACGGTGCCCCAAGGCACATGGAGGTCATTTGTGCCCAGGGGCTCAAGCCCTGAGTCCGGGCTGCCCCTCCAAAACACATCCCCTATGTGGGGGAGGGCAGCAGAAGGCACGAGGGTGGGCAAGGACATGCCTCCCACGAGGTGATCAGCTGCACCCAGGGCAGAGTTAAGGTGGTGGCAGCCCTATGCACCAAGGACAGTAAGACTCCCCATTTCTGCAGAGTGACAAGGTGTTAACCTGTCCTATAAGCCCTGCAGATACGGGCCAAAGGCAACCAGGCCCCCAGCAGGCAGAGCCTGGATGGGGGGATCTAGTTCCCCTTAAAGGCAGTGGAAAGCAGCAGCTGCTGATCCCCCCCTCTCCCCTCAGAGGGACACAGAGGGAAAAAGGACCTGAGAACCGTTTTGGGGAAGAGGGACACAGATTGGTGGAGGGCAGGGGCTGGACAGTGGGTGAGGATGGGATACCCCCAACAGGTCCTCAGCACAGCAAGGCAGTGGGTCACCCACAGCTCCCCTTCTCTGTGGGAAGAGGGACACTCAGCTCCCTGGCAGAGGCACCCACATCTCCCACCACCAGCAGGCAGGGAGGGCACCTGCACCCACTGGAGCTGGGGAAGATAATGGGGGGCACACCAGGACCCCCCCTCCCCCAAAATAAGGCACCTGGCTCCCCCGGCGGTGCCCCTTGGCAGCACCCGGCGGGGTGGGGGGGCCATTAGCTGTTAGTCCGCTGCTTCTTGAGCACTGCATACACGTCCTCCACCTTGCTGAGCCGCTCGAAAAAGGGCAGCAGGTCCAGCAGCTCCGTGTCTGCCATGTTATCAAACCAGGAGGCCACTGGCACCTGTGGGTAGCACAGGGGCAGCAACTGAGAAGGGGTCCTCCACCACCTCCCCTTCGTGTTGCATCCAGCCTCACCCCGGGGATACATACAGCGTTATCAGGATGGAAGATGTAGGATGCGGGCGAGTTGTCCACAATGATGATTCGGCGCAGGTCGCGGCCCAGGCGGCTGAGGTCCTTCACATAGTTGCCACGATGGAAGACGCACGATTCCCGGAAAAGTCGTGCCCGGAAAGCTCCCCATTTATCTAGCAGGTCAGCCACGGGGTCCGCATACTATGGGTACAGGAGAGGCATCACTGGGTCACAGCATACCACCCTGCCCACCCACAGTGACAACAGCATCCAGCTTTCCATTGGTGTCAGGTCCCACTGTGCCTCAGTTTCCCTGGCCACTCCCTTGGAGGGGCAGGCAGGGAGACTGCCCAAGGCTGGCACTGCCTGCAGGTAGGCAGGAAAAAAGGGGCCAGTGATGCCCGTGGACAGGCAGGCAAGGGGAGCCGTGCCACCCAAGGGGTGTCTGGGAAGGGGGAGGTGATGGCAGAGGGATGGTAGGAGGGGCACCCACCTTGGCCAGGCTGGCAGTGAAGAGTACACACTCGAAGAGCTCGCCCATGCGCTGCAGGAACTCGTCCACGTGTGGCCGCTTGAGCACATACACCTGTGGGCATGGGGGAAAGGGCAGCGCTGCCGGCACTGGCCACCCGGCCCCCACATCCACCCCAGGGGACACACCCATGAGAAGCCAGCGGTGGCTCCCTGATGAGGAAGGTGCTCAAGAGGGCTGCCTGTCCCTCGTGCTGTGGGGGCTGTCCTGTGTGGGCTTGGGGATGCCATGCCCCACAGGGATGTCCAGGGTGAAGCGTCTGGCCGGCTCCAGGGCCAAGTAACCGAGAACAGGCTGACTGCCCAGACCACAGCCTATCCTGGATTACTTGAACCCGGGGCTGGCCACTGCAGGAGGGCACTGGACGAGGATCCCTGCTCACCTCCCTGCCCTGTGGGAAGAGGGGCACCTGCCTCTACCTCCCAAAAGGTGCCTGCCCTGGCACCCTGACACCCCCAATTACCCCTTGTTGCACAGCACTGTGATGGCTCCTAGTCCCCAGGACGGGGAAATGATGCCCCCCTCCCACTGGGCACCCACCCTGCCATTACCTGGTGCATGATGCCATCGATTTCCACAGGAATAATGAAGTCGGCATTGTTCACCGGCTGGGGAAAGGCACAGCAGGGTCAGCACTGGGCAGGCACCACCTGCCCAAATGCTGCCTGTCCTCTGCCCACCATAAGCCCCTGCCAGCCCCACAGCCCCCATACAGTGACACCTCATGTGACCCAGCCAGGCTCTGCCAGGTGCCGGGCATCACTTTGTAGAGAAGGGAAAGAGCAGGTGGGGGGTACACAGGATAGGAGGTGTGGAGTGGCCGAGGATGTCCCCCACCTTGAAGGAGCTGTGCACCAGCGTCTCGTCCAGGTCGATTACCACACAGAGTTTGCTGGCATCCTGTGGCTTGATCTCAGGCAGGAGGTGCTTGACAGCAGCCTGCAGCGGTGGGGCACAGGGGGTCAGCAGTGAGAGGACGGACACTGGGAGAAACGATCATTCACCCCCCCACCCTGGCCACCCAGGGGATGCACAGGGGGTGGGCAGCCCATCGCGCCCAGTGTCAGGCGGGGGGTGCAGGGTTACCTTGGGCAGTGCCCCGTTCTCCTCCACCAGCAGTGGGGCGCCGGTGGTGCCGGTGCAGGGCTCCCCTTCATCACGGCACAGGCAGCAGAAGAGAGACTGAAGGATGCTGCGGCTCCGTGGCTTCTTGGCAGCAGTCTGGGTACCTGTGGGAGAGCAGGAGGGGGTGAGGGGCACCCCAGGGGTGCCCCTGGCACAGGGCTGGAGGGCAGGTCAGATGGGTTTGGGTGTTGCCCCAGAGCCCCCACATCATCAGTCCCCAGCTGCCCTTCCTGCCCCACCGAGTGACAGCGCCAGGCCAGCAGCATTGGGGATACCAATGTCTGGTGACCACCCACAGCCCCTCGCCCGCTCCCCGAATGACCCCCGTGAGCCCTCCCTGCGTGCCTGGAGACCCTACAAGAACAGCGCGGGGCTCAGCCCGGTGTCAGCCCCCATGGACCCCCGGCCGGTCCCCACCCCACGGGGACAGACCCCCGGGCGGGGGGTGGGGGTTCTGGGGCGGGGCCTCTCCGAGGGGGCGGCGCTCCCGCCCTCCCTCTCCCCGCCCCCAGACGGCTCCCTGCTCTCACTGGCCGGCCGGAGCGCTCCGCGCCCGAGACGCCAATGCGGGCGCAGTGCCCGCCCTTGGGCGCCGCTCCCGCGGTCCCCATTGGCG
>JAWWEE010000162.1:15213611-15228799 GCA_035221455.1 Xenops minutus | reverse complement strand
TCCCGCCGCGCGCTGGCGCGTGGAATTTGGGGGAGGGGGGGGTCACCCGGACCCCCAAGTGCCCGCTCCGCCTCCGGGCCGGCGTGTGTCGGGAAGCGGGATTTTGGGGTGTGGAGGGGTGCTGGGGAGCGAGGGGAGCCTTGAAACGGCCAGGGAGCGTCTCGCAAGTGCGGGCGGCGGGGGGGGCGAAGCGCGGCGGGACCCCCCCCCCCGCGGTGCGGGACCGGGGCAGGGGGCGGCGGCCACCCCGGGGGGGCCCGAGCGGCCCCGCATCCGCATCCGGGCGGGAAACGGGGCATCCGGGGCGGGGAGGGCACGGTGGGACCCCTCGGCGCCCCGCTCCCGCCCAGGGAAGGCAAAGGGCTGGCGCTGAGCCCCCCACGGCCACGCGTGGGCGGCCGCGCCCGGGGCAGAGTCCCCGCGGTACGGGGGCCCGACGGGGTCCTCGGCCCGCCCCGAGGCCGCGCAGCAGCAGCGAGGTCGAGGCCAGGCTACAAACACGCCATTTATCAGCTGCCTCCTTCGCCCGAGTTTCGGAGCCCCCCCGTGGGGCCGGAGCCAGTCCCGGGGCTCGCCCCGCCGTCGGCGGGACGTGGTTATCGGCCCCCAGCGGTGATTAGCGGTCCCAGGCGGTGATTAGCGGTCCCCGGCGATAATTAGCGGTCCCGGGGGCCGGCGGTTCCCGGCAATAATGAGCAAGGGAGGTCTCCGATGCGGCTCATTCACTGAAGCGTCTGTGAACCCCCTGCTATCCCCCTGCTATCCCCCCCTCCCGCATCCAGCCTGGACCAGCACCCCTGAACTGGGGGAGAAGGGGGTGGACTCTGAAAGCTTGGGGGGAGGTCTGTCCGGGTGTTAACCCCTTTCTTGCTGGGTGCATCTCTGGATAGAACATCCTCGGCCTTGAAGAGGCAGCAGATCGGTGCCGGGTGAGGAGGCCGTGCTGGGCAGGGACAGGGGGGCCGTCAGCATGGACAGGCTCTGTCACCGGGTCCCTGTCAGGGCCGGCGGGTCGAGGGTGACACCAAAATTGAACCGACTGTGGTGGCCCCGGGCCAGGAACTGGGCTCCATGCGCGATGCTACATGTCCAGATCTGCAGGGACAAAGGGGGCAGGTCGATGGGCGCCCACTGGGAACGCTGTCCCCCCCATCCCGTGGTGCCAGCCCTACCAGATAGGCGATGAAAGCCACGTAGGCAGCCAGCAGCAGGCCCAGCGGGATGTGGTACTCCAGGCCCTGAAGTGTTGGCAGAAAGTCCACCACGAAGTAGATGTTGATGGCACAGACCAGCGCCGTGATGAGGGTCATCAGCACCTTCCCTGGGCTGAGGGCAGGGCAGT
Organism: Xenops minutus; assembly: GCA_035221455.1. NCBI lineage: Eukaryota > Metazoa > Chordata > Aves > Passeriformes > Furnariidae > Xenops > Xenops minutus. Next base: position 15,227,457 of record JAWWEE010000162.1, on the reverse strand, counting down.
GGGCATCAGTGCCAGGGCAGGGGCCCCACGCTGTGTGCCACTAGGCACAGTCAGCTGGGGGAACTGGGTTTGTATGTAAGCAAGACCCCACCCAGCACATCTCTGCACTCCACAGCTATTTTTCACCCCCATGGTGGAGCTCAGTGTGGACTTCAGCCATCCTCCAAATCCAAGGCTGGCAGTGCCAGGAGGATGCTGAGGACCCAGGAGTGCCTGAGGAGGCAGGTGTGGCACGGGGAGGAGGATGGAGAGGGTGGTGGTGGCGGGGTTTGCCCTTCTCTGGCTGCCCTGGGCAAGTGGGAATGAATGTCTGTACACTCTAATGTCTATACACTAATGTCCATACACTAATTGCCTCCGTGGCATGGTTGAGGGGAGCAGGATGGGCCAAAGGGATGGTGTCTGCAGCTGGAGTGCCCCACTCTGCCCCCTCTGTGCCTCCCCTTGCCCTGGCACTTACAGACTGTTGGTGAAGTCCTGCATGAGCGGGTGCAGACTGGTGAAGGTGAGGACAGGCAGGACAGCAAAGGGCAGCTGTAAGGAGAGGGGGATGAGGGGAGCATGGCCGCCAGGCCAGAGTGTTTCGGGGCAGGTGATACCCCCCTCCACGCTCTTACCAGGACGCTCTGCAGAACATTGAGCAGGTCATTCATGCCTGTGAGGTGGCTGACATCCTTGAAAGCAGCCACGAAAATGGTGGGCAGGATGGCAAAGGAGCGGGTGAACACCACGCGAGTGAAGCGAGACCAGCGGAGCTGCAGAAAGCCCTGTGACATGGCAAAACTTGCACCTTTGTCATGCCTGAGGCACCATGTCAGGGTGACCCCCCCAAACCCTGGCTGGGAGGAACATGGGAGGGCTTTCCCCGACTTCTATGCGGGGATGACTGGGCTATTGCAGGGTTGCCAGACCCCGCTAGGTGTCAGCTCTGGCTCATTAACGGAGGATTTAATTAGGGAAATACTGCGTGGAGCACCCACAGGATGCCCCAGGGGGTGGCCATGTGATGGCAGTGGATGGGTACTGTTCCTATCCCACCTCCTGGGGACCAGGGATGCTGGTGCTAGCAAACTGTCACACACCAGGCGGGAAATTCTCCACGGCCGGCTCCCTGCAGGAATGGGTGCCAATTAACCCTTCCAAATACTCCTAGGAGAAATGTGCTGCCCACAGAACTTCCCACCCAGGACCCACCTGTGATTCCCCCACTCCCAGCTGCTCCCTGTGGAAGCAAGGGACAGCATCCCTGTCTCTTACCTCCATGACAAACTGCCCTGCATAAGTCCCAGTCATCGTGGAGCTCTGTCCAGCTGCCAGTATCCCAATAGCCCAGATGTACAATGCCACTGCCCCGAAATAGCAGCCCAGGATGACGCCCTGTGTGGGAACTCTCCAGTGGGCATCCCAAAGTGTCCCCCAGGCATCCCCATCAGCTCCGAGCTTTTCAGCTGGATTGCAACAGCCCCCAGCCCCAGAGGTAATGTGGGGAGTGATGTCCCCTGAATGGGAATGGATGCTCACCAGGCACAGCCTCGTGCCACTCACCCCTTGGTAGATATCCACAGAGACTGTCTTGTTGTTGACAGGAAAGATGCTGGCATAGTGGCTGATGCTGCTGTTGACACACTTCTTGTGCTGCAAAGCATGGCAGGCAAAAGCATGACAGCCACCCCATAGTCCCCACAGACAGGGGGGTACCCCGACAGACTAAGTCTAGGGAATGATGACAGCCATTCTCCAAGGGATGCTCACCCTGCCCATCTCCACAGCTGGGCACAGCTATCAGCTCCCTGTGGGCACAAGGTGATACTCACCACGTCCTCGTTTCGCTGGTGGTAGAAAGCCTCGCCAAAGACAGCCATGACAAAGAGGTTGATAAGGAAGGAGATGAAGAGAGCCAGGCAGGACTCGATCAGGAAATACATATTGGCCTCCTGCACCGCCTCCTTCTTGGACCGGTCAATCGCCCGCGTCTGGGCATGACCAGTGACATGGGTGTCATGGGGTCAAGGTGAGCACCCCTGTCCTGCAGCCAGGACCAAGTGTCCCCTGAGACACCCTTGGGGGTAGTGCCCATGGCAGTGCCTTGGTCTCACCTTGACCAAGGAAGAGTGTAGGAAGATGTTATGGGGCATAATGATGGCGCCAACGATGCCCACGGCCTGCAGCAGCTCCTCTCGCCCACAGCCCGGGCAGTAGGGCACGAAAATGCCCTTCAGCACCTCTGCCTGTCCTGGCCTCACCACCACGTACTGGGGATCAGTGAGAAGGGGCACTGTGAGATGCAACCCCCCTGCTGCAGGCTGGTAGCAGTAAGGACACCGTGTGGGGGTCCCTTGCCAGCACGCTGTGGGTAAAGGGTTGTCCCCAGCTCCCGCCTTCACCTCGTAGCCAAAGGTCAGGGCCATGATGGTGATGAGTAGGCCGAAAAAAGCCTCCAGTTTGCGGAGCCCTAGAAGGGTCAAGAGATGGGGTGAGACAGCAGGGCCACTGGGATCACATTGACACCAGGGCTGCCTGGGTGAGTGTATCCTCATTCCCCCACCCCGGCACTCACCGTACTTATCAAGGAAGAGGAAGACGAGAGTGTCTACAATGGTGATGAGAACCCCACCCCAGAGGGGAATGCTGCAGGATAGCAAGGGGGGGATTAGATACATGCCCCTCTGTGGAGTGCAGCCATGGGGGAGGCTAGTGGGTCCCCATGGGGAGGCTCACCGGCCAGCTGAGAGCAGGCTGAAAGCAATTGCTGTCCCGATCACCTCCTGCATGTCAGAGCCAATGATGGCAATCTCCATCATGAGCCAGAGCAGCACGCGGGGCACCTGCAGGGGCCAGGGCACCGTGAGGTATCTGAGCCCACAGTGTGGCTTCACTCTGGGTGAGCTGGCCCAACATCCCGGGTGGAAATCCCTGTCCCCAGGCTGTGGCAGGTTACCCAGAGTAACATGGGAACCCCACCAGAGCCCTCTCCCCTCTCAGTTTCTCACACAACAATCTTAAGATGAAAGATGGATGCTAAATCTCAGCCTGCCCCCCAATCCCCATCTCTGCCCCAGCGGGAGCTGAAGATAGGACCCAGCTGATGATGCTTTGAGAGGGGAGGGGGTGGCAGGGCAGAGGGACACATCCAACCCTCCATTTCGGGACCTGTTATTCAGCCAAAATCTCCTTGCTCCTTCTCCCCCCAGCAGAATCCTGCTGCCTCAGCGGGACCCCAAGCTCTTCCCCTCCTTCACTATGTGATCCCTCCCCTCAAGCCCCTCGAGATTCCTGCCCCAACGCGCCCAGGCTCGAACCGCATCTCAGCTTCGAGTCGCTGCCCGGATGCCTGGGCTCTTCCCCCCGGAGACGCTCTCATATGTCCCCAAGTCGGAGCAGGACACCGAGGTAGCTGCTTCCCACCCCTCACCTCTGTACCGCAGGAGTGTGGGCACTAGATGGGGGAGCACCAGGGCTTGGGGAGCTTTGAGGAGCCCTTGGGAGAGACAGCTTGTCTCCAGACCCCCAAGTCCTTCCTAGGATTGTTACCAGCCCAAGCACGGGGTTCCCCCAGGCTGTGATCCCAGGGGGCTCCCTGTGACTGCTCACCTTGGGATAATAGAGGTAGCAAATCTCACTCAGGTCCTTCCCGGTCACCACGCCCAGCCGGATGGCCAGGCGCTGGCACAGCAGCCCCAGAACGGTTGCCCACAGCAGGACCCACAGGAGCTGGGGGGTTAGTAGGAAAAGAGGGAAGGAGGCTACAGGGACCGGGCAGGATCTGGCTGCCCGGGTGTCCCCAGCTGAACCAGCCCAGGGATGCAGGGAAGAAAAGGGGTGAAGGTGATCTCCCAGACCAGCCAGAGGGCCCAGTGCCAAGGGCCCCCCGCCCCCCTCCGTGTGCTTCCCGGTGTGGGGAAGCTGGCTGCTGCAGGGCTGGGCGGCCGTTTGCACGGGAGAGGTTACGAAACCCCCTCCTGCTTCCTGAGCCTGGAGTCAGGGGGCCCAGGGCTCACCTTGAAACCTGCCACTGCCCCGCACTGCAGGTCTGACTCCACGTTGCCCGGGTCCAGGTAGGCGATGCTCATGAGGAAGCCAGGACCAGTGAAAGCCCAGAGTTTTCTAAAGCTGAGCCCAGGCTGGGACGAGGCAGCAAGTCAGAGCCAGGAGCTCCCCTTCAAAACCAGTGTCTTCCAATTGCACACCCAGTTCCCTTTAGCCCAGTGCTGCCCACATGTATGCATTTGGCACGTGGAGAACATATCTCTGACAGTTTTGGGGGGGAAACTGCTGCCTCCTGCCTCTCTCTGTTAGCAGCCCCTCCATCCCACCCTGGAACAGCTTGGACAATGATTTGCAGGAGGGCCCCAGGGCTGTCAGGCACCGTTAATTGCACCCTGTGGGATCCCACTGCTGAGCTCTGCTTTCACTACCCTCCTGACAAGGGAACTTTATTCCTTTTCCTTCTCTGTGCCACCATGCCTGGACTGGATGGGGATGGGGGGACTGGTGGGGCACAGGCAGCCTGGAGAGCCCACTGGGCTCACCCATGGGTGGCCCAGGAGGTGTGTGAGCAGGGATGATCCCTGCGGCTGGGTAGCACCTCACCCCATGCTTTGGTTTCTCCATCTGGAAAACCAGGTTTGGAAACACTCAGCCTGGGGCTGTGACTTGCCTGAGCCAGGTCTGGGGATGCTGAGGGCACGTTCCCAGGGCATGTCTGAGAGACATCTCCCCTGCTGTGGTGTCCCTTTGCCTCCCCCCCTCCAGCTCCCTGCAGCACTGGCCCCCACCGCATCTGCCCAAGCTCAGAAAGAGATGCCAGCCTGGCAGCACCTACCCCACTACCCTTGGGGATGCTGATGAGCTCATCCAGGTAGGTCTGGTCCTGAGTGCCAGGGCGCTTCCCGCCAGTGCTGGAACTCTGCACTTGGCCCTGGTTCAGGGACCCGGTGAGGCCTGGTGGGGCAAGGAAAAGGAGGAGGGGAGGTGGCAGTCTACCAGGGGGACAAGGACACTGGTGGGCTGGCAGCTGTGGTACCAGCTTCCTCCAGTCCCACCGGGCCCAGCTTGGAGAGCCCCATGAGGTACAAGCACCGTTTTTCTAGGGAAGCCATGAGAGTGGCTATATGGGATCTGTCAGTGGCTACCCAAAGGGGTCAGATCCCACCTCTAGCTCAGGTGTCCCTAAAATGCCTGCTCCCAACCCAGTCTCCACCTGTCCAAGAGCCTAGTGCATTTCTGGCCAGAAGGGACAGGAGAGGATGCTGCTCAGGGTCCTGCTGCTGGGTGGGCATGGAGTGGGGACAAGAGGCTGGTACTGGTCCTAATCTCTGCTCCCCAGCCTGCCCATATTCTAGGAATGTGGTTGAATCACAGGTGGGCTTGAGGGAACAGAGGATGGGGCAAGTGGGGAATCCAAGACAGGCTTGGGTGGATGGTGCCCATGGGGGATGGAGCAGAACCAGGGGTCCCAGGACAGAGGGAAGGGGGGCAGGGGCAGGGGAAGGAGGCACAAGGGGACCCAAGTGTTGTGAGGCTCACCTGGTTCCAGCGTTGCCATAGCTGGGCCTGATCCAGACATGGTGCTGGGGCACCCTGATCTCAACACTGAGTGCAATGCCTGCCGCCCAGCTTTTAAATGACCCTCCCCACTGCCCCCCCGAGGAGGAGAGGAGGATAGAAGGAAGTGTTCCTTCCCTACCCGCTGACCTGAGTAGGGAAAGGGGCCCTGCCTGTTGGGGGTTGGGTGCTATGAATGTGCACAGTCTCGGTTCCTGCCCTGTGCCAGCAGGCTGCTTTCCTCCCCTTTGCCACACACACACATGTGCACACACGAGGCTCCCGGTGGAGGCACCCAAACTGGGAGCGTGGGAGCATGTCTGCAGTCACTCTCCATCACATGCCAGGCCTGCTCTTTGGGTGATCAGGGGATGGGGGACAGTTTCCAACACTGTGGGAAGGGAGGGCTGACCACATGGCAGTAGGGGAAATGCCATAGGAGTGGGAGGCAGGAGGAAGCAGGCACGTGTTGCACAAGCAGATCAAAATGCATCCTCAGCTGCTGGGGGAAGCACTAAGCTCTGCAGTACAGGGTGTTCACATCACCCTTGGGTGTGGGGACCTTCACTCCAAAGATGGGGTGCCAGTGTTGCTGCACTGTCAAGCTGTGCCAACAAAAGCGGGGCACCTCATCCCCAGGACTCTTGTGGTTCTGGAGATGGGAGGGGGAGCACCTGGAGCACCTTAGGTGCTCCCATGGTTGCTTGGTTAGTACTGCTTGCCTCTCTGTGGTACCCAACTGCCAGCCAGGCTATGCCCCACAGAGAGGTAGGCAAGAATTCTACCCCCAGGAATGTGTGGGGCCGTGGCAAGCATGGGGATGTGAGCCGGGCCCTGCTCCAGGATATAACCCAGGAACCCTCCACCATAAGCAAGGGCTAGAACAGCTGAGAAGGGGACTCGGTCTTACCCAGATGGTATGGTAGGGCTTTAGCACACAACTCAGCACCACTTGCCCTCCCTGAGCCTCAGTTTCCCCAAATCAAACAAGATTGGGACAGGCAGTGTTGGCAGCTTTATTCCCCATTAGCTGGAGGGTGGTCAGGTGGGGAGCTGGAGAGAGGCCTGGCAGACCCAGTGGGGATGAAGGGGGTATCGATGGGCTGCTGGTGGGCGAAGAATTCTGCAGCAAAGGAGATGGGGTCATGGGGCTGCCGAAGCAGCAATGCCTGAAGGAAGTCAGACAGTAGCTCCCGGACCTCAGGGTGCTGCTGGAGGTAGGCAGCGTGGGATAGTTGCAGCTCCTCCTGTGGCAGGGTGGGTATGATGGGCATGGACATTCATTTTCCCCCCAGGACACTGTGCCAGGTTGAAGGGGACAGGGTGCCTGGGACCTTTCCCACACATAAGAAGGTGTGAGGGAGGATGCTGGCCCACCTGCCCCCACAATGTGCCTCCTGGGCACACCAGGGGAGATTCTGCTGGGAACCGGCACAGCCCCATGTCCCCTTGTCCCCATGTCCACCCATCTCACCTTCCTGTCCAGGAACCAGGAGCAGAGCTGGATGTCCTCCTCCCAGTTCAGGGGCTCTTTGGGGAAGGGGAGCTGGGGCTCAAACGCACCTGGCAGCAGAAAGGCAGGGCAGGGTGTTGCCCACTTGGCTGCCAGACAGTGGGCAGGGGCTGTCTGTGCTGGGGGGCACAAGCCTCCCTGCCACAGTACCTGACTTGCTGAGGATGGATTCATCCTGCAGAAGCATCAGCATCGGGGAGCCATCCTGCATCATTTGGGCCAAACGCCTGCAGAGGGGAGAGCCCATGAACTCCCCATTCTGGGTCCTTGCAACACAGGCAGGGCTGGGGGTGTCCCCTGGCCAGACCCCACTGTTACCCATTGGGGAGGAAGCTGCTGTGCCAGATAGTGGAGATGCCTGTGCTGGTGTGCATGACTCGCTCTATCACAAACACCTCCGTCTCTGCTGAGCCCACTGCCTGCCGCTGGATGCCCAGGGCAGACTGGGCAGGGAACAGCCAGGGGTCACTCTTGTTTCAGAGTCAACCCTGACCCCAGGTGCCATCCCCATGCCTCCCCTCTCCAGTGCTGTCAACCACACTCTGCTCACTCTCACCTCCCACATCCCACCCTGGCACTCCCAACCTGACCCAGACTCCCCACCCCACAGGCCCCTCTGGCTGATGGCTCACGTAGCTGGAGGTGCAGAGGTGGCCCTCGGTGTCGATGGCTGGGAAGACGAGGCTGGGGGGCACTGTCTGCCGGCGTGCCAGCACCCGCAGCAGCAGGAGGTTGGTACCCTCCAGCAGCAGCCCCTGCACCTCAGCCTGGCTGTAGGAGAAGCTCTGGCACTGTGGCTCTGCCTGCAGAGAGACCTGGTCACCTCATGGGACAGCCCCAGCCCCAGCAACCTCAGGGACAGCAACTCCCAGAGTCTGGGGCACCCCTGTTGAGACAGGCCATCCATGCTCCCCACTACCAGGATGTGACCCATCTGGGGGGCAGATGGCAGAGATCTTCCACCCTCAATCTCACCTCTCCCTCCTGGAGGGTCTTCGTGACAGTCATCCCATCCTGGTGGCTCACCATGTGGGTACTCTTCTCTGTGGGGTGTGGTTTGGTCTGTGGGAGGGGTGAAGGGTAGAGCCAGGGCACTTCTTTATCTGAGTTGGCACACCCAGCACTGCTTTCAATCAGTACCGCACAAGATGCATTGTGGGAAACTCCCTGCCCCAACCGCTACGCAGAGTAGGGGATAGGGACCAGGCTGGGGGGACAGAGCTGGAGTCCAAGCCTGGGAGGGGACACCAGACCGCCCACAGTGGCGTTGCATGGGGCATAGCCTTCAGGAGGGCACCGCTGCTGGGCATACACCAGGACAGGGGGCAGGACATGGGGAAGGGGACATGCCACTGCTACCACCACCACATCAGTCACCTCCAAACACTCCTGCTCCTCCTGCTCCAGGGTCTCCAGCTGTGGGGTCACATAGGCTGGCAGAGCAAAGCCATGCTCAGTCAATTCCACTGGCACTGTCCCCATTCCCAGCTCTGGGGGCCGGTGAGACAGGGATGCTCCAGCCCTGGAGTGGGGGGAACACCCGAGGCCACCCCTGGCTCACCTTTGAGGGTGCTGGAGCCAAGCACACCATCCTGCCAACCTCGGGACCTGGCTTGCACCAGGATGCAGTTCCGCACCGTCTCACCTTCCCGCTTGTACGGTGCCCACTGGGCTGCCAGCCACCACTGGCCTTTTGCCTCGTCACTTGGCGAGGCCCCTGCGGCCACTATCGCCAGCGTCTCAGCGAACATGCAGTGCTCCAGCTCCTTCAGCCCTGTGCGGAGGGACGGTCACCCCTGCCCGGAGGGACAGTCACCGCTGCCCGGAGGGACCTTCACCCCTGCCCAGGGCCTCTCCCTCCCTCAGTCTCCCCTCCGGGCAGGCCGGCCCGAGCCCCTCACCATTCATCCTCCTCAATCCCGCACTATCCGCCCCCCTCCTGCCAGCCCCGGTGCCCTCCCACCCCCGCACAGGGGACCCCCCGGGAGGGGGACGTGGGGAGGCTGCCCGGGGCACCCACCGACGAGGCCCAGGAACTCGGCAGCCGCGTCCGTGCGGGCTGGCGTCTCCTGCCGGCTCTCCATGCCTGGCGTGGGGGCTCCTGCTGCCGGACCCTGTGCCGCCACCGCGGGGGCAGCAGTGCAGCCGCAGCCCCGGCCCCGGCCCCGTCCGCCCCCTCGGGCCCGACACCCCCGACGCCTCACCGTCTCCACGGCAACGGCCCGGCCCCGCCTCTTAAAGGGGCCGCGCCCCGCGAGGGGGTGTCCGGGGCTGGACGGGGGACACCAAGGCGAACACAACGGGACGAACAGGTATAAAACCGACCCGGTCTTTTATTTGGGTTGTGGGTGGGTGGATGGGGTGTGTGTGTGTGTGTGTCCCATACAGCAGCGCTCCCCACACCCCACCAGTGTGACCCCGTACCCCGTCCCAGTGTGTGTGTGTGTTTGTGTGTGTGCAGGGGGGGCTCCAGCGTCAAGGATGGGGTGCTGGAGAGGAGCCCCTTGCTTGGAGGTAGTACTGTCCCCCCCCTACCCTTACTGCTCCACCACAGCCCCTGCCCCAAAGGAGATACACAGCACTGGGGGCTGCCAGGGGAAGGAGCTGAGTGGTGGTGAAATTGGAGACTCCCAGAAAAACGAGGAGGGGGAATAGGAAAAGCCCTTGGTGTCATCCTATAGCCCCAGTAGTGGGGCAGGGCGGCTACAGATCCCCAGAAAAGGGATCGAGGTGCTCCTATGTGACAGCTGGTGATCCCCAAGTATGGGAGAGCAAAGGTAGGGATCACTTTTGGGGTGCCCACATAAAGGGGTGTCCACTCTTCCCCCCACCCCAACCTTGCACCCCAGGAGGGAGATTCACAGCAAAATAAAACAGAGTCTTGGGCCCTTTGTGCCCGACCATCACCCAGCCCCATGGAAAGGGGGCTCGGGAAGGGGAGGGTCTAGGTGGCTTGGTAGAGGTCCTTGCGCCTCCGCACCTCCTTGAGAACACGGGCACGGAAGGCATCGGGGTCCTCCCCCCAGTCCTGCCACAGTCCCAGTGCCTCCTGCAGCTCCGGCCGGTGTGTTCGCAGGAAGGGATTGTAGGTCTGCTCTTCCCCCATCGTGGAGGGGCACTGCAAGGGCAACTGTTCAGTGCCCATGCTGAAGGCAGCACCCCCAGCAGGGAGCTGGAACCCCTCCCAGCGCTCCCTTCCCCTATGGCACCCGCCATGCAAGAGGATGTTGGGGTGCAGCATCTCTGCCAAGGGATGGGCATCCCTGTGAGGGGCTGGGGGTGGTGGGTGCTGCAGCCAAGGGATCCTGAGGCCTCACCGTGCTCCTTTTCTCCTGGCGCTGCTGCACTGCCCACTGCAGCTTCTGCTCCAGCGCAGAATTGTCCAGCTCCAGGAGGCTGGCGAAGGTCAGGCACTCCAGTGCATACTCGTGGCCTGTGGACCCCCGTGCGCAGTCCTTAGCATCAACCCCACACAGCTCCCCAGCTTGGCAGTGGGGACTATGAGGTACACCAGTGACTCTGCCCTGCTGTTGGGTACACTCACCTGGCCATAGCAGCGTGTCCTCACCCAAGCCCACGGCCACATCCAGGGAGGCAAGCATGGTCTCAGGGGAGCCCTCAAATGGTCTGCCTGGACCCCAGTACAACCACCTGTCACAGGGGGCGGTGGGGGCTACCCCTGAGCCCTTCCCAGGGTGGGATAACCCCCCAACACCCAGGTCAGGTGCACTTACCACAGCCAGCAAGGAAGAGGAGGTCCCCGGAGAAGAGACAGGGGGGGCTGCCGAAGGGCCCTCCATCCAGCACGTACACCATGTGGCCCACAGTGTGGCCAGGTGTGGCGAGTGCCTCGAAGGTCAGACAGCCCACGCTCACCTTCTCCCTGTCTGCAAGTGGGCTGGGCCAGGCACAGAGGGCACTGTCAGGGTGCTCTCCCCAACCCTGGCACCTCAAAATACCCAACTCCCCAGGCAACCCTTCCCTACACATCGGTGTCATGAACATTTTAGGTCTTTGTCCACAATGGGGATAACATGGTACTTGGGCGGTGGACTGGTGGGTGAGTGTGCAGACAGTGGTGGTTGGAAGTGAAGCACCTTCCCCCCCCCCCCAAAATTGACAGGTCTGCCAGGGGGGCGCAGGGGGCGCAGGACTTACTTGGTGAGCTGTGGGATGGCATCAAGAGCACTGCCATATACTTTGCAGGAGCTGTGCTTCTGGCAGAGTGCTGCATTCCCCCCACTGTGGTCCCTGCAGACAGATAGGTCAGTGCCCCTAAATGTGTGTCCCCCCCATATCCCTCCCTAAATGGGGCAGGGCTGGGGGTCACCTCAGTTGGGGCACCCTCCACAGCACCCACTGATCCTCCACCATGGCCCCCTCTTGCCCCCTACCAGTGTTTGTGTGTACAGAATATGGCCTCCAGCATCACCCCCTCTTCTTCAATGGCAGCCTGGGAATGGGGAGGAAACAAGGACAGAGAGATTTGAGGGATCACAGAACCCAAGTACCAGTATCCCCCTAAACCCTGTCCCTTTAGCCATTGGATGAGCATTGCTACTTTCCAACCTTGCCTTGGGCACTAAGGTTGCAGATTAGGGGCAGATTTGCCCCCCGCTGCCCTCAAAATACAGAGCCATGCCACCCCCTTATGGAGACATCCAAAAATCAGATCGGGGGGACTGTGAAGGTCTCACCTGCACAGCCAGCGGGTCAGAGGGGTCAATGACAGCTGCTTGTCTGGAGCCAGTGTCGATGACTAGGTAGCTGTAATTGTTGGAGAGCACAGGAATGGGCAGGATTTTCACCCCTGGTGGGGACAGACAGACAGAGAGACATCAGAGCACGACCTCCTGGGCTGGAAAAGCAGAGGTCCAGGCCACTCACTTCCACATCTTAAACCAAATTCTTAGTTAAACGTGCTTTGGTCGATTTGACAATGGCCATCCCTCCCCACCACAAAGTGCCAGTGTTGGGGGACACTGCAGGGCCACAGTGCTGGGGGTGCTTGCTAGGACTCACCAGGGAAGCAGCAAGGCTGGGGCACGGAGTGGCCGTGCGGGTAGCGCTCCCGGGCCTTCTTCACCTGCCGTTGGTAGAAGAGGTAGCCCAGGCGTGTGCGGGCGTACAGGCTGTACCTGGGGAGGACAGAGACCCCACAGCATTAACCCTTAAGCCCCCTAAGGAGCCCACTTGAGGGGGGAAGGGGCTGCTGCCTGGGCTGGGACTCCCACAGGGGACACATAGAGGGCCACTTTCTCATTCACTTTCTCACGCACTTTCTCACGCATGTACCCCACACCCCAGATGTGCAGAGAGGGTAGGACTAGTTTCCCAGCCAGGTTCCCTCCAGCTGCTTCGGGTAGCAAGGACTTGTGGTGGTGGGGCGATGTCGCTGTGGGGATGTCCATCTGTCTGTCCATCTGTCCAGGAGTACTCTGCTCACCAGGAGGGGCTGGAGCCCAGGGCACATCAGCACTCTGGCTGTCGCTCCCCCTGCTCTGGGGGGGCCATGCCCAAGCCTGCCTTGAGTGCCATGGCCCTGGGGATAAGGGAAGAGGGAAAGAGCTGGGGAAAAGGGAAGCGAGAAATGCCCCCTTGCACATGGAAGGTACAAGAGACAGAGGCTGGGGGGGCTCGGAGGAATCCTCCCATTTATATAGCAGCGATTTGGGACGGGACGGGGAATGGTGCCATGACGGACAGGTAAAGTCCCCGGCTGCAAAGGCCATTCCCGGCCAAGAACACCCCTGGATGGTGCAATCCTCCGGCAGGGACACCGGCAGGGATCCCGGCAGGAGTCGGGAGTCCCCTGCGTTCGTGGCGGTGGGAGCCGAAGCCGGGGAACGGGGGCTTCTGCCAGCACCGGGCGGCCCGGTCACGGCTGGGGCACCGGGAGCGGGGCCAGCGATGTCACCCGAGGGATGATGACACCCGCAGGGGACAGTGACCGATCCGGGGGTGGCCGGCACCGCGCGGGGGGTCCGGCGGCTGCTCCCCGGCCCCGCAGCCGGGCTGACAGCGCCCGGCCCGGGCGGGCTGAGCAGGCTTGGGAGGCTGTGCCGCCAGCCCCATTGCCAGCCCCATTGCCAGCCCCATTGCCAGCCCCATTGCCAGCGGGGCCGCGGTCCCTGGGCGGGCGGCTCCGCACGGGCAGCGCAGGACGGGCCCGCCCTCCCCGCCGGCGGCAGCACAAAGGCGGGCGGCGGTGGCCCCCTCCCGGCGGCGGCCGCTCCGCTCCCTCCCTCCCGTCTCATTCACTCACCCCAGGCGGAACAGCAGCGGGGCGGCGAAGGCCATGAGCGCGGCGGCGGCGCGGCGGAGGAGGCGCAGGCAGGCGGCCCCGAGTCCCCGCGCCCCGGACAGCGGCACCGGCACCGCCGCCCCGCCGGGCCCCGCGGCCATGGCGCCCACCGGCCCCCCGCGCCCCCTGCCGGCCGCGGGGCCCGGAGCGGCGGGACGGACACGGCCCGGGATACACGGCCCGGCATACACGGCCCGGGATACACGGCCCGGCATACACGGCACGGGATACACGGCCCGGGATACATAGCACGGGAGACACAGCCCGGGATACACCGCCCGGGATACACCGCCCGGTACACACGGCCCGGGATACACGGCCCGCGTCACCGGCGCAGAGCGGGGGGTTCCCCCCGCCGCACGGGGTGTCCCCCGCTGACGTCACTGTGCGGGGAAGGGGGTCCCTGAGTGTCGTCAGAGCCGGCGGGAAGGAGGTCCCGGGGCCCGTCCCGGGGAGCAGCAGGCGGGGCAGCGCCCCCGGACACC
>JAWWEE010000162.1:15181419-15213511 GCA_035221455.1 Xenops minutus | reverse complement strand
CGTCCCGGCCCCCCCAGCCCCGGCCGGTCCGGCCGCAGCCCGGCGGAGCAGCGCGCAGCAGGTAGGGCAGGGCAGGGCAGGGCAGGGCACCCCCCGCTCCGCGCCCCCGGCCGCGATCGGGCCCCCCGGCCGGCCCTTCCCCGTTCGCTCGGCTCCCCGCCCCGCGGTTCGCCCCCCAACCCCCCTGTCCCTGCGGTGCCACAGCCGGCGAGGGGCTGCCCCAGCGCTCTCCTGAGCGTCCCGCAGGTCGGCGGAGACCGGGCGAGGGTGGGCGGCCGGCCACCAAACAGGGGGACACGCCACAAGCCCCGCACCCCCGTGCCCGGGGGGGTGAGGGGGGCACGTCGGGCTGGGGTCCCGCGCTGGGGGGAGCGGGGCCGGAGCGCGGTCCTGCGGGCAGGGACGCCGGCGGTCAGGAGCCCCGGGAAGGCGTCCCACTGCGGTGCGGGTGTTTTCCAGACCTTACGGGATCGCGTGGCGGCGAATCGGGGCGTGGCGTGGCGTGGTCGGTGGAGGGGCATCAACCCTTGTGCTGGGGAGGGTGTCCCCACGGCCCCCGTGGGGTGTCTCGAGAGGGGAAGGCAAGGGTGTGTGCGCGGCAGGGTGTGGGGTGGCAGCGTGGATGGCTCATGGGGTGGTGTGGGGTGCCTGAGCTGGGGCACAGGGGGGCACCTCTGTCCCATGCCCCGGCCCCCCAGGAGGGGGCTTGCAGGGGAGCAGAGAGAGGGGTCGTGAGACGGAGCTCCGGCAAACTTGTGTCCTGTGTGACCAGCGTGGGACAGCGGGGACATCTGGCCTGGGTGGGCCGCATGGACCCGCTCAGCTGGGCTGGGCTGGGCTGGGCCAGGACAGGTTCTGCTGTGCTGTGTTGAGTTGTGCTGTGCCGAGCCGTGCTATGCTGTGCTGAGCCACATGCAGCAGCTGTGCTGTGCTGTAGAGTACCAGGCAGTGCCATACCGTACCAGGCTGTGCCGTGCTGTGCCAGGCTGTGCTGTACCAAGCCATGCCATAATGTTGGGAACTTCTGGGCTTTTCTAGAGTGAGGTGCTTTCTCAAGCAGCCTCAGTGTGGGGAACTCTGGCTGCCACCCCAAACCATGGCCCTCTCCCAGAGTGGCCCTTGTTTCCCCAGGGAACCTGTGGATCTAGTGGCAAGGGCCTGAGCCTGGCAGGAATGCCAGGGCCAATGGTGGGGACACTACCTGTTGCCACCCACAGGGCCACAACAAGGGATGATGGTTGTCTGTGCCCCCTATCCCTGCCACATGCCCTTATCTGTGCTGAGTCACGATTCCAGTGCACAGCAACACCCTGTCCCCAGGGACCGCGTGTCAAGACTGGGTCACTGAGCCATCCTGCGTGGCCTTTGGTTTCGGGGCCCTGCTGCGCCGTGATCTGAGGAGGGTTCAGAGTGCTGCCTCCTTCCCTGGGTGCGGCGGCCACAGAGACCCGTCAGGCTGGTTTCTTCCCTGTGCCCAAAGCCACCCTAATGGGATGGGAACAGGAGGGGCTGGGGCAGTCAGTGGACCTCTGCCACAGGGTGCTGGCCATGGGCACAGGGTAGGAACCCTCTGGTGACCATCTGCTGGCTGGATACACCCTTCTTTCTCCCTCCTGGGGTTCTCTGGTCCCCCTATAACTGAGTGCCAGTAATGGGGTCAAACTCCTATTTTGAGCCCTTTCCTGGCCCACGACAAGGAGGTGCCAGGGGACACAGTGTGATTTTTGGGAAATGACGGTATGGAGAAAGTTAACTTCCTGTTTGGGTGGTCACTGCCACACAGGTTATTTATTTTCAGCACTGTCGTCATCACAATGATGAGGGTGGTGTGGCCGGGGCAGCTCTGCCGGGGCTGGGACGGACGGATGGCGGGGGGAATGGAGGGACAGACACTGAACTACTGCCCCAGCCTGGCATGGCTGCCATGGGTGTGCCCCCCGGCACCGCTTGTCCAGCCCGGCTGTGGGAAGCACTGGCGTCACACAGAAGGAAGTGCTTGATCCCCTCTCAGCCTCGTCCTGGTTGGGATCAGATCCTGGTTCCTTTCCTGGGATGGTCCCAGGATCACGTCACCGCTGCAGGCAGGGGGATGTGGGGAGTCCTGGCACCTGCCTGAGGCCTGAGGTGCCAGTGCCGAGGGGGTGGCAGGTGGGTAAAGGCCTGGCACCGTCTTCTGGCAGCACTGTTGTTTTCCTGGCCTTGGAGATCCTGCTTTCCTTCTCCTCCTCCTGCTGGGGCCAAGCCAAGAAGCTGGCCCTGAGCCCAGGCTGCCCGCTCACAGCTGCTGGGGGCTCTGTGAGGGGGCCTGGTGCAGGCGCAGTGGGGACCTAAGCCCTGGGGGGATCCCAACTCCCCTCCCTGAGGAAGAATCCATTTCCTGCAGAGGTGATGCATGTCACTTGTCCTTATACTTGTCAGTTGTCCCTTCCCTGAGGGGACTCAGAGTTCTGGAGCCCCTGTGTGACCCACTGGGCTGTTGGGTGGGGGACACCGCTGAAATGGGGGGGGACAAACTGTGTAGCTGTGATGAGGATCAGGCCCTGTGTTTCCATCCCAGAAAGTGGGTAGAGTGATGCCGTTTGTCCAAGGGGTGGTGGTCCTAGAAGCCACACACCAGCATGTGGAGGGGCTGTTCCCTGTCCTGTGGAATTGGCAGGGTGCACTCTGAAAGCTGCAGAGGTCAAATCTCTTCTGGAAAGGTCATGTCCCTGATGGAGCTTGAGTCAGCGCGTGGCTGTGCCCTGCCTGTGGCTGACCACTGACGCAGGCACTGGCAACTCAGGGCACAGGAATGCGGGTGGCCCTGGCCGAGAGACAGTGGGGACATCCCTTGCCTCTCATGGACCCGCTGACATTGAGGTCAACTTGTCCTTATTAATTAGGAGCCACTATTAAAGTGGGAGGGGGAGGTTTGGTGGCTGCATGGACCCCTGTATCCCTTCACCTGTGGCTCCAGTCACCAGGAACCTGTCCTGCCTGGGGAGAGAGACCTATGCTGACAGCCCCCATCTTCTCTTCTCTCCAGGTGCCTGTGGGAGACACAGGGAACCACCATGTCCCAGCCCAGCGCACCACCCCCCTATGATGACAAGAACCCCCTCTACCCCCCACACCCAGGGGGCTATCCCCAGCCCCCTCACTATGCTGGGGGGTACCCACCACCCGGGGGATACCCCCCAGCAGCAGGGTACGGGCAGCCAGGGGGCTACCCAGCAGCAGGGGGGTACTCTCATCCAGGGATGGCCATGCCCACCATGCCTATTCGGTTCGGTAAGTGGGGACACCGTCTTTTTTTGGGGAGGGCGCTAGAAATAGGGTGCTGTGAGGAGCTGTGCAGCTCGCCCTGGTGCTGAGGAATGTCCACCACCACAGGTGACAGTGGCATTGGGGATGGCTCCCCCTTTCAATCAGTCGATTGGGACGACAGGAAAATCCGGCACACCTTCATCCGCAAGGTAAGCACAAAGGGGTGGGGGGCGCCCCTCAGGGTGGGGAAGCACCTGCCAGGATGGGAGTCCAGATGCTGACCTCCCTGTCTCTCGCAGGTCTATGCCATCATCTCCCTGCAGCTGCTGGTGACAGTAGGGATCATCTCTGTGTTCACCTTTGTGTGAGTGGAGGGTTCCTCCTTAGCCTTGTCTTGAAAAAGAGGGAAGCCTGATCCTGTGTCCCTTGGGGGTGTTCTGAGGGGACAGTAGTTGCTGTCCCCCTTCCCTCACGCTTGTCCCTCCTGTCCCACAGCCACCCTGTCCGCTCCTTCGTCCAGAGGAATGTTGCCATCTACTACGCCTCATAGTGAGTAGGGGGTCTTCTGGCTTGTGTCCCCCCAGCTCATGCCCCCACATTTGCAGCCTCCCAGTCGAGGGGCTGGTCCTGGTGTAAGGTTGCAGCGTTAACACCCGCTATCTCTCTTTGCAGTGCTGTGTTCCTGGTGACCTACCTGGTGCTGGCCTGCTGCCAGGGTCCCCGGTGAGTCTCTGGGACCTACAGGGTGGGGTGTGTGGATATGGCAGGGGTGTCTCCAGAGCATCAAGATTGGGGTTCTTGCCTGGGGATGCCCTTGGGGGGATGAGGACCATGGGGACATGACATGGTCGCTATCACCAGCTCACCTCTCTCCCCGTTTTGTCCTCAGGAGACGCTTTCCATGGAATATCATTCTGCTGAGCATCTTCGTGAGTAGATTGAGACTGGTGGAGGGTCCTGGTGGTGCCCCCATGGCACACCAGCTCCCCAGGCAGGCTGGGAGGAATAGGGGATGTGTGGGCATGTGAGGGCAGCCGGGAACTGCTGCCCCCCACGGCGCCACTCAGCCTGCTGAGCCCACTCTTCTCTCCTGCAGACGCTGGCCATGGGGCTGATGACAGGGACAATTGCCAGGTACGCCCAGGGGATGCTGTGGTGACAGGAGCTGGTGTCCCTCCTGTGCTCCGCAATGTAGCTGGCTCAAGTAAGAGGCTACCAGGAGCCAAGGGACATTTCAGCCCCTTGAGCTCAGGGACAGCAGGGTTCCTGTCCAGGATTGGGGCTGTAGGGGGGTGTCCAGCAACACCACACTTGCAGGGGGATGCCAAAGCATAGGGTGACTGTGGTGTCCCCTCCATCCACAGCATGTACCAGACCAAGGCTGTCCTGATCGCCATGCTCATCACCGCCATCGTGGCCATCATTGTTACCATCTTCTGCTTCCAGACCAAGGCAAGGAGAGGGATATGTCCTGTCCTGCCCTGGGGGAGGCAGCCAGTCAGTGGGGACACCCTGGGCTCTCCTGTTACTTATGTGTGTGTCTCCCATCAGGTTGATTTTACATCGTGTCCAGGGCTGTTCTGTGTGCTGGGCATTGTGGTCATGGTAACCGGGATCATCACTGCCATCGTCCTCTCCTTCAAATATGTGAGTGGGGGGGACAGAGGGCCTGTGGGGTGCCATGGGTGTTCTCTGGTCTCCCCAGCGCTGACACA
Organism: Xenops minutus; assembly: GCA_035221455.1. Taxonomy (NCBI): domain Eukaryota; kingdom Metazoa; phylum Chordata; class Aves; order Passeriformes; family Furnariidae; genus Xenops; species Xenops minutus. The sequence goes on along the minus strand of JAWWEE010000162.1, from coordinate 15,208,550 downwards.
GACAGGGGTTTGGGTGGTCCCCCTTTGCTGGGAAGCAGGGTGTGGTGTCATCCATGGAAGGCAGCCTGCCCGCAGGGGGAGGGTGTGTCAGCATCAGCATCAGCACGTTGGGAGTTGGTTTCGGGCAGGGCCTGCCCTGCCTTGCCTGCTGCCTGCCAGCACCCCAGCTCACCCTGCCCTTGTCCCCTTCCCGCACAGGTCCCCTGGCTCCACATGCTGTACGCGGCCATTGGGGCCATCGCGTTCACACTGGTGAGTTCACAGCTGGGGTGCGCAGAGGGTGCCAGGCAGGAACTGGGGAGGGAGGAATCCCCCCCTTTCTCCCTGCCTGACACCCTCTCCATCGCCAGTTCCTTGCCTATGACACCCAACTTGTGCTGGGGAACAGGAAGAACACACTGAGCCCCGAGGAGTACGTCTATGGTGCCCTCACCATCTACACTGACATCATCTACATATTTACCTTCCTCCTTCAGATAGTGGGCCGGGATTAGCCCTGGGACCCCTCCTGCCCCTACCCCGGCTGCCCCTTACCCCCTCCTCTGGTCTCTGTATAGGATAGTCCACTTATGTGACTCTTAATGCTTTGGCATTCCTACCTGTAGGCTGCTAAGGAAAGGGCTTCCCTTGATTATCCCCCAAAAAGCCTCCAAGGGCAGTGTGGGGGACTGGCTGCCAGTGTTTAGGCAGTGCCTGGCCTTGGCACCGCTTACTGAGACTGTGCCGATGATGTTGGGCTGGCAACAGGATGCCAGAGCACTGCCTGGGCACAGGGAGCTGGCAGTGGCTGCTGGGATCATGTTGGGATTTTTTGGCAGAGTCTGGTTGGTGTCATTCACTCTGTGCCTTAAATATGGCTCCGGCCATGTCCACCTTCCTGAGCTGTGGCTGTGCCTGGTGCGGGCAGGGGGCAGCTAGGACCCCTGTGGCAGAGCTCACATTGCAGAGGCCCTGCAGCCACGGATGTGGGCAAAGTTGCACTTGCTAAATAAAACACTTGTTTTCCAGACAGTGCTGGCCTTATTGGTGTGGTGACTCTCCTGAACAGCCTGTGGGCAGCCTCAGTGGGGGCTGCGGCCTGGTGCACAGTGCAAACACACTGCTTTGGGATGGAAAAACCAAGGTCAAACGACCTTGGCCTCCCTCCCCTCCCTTGTGGGCAGAACCCAAGCTGCTGAGGCAGGCAGAGGCTGGGGTGAGCAGTGAGGGATCAACCACAGTGCTACTGAGCTGTTCCACTTTATTTGTCCCTGTCTAGCTCCACGACCACTCCGCGGACTGGAAGGGCCAGGCAGGTGTCAGTATCATGTGTCCCATGGGGCTGGTGTCCCTTGGCCAGTCCTTTCAAGGTGCCACAGTGCCAGCCTAGAGATGGAGGGCAGCTTGGCTATGCCCCCCTGGCCACTCTCTTGTATCGCTCCGTCTCATACTCGCCCTGATTGGCTTGCATCATCTTTTGGCGGATTTTGAGCTGCTCCAGACGGTTTTTGTCCACTTGCCATTTGGCCAGGAGGAAGAGGATTATGCCAGAAGGCAATCCGATAGCCCTGCAGGACAGCCAGTGGTCAGGAGATGGAGGGAGCTGGTGGGGCGGGGAAAGAAGGGCACTGTGCTACTCTGGGGCTGCACAGACAGCCCCCTGTCAGCACTACAGCCCCCCATTCCACCCCAGCCCTGCAGGGCAGTGCAGCCTCCCGGTACCGACCCTCTCCCACCGCCCGAGCCACTCACCAGGCCACTCCCACCGGCTTCATCGGGTTCTTGCCCCTCTTGCGCGTGGGGATGTACTCCACGCCCTCAGGGAGCCCCCCGCCGCCAGGCTCGGGCCGGGCGCGCTGTCCCGCGGGCCGCCGGCAGCTCTGCCCGAGGAGCCGTGTGCCTGGGGGGCCGGGCCGCCCCCGGGGCCTGGCGGCACGCACGGGAGGGCCTGCTGCCACCAGCAGTCCTGCGGGGAGGGGCAGCCGTGGGGCAGCGTGCGGGGGCTGCCTGAGCCTCCTGCCCTTTCCCCTGCCCATGCCCATGCCCATCCCTGTTCCCCCACCCCTGCCCTTTCCCCTGCCCATGCCCATGCCCATGTCCATCCCTGTTCCCCCACCCCTGCCCATGCCCATCCCTGTTCCTCCACCCCTGCCCTTGTCCCTGCCCATGCCCATGCCCATGTCCATCCCTGTTCCCCCACCCCTGCCCATGCCCATCCCTGTTCCCCCACCCCTGCCCTTGCCCCTGCACATCCCCACCTCCCTGCCCTGCCCCATCTCCCGCCGCCAGGGGGAGCTCGACGGCGGTGCCCGAGCCGTGCGGGGCGTGGCCAAGCACACCGTGGGCTCCAAGCCCCGTCTTCAGCGGGTCGGGTCGGGGCCGGGCCGGTCTCGGGGCTGTGCCGGAGCCCGCGGGCCGGGCCGTGAGGGCGGTGTCGGGGGGGTCCTGGTCCCGGTCCCGCCGCCCCCTCCGCGCCGTTACCTCGCAGCGCTCCCCCCGCCGCCGCCGCCGCCGCCGCCATGGTGCCGCTGTGCGCGGGCCGCGCTGCACGCCGGGAGTTGCAGTTCCGCCGCGCGGGCGGCTCTGCGCGGGCGGCGCGCGGACAACTACAACTCCCAGGGTGCACCGCGCGGGGCGGACCCGCCGGCGGAAAGGGCAGGGCCCCCGTGTGCCGCGTGCCGTGGTTGGCTGGCGCGGGAGAGCGGCGGGCGGGGATTGGCCGGGGCGGGGCGCACGGCGGCGGAAGAGGCGGAAGCGGCGGCGGCGCGGGGCGGGTCGAGTCGGGTCGGCATGGAGCCCGGCGAGGGCCCGGGGGCGCTGGGCCTGCACGGCGACGAGGAGATCATCGAGGTGGTGGAGCTGGGCCCGCCCGGGCCGGGTGAGACGCGGCGCATCGGGCAGGGCCTCCGGGGGGTGGCTCCGGCCTCCCGCCGGGGCACCGGGCGCGCTGCGGCCCCGCCCCAGCGCCAGGCCCGGCCGGTGCATCCCCCCCGACCCGCGGCCTCTCACCACGTCGCGCCCCGGCCCCCTGCGGCTCCCTCGCTGCGGGTCTCCTGGCTGCGGCGGTGGCGTCGCGCATCCCCCCGCTGCCCCATCCCGCCGGGGTTTCCCCGGTCCCGCCGTGCCCGCAGCCCCCACAGAGGGCCGAGCCGCACGGGCCGAGAGCCACGCCCTGACCCTCGCCCTCTGCAGATGACCTGGCCGAGGAGATGGAGGACGTGGACTTTGAGGACGAGGGGGCAGAAGAGCCCGATGCCGAGGCTTGGGATTCGGAGGATGATGAGGGGGTGGAGGACGGCATGGAGGCGCAGGACGACAGTGAGGTCACGTTCTCCCTCCACTCGGGTGAGTGCTGGGTTCCCCTCGAGACCTGCTCTCACCTTGCCTTTCCGCAGTGTTGGGGTGCAGAGGGCCTTGCCAGGCTGCCGTCTCCCAGCCTTCCTGGGACAGCCGTGAAGACTCAAGAGCTGCCTTGGGCTTGTTTCTGCCTTACACTCTGGCAGAGAAGCCCTTTGGGCCTCCCACCACGGCAGCTGGCCGTGAGCTCAGCAGACAGCCTGTGCTGCTCCTCCCCCACGTGAAGAAACGATTCCCACTGGGTTGGGTTGGGAGTTCATCTCGTTCACATCCTGCCCAGACCCAGCACTGCATGGGGTTTGGATTCCCTGGGAGCATCAGGTGAGGCGGGATTGGCCCACTGAGCCACGTAGCTTCTCTTTACTCTCCTGTGAAGCGTCTGTTTTCTGCGTAAGCCTTGACCCCAAGACCAACACGCTGGCAGTGACTGGTGGGGAGGATGACAAGGCCTTCGTGTGGCGGGTGAGCGACGGGGAGCTCCTGTTCGAGTGCTCAGGTGAGGTGCCTGAAGCTGCCCCAGTGAGAGCTGTGTCCCTTCCCAGCCCTGTCTGTCTGGGAGCTGTGCTGGAGCTGTGCTTCTGACCATCCTCCATAGCTTGGCCTGAGCAGTCTCTGTCCCCTGATGTCTGTAGGACATAAGGACTCAGTCACCTGTGCTGGCTTCAGTCATGACTCTGTGTTCGTGGCCACGGGTGACATGTCTGGGCTTATCAAAGTGTGGCGGGTGGATGCCAAGGAAGAAGTGTGGTCCTTTGAGGTGGGGGACTTGGAGGTGAGTGGTGGAAGCCCTGGTGCTGTGAGGAGGTCCTGGGCCAGTGGGGCGGGGGCACCACCTCTGTGACACTGCCTGTCCCTCTCTCTGCCCAGTGGATGGAGTGGCACCCTCAAGCCCATGTTCTTTTGGCGGGCACGGCTGATGGCAACACTTGGATGTGGAAGATCCCCAGTGGGGACTGCAAAACCTTCCAGGGCCCTGCCTGCCCGGCCACGTGTGGCAGGATCCTGCCTGATGGTGAGGCATGGGGGTTCTTCGGAGCGGAGAGTGTCATCAGCTCTGTAACAGATCCCACTGTCACCATCCACTCTCCTGCTTCTGCCAGTCTGTGCTGACTGGGAGGTGGAGGGACGAGGAGGGCTCTGTTTCTATCCGCTGTCTCTGTCTCACCCAGGGAAGCGGGCGGTGGTGGGGTATGAGGATGGGACCATGCGCATCTGGGACCTGAAGCAGGGAACCTCGCTGCATGTCCTGAAAGGTAGGGAACAGGTTTATCACCTGGGGTGCTCCCTAACTGGGGAGTGGCCCCTTCCAGTGGGCTCTGACCTCTGCCTGGGTGGAGAGGTGGTATCCTCTGAGGGCCAGGCTGCTGGAGGGAGCCTGGCACTGGTTTTCCCTGTCTGCACCAGTGGCTGCTCCTTGCTACTGGGGTGCTGGCAGAGCCAGGCAGGGGGGAGGCTGCAGGAGAGTGGGTTTTGAGGCCCACTGGGTTTCCGTGGGGATGGCGTGTGGAGCTCATGCTTGCTGCTCACCCCCCAGGCCAGGATGGCCATCAGGACCCCTTGACGTGTGTGGCCAGCAACCAGGATGGCAGTTTGATTATGACGGGCTCTGTGGACTGTCATGCCAAGCTGGTCAACTCTGCCACAGGCAAGGTGGGTTTGTGTAGGCGGGGACAGAGCCAGGAGTGCTGGGGACCCCAAAGCCCCTGTGTTGGGCTGGGGGCAGAGCCAAGAGCTCTGGGGATCCTGTGCTAGGCTGGGTTTGTGTGCGGCCACTGGCAGCCAGCAGGAGGCACCCTCACACTGCGAGTGGAGCCGGGGCTGGGTGGTCCCACCGGGCTCCTGGAAGTTCCCCCGTTTGCTTCCAGGAGCTGAGGATTTGGGACTGGGTCTTGGTCTCCTGGGGGTGCAGGCTCGGGACCTCTGTGCACCTGGGTTTCCTTCCCTTCCTCTCGGGGACTAGTCAGTCTCCCTCCACTCAGGTGGTGTGCGTGTTCAAGATGGAGAGCGTGGCCCCCAAGGCACCCATCAGTGAGGGTGAGGAGGCAGAGTCCAACTCGGTGGAGTCGCTGGGCTTCTGTAACGTGTGAGTGTGGGGGCAGCTCCTCTTTGGTACTAGATCTTACAGGAGTTGACACAGACAGATCCATTTGCATCCCTTGTGCTTGTTCTGCATTTCTCTTGCTTCCATCCTCCCCAGCTGGGTGTGAGGACAAGGGACATCAGCTGCTCAGTTCTCCTGGCAACTGTTGGGTTTCTGGGCTAGGCTGATGGACCCTGGTTTGGCTGGGATACCCTCCAGACATGGCTGTTTTCCTGCCAGGACATTTTCTTCCTTGTGAACCTGGGGCTGGTTGCTGACTCCTGCTGTCCTGTTGGGTTTCCCAGTTGGGGTGTTTTATGGCTCCAGCCACAGGGTTGTCCCTCATCTTCTCAAGACACTGCAGTGCTCAGCATAGGGTTTTACCTTCAACCTGAGTCCTTCACACACTTCCCTCCCTACTTCCTCTAGTCCCACATAATGCCTGTTCCCCTCTCTGCAGGATGCCACTGGCTGCTGTGGGCTACCTGGATGGCACACTGGCTATTTATGATCTCTCCACACAGAGTCTGAGGCATAAGTGCCAACACGAGGTACTGCACTACCCCCTCTCCCTAGGCCTGGGAGGTGGGCTTTGGGCCTGTCAGACATCTCCCACAGAGCCCAGGGGCCAGTTCCCAATTTGTGCTTCTCCCTCAGCCCTGGGCTTCCCCAAAGGCAGTTGCAGTCCCTGCACAGAGGATGTGTTTGACCGTGAGGGTTGGCTGTCTGTGGGGATGGCAGACAATATGGGGATGGGGATACTTGGGGGGAGCTGAGACTTGCTGGAGGTCCCCACTGTGTCCTTCCCCTGCCCCAGTCAGGCATTGTTCAGCTGCTGTGGGAGGAGAGCTCGGCCGTGGTTTACACCTGCAGCCTGGACGGGGCTGTGCGGCTCTGGGACGCCCGCTCGGGGAAGATGATCAGCGAGTACCGAGGGCACTCTGCCGAAATCCTCGACTTCGCCGTCAACAAGTGAGCAGGAAATCCCTAGAACCCTTTCCTGCAGGGTGGAGGGACCAGGGGTGGCAGGGGCCTCCAGCATCAGGAACTCAAGTCACAAATTGTGTCTCCTTTGGGTGCCCTTTGGGTCTGGTCCCAAGGTCTATGCTGAGACTTGAGGGTCTGAAGGGAGAGTGTGGCAGTTCAGAGCTGGGCCTGGGGTGTTGATTAGGGATACCAGAAGCCCCCAGCCCCACCTCTGAGCCCTGTCTCCCTGCAGGGATGCCTCCATTGTGGTGACCACCTCTGGCGACCACCAAGCCAAAGTGTTCTGCGTCCAGCGCCCCGATCGCTAGAACTGTGCCAAGGGATGGAGTCCCGGCACTGCCCGGCGGCTCACGTACAGAGGGATGAGGGAGATGGTGTCACAACCCTTCTCCAGTGCGTGCTTTGTAATTTTCCAGCCTGCCCTGCTTTGCCCTCACCATCTAGAGGCCAAGCCTGGGGTTTTGTATGAAGATGACTTTTAATTATATAAATTATTTCACTTAACTGGATGCCATCTACTCTGCTTGTTGGGGGAAAGAGGACCTGGTGAGCTGTGCTCCCTCCTCAGGGATCTCCCTGGCATCCAAGCATGGCCTGAGGATCAGAGGCAGAGAACCCCATCCTAGCTCTCCCTAACAGGGAGAAGGAGGGGGCAAGGGTAGGAGGAAAGGGTGCAGATTGCTAGCTCAGGATAGGGGAATCATGCTGTGTGCAGCCCAGGAGTTCCCTAACACAAGAGGCTATTCCCAGACCTGGGCACAGCACCCCCAAGTTCACCAGAAGGCATTTGTTCCACAGTAGAGGAATTACCTCCCTTGGGGCTGTGACTCCAAACACCCTTTCCAGGGTGAGGCCACATGCATTGACAAGCCAAAGCCCCACAGCCCTTTAAGATAGAAAGATCTCCTTTATTAATGAACCCCAACAGCATTTCTTCAGATACAGGAGTTTTGAACTCAAATACTCAGAAGAAAACAAGTTAATATTGCATTATTCTCATAAGAAATACTGCAACTTATTTCCGGTAACATATTGCAAAGCGAAACAGCTTGAAAAGAAAAAAAAAAATTAAAAAAGAAAAGAAATTAAGTCAATCAAACTGGAATTAAAGTTTTGTTTCTTGGAACGATCAAGTCCTCGCAAGCACAGCTCGTTTCTGCAGATTACTCCCCAAACTGTCGTACAAACAGACCCCGATTGCTTGAATTCCTTATGAGCCCACAGAGGTGCAACATTAAAAGCTACGATTATCGGGTAGCAAGTGCCCCAACCTTCGTCCTCCACAGCAGCCTCAGTGACCCTGGCGTTAACGGGTTGTGAACGTCTTCCCCCTGGAAGGATGCAGAGAGAGGTCAACACATCTCCCAGGGTGGCTACAGGGCTTGTGGTGGTGGGGCACACACTCACAACCAAGCTTTCAAAGCCAGGCAAGTCCTGCTGGTTTGGAGCTCACAGGCACCTGTTGCTGCAGAAACAGGTCACGGGGCTGAGGGGAGGGGCTGGCTTTTGCAGAGGGGACAACCCTCCTACCCCAAAGCAGAACACAAAGGGGACATGCCAGGACACACACAAAAAGAGGACATCAAGAGGCTCTGGGATCAGCAGAGGGTTAGGGACATGAGGGAAATGTGTTCATGCAACAGCTCTCCTCTCTCCACTGCATTATTATGCCCAAGAGTGAGCTAGCCAGCCTCAACCATCAGCTGGCCAAGGGTGGCCACAGGCTCTGAGGAGCTACAGCCACATGGGTCAGCAAGGACCTAGCCCCATGCCCACAAGCCCCCAGGGAGGACCTGGCTCCTCTCCTGCTGTGAGCTGGAGCTGCCCCCAGAGCTGGCCAGCCAGCTCTAATATAACCAGGGAAAAGCCCCATGAATGCCACCATGGGCTCAGGGGGGACAGTGGAGACAACCAGGGCTCACAGGGCCACATACAAGTCTTTCACAAACGACCTGCTGGCACAGGGTTTCGCCACAGACCCAGCTCCTCAAAGGATAGGCGAGGCAGTTAAGCTGTGGGTCACCTGCACATCACCTGAGCCTGCCGTGGACTGCAGTATGCCAAGCTGAGAAGAAGCAAGATTGTGGCTATCAGAGAAGCCCAGAGCACTAGGCCCTGTGTTGCTACTCACGTGATTGTTTTCATTTCTTTCTTCTCTGCGTCTGGACGGGCACGGTTCAGCACCTTGAGGAAATCTGACGTTTTCGCCCTCATGCGCGTGTGAATATAGGCCTGCGTTTCATTAGGACAAAATGGGGACATGTCAGGATCCTGTCTTCATAGCTGAGATTTCAGGACACATGAAAGCCAAGTCACTCTGAACAATTACTCTCATTTCTGTTCCCGGAAAGGAAATAAACCAGATTCAAAAGGGAAAAATCCTTCCCTGCTGGAATAGGAAGGAAAGAGGCACTGCCTGTACCCAAGAACAGGGAGTAGGTGATGCTGCATCACTTGCCACCCCTCCATGGCTGGGGTGGGCAATGCCAAACCCTACTGAGTTCTCAGGAGGCGCCCTCGCCCATGCTCCTCCCTTGCAGCACCCAGGCCAGATGAGCTGAAGCTACCCTGTGTTGCCCAGCCCTGGCCCTCATACCTTTGAGCACTTGATGTGATAGTGCAGGTAGTCCCGGAATGTGTGGATCAGATTTATGGTGTTGTCTCTGGCTGCAGCATTGGTGTGACGGGGAAACAGCACTGAAAGAAGAGGCCAACACAGATCATTAGTGCCTCCTGAGGCTTCAGGATCTTCCAATGCTGGAAGATTCAGGGAGTGCTGCTGTGAATACCTGTCTTGCTCTCTACAAAGAACCCTTTACTGTGCCACATACCAAGATTAGGCAGCACTTGTGATTTTAAATACAAGGCTTAGGAGCACTTTTCCACATCTCCCACATCAGCCTGGACACAGCTGTACACTCTGTAGGATGCAGGCAAGGCCAAGGGTTCAGAGGATGGCACTGTAGGAAACTGAATGATGCTGCATGAGTGCTTGGGAGACACAATCAGAGGAGTGAGCTGGGAGGCAGACCAGGGCAGCCAGACTGCTCAAACAATTTCAAGATCCAGTCTGCCCTTGGGTCTTGAAATTGATTGTGGATCTCTGCCTGGCAGCTTGCCAGCCCTGTAACAGAGAGAGACTTGGATACAAGCAGGTGGCTTGCTCTTTCCATAAGCTGGTGCTCTAAGTGTCCCAGATCCAAGTACTGAAAGAACTTTTTGTTTAGGTGATGATCTCACCTGAGACTGTCCTATCAGGTAACTGGGAAACTGTCTCAACAAACATAATGTATATGCCATCCCAGACCTGCTGTTAGACAACCCTCCCATAGCTGACAGCTTCCCGGACCTTAAGGCACCATTCCCAGCATGGGAGGAGGGCAGTGCTAACTTCACCTTTCCTTGCAGTGTCTGTGCTCTATCTCTGAGCTCCAAACTACAGGAATGCTGGCCTGACAGACCCTAATTACATATTCAACCATTGCCTCCGATTTTTCTGGAAGAGACCTATCCCTTTGGACAGGGCAGGGCTTGGACTCCTCAGCACTGCTGCCCAGGGGGAAGATGGCTCTGCTGGTCACCACCTTTGCAGGCAGGAGAAAGTGGCTCATCGCTGTTTGGCCCAGAGCAAAGAGGCAGAGCTGAAGAAGCAGAACTCACTGCCCCATTGCTGCTCTCCAATTGTCCCTGCTGATCTAGCACTGCACAGGTGCCTGCAGCTGGACAACCTACAAGTACACTTGGATGAAACCTTTCACAAGAAACCTCCAGTTTGCACAATACCACAGCAAAGCCACCCTTCCCTTTGCTCTCAAATACCGAACTTATTTTGTAGGCAGACACTAAACAGCTCACTGCCCACTTCCACATCTTCTTGCCCACAGCAGAGCTGAGGTGACCTGATACAGAAAAGGGACACTCCAAAGGGGGTGGACAATACAGAATGCAATTCAGAGTCCCTGCAGCTGCCAACGACCCACTTCAACACTCAGGGAAGGTGAATTCCATTTTGTTTCTCATACAGCAGCAGGAACCTCTCTCCTACGGAGCACACCCAGGCCTCAGAGCTTCCTACTTACCAAAGGTGATGTAGCCAATATTGTCGCCAACGGCCGCGTCCGTGTCTTTCAGTTCCAAGGGTGGCTCCCTGTGGCTGAAGAGTACCTGTGGGGCTGTGTGACTGGCCCGGCGACCCTCCTTGAACTCCTGAAAAAGAGAGTGAATGTGAGTTCCACTGAGACCCTTCAGCAACATGCTGGGAAAGCAGATGGGGTTTCCTCACTCCCACAGGGCAATAAGCAGAAGGTTAACCAGCTTTCCCTGAATGGATTGGGTTCATCAGGCCAAACACCCACAAAACAATTCCTTTCCCAGCAAAACCAGCCCAAAATGCATGTTTATGCTGGGTTTCTACATGGCTTTAGCGCAACCCCTCAGCTGGGTGGCTTTCAGTGTCACACCTCTGCCGTGGGTGTTTTGTGGAAGGGACACCTCAGTCTGAACAAGCACATGAGACAGCACAGCTCCTCATCAATGCTTCCAGTGAAAGTGAGAGGTGCCCATCACCCCAGAGGAATGGAAATTCTCAGGAAGGGCTACAAGGTCTCCATCACATCCAGCATAAAGGCTCTGCCATTGGAGAAACCATCTCCCACCAGGAGTCTGCCGAGGCACCAAGAGGCAGCTGCAGGGCTTGAAGCTCGTATGTGAAACTTGCTCCTCTTAACGCCTTTCTACACCTTGAAAGGATACCTTCAGGCAGGGAGATCCCTTCCCCCACAGAACCTCTGACAGCAGCACAACCCCGACCTCACATGAAAAGAACAGGCTCTGCATTTCAGGAATTGTAAGGACCATCTCTACATGGGGCTGGGATTGTCCAGAGACTGTTCTCCTGCTCCAAGGCAGGCAGTGTTCCCTCTGCCTAACTAACCTCCATCCCAGCCCACACATTATCAGCCATTCTTGGCCTCTTCTTTGAGCACAGATCCCCCTGGAAAGGGCAGGAGCATCTATGTCCATTTTAGAGAACTGAGTAGATCATTGGGGTTTCCTTAATGAAATGCTTAGCTTGCACTTCTGCCTGCTTGTGCCAGAGGGTGAAATGGTTCAAATGGCTTCACTGGTTAGTTAATAGTCACATTTTCTCCATGAGAGCCCAGATGAGCAGCCACCATGCCCAGCTGCCTTATGCAAGAGCAATAGCTGGAGGGAAGGAGCCAGAGTGACGCAGAGTGGAAATTCCTGTGGCTGGGCAGAGGCAATGTTTGCTGTTGTGAAAACCAAAAACTTGGGACATGGAGACTCCAAGACAGCCACTGCCTTGAAGCCCTGCCATCTCCCCAGGAGCTTCACTAACCCCATTTTGTTCACATTATGCCTCCTTCCCTGTTTTAAAAGCTGAATTCCAGGCTTAGGGATAAGCTGGTAGGGAAAACCTCAAAACCAGAGCAGATGCCCTGCCTGTAGGTAATAAATACAGCAAACAGAGCTGCAAAATAAAACTTCCATCACAACAGACCCTGTTCTGATGACACCCAACGCATATAAACTGACATCCACCAAACTGGGCCAGTAACTTGCTGTCCACGAGCCTGGCACCCCTGAACAGGTGGGTTAAAGCTCTTCTATCCCTGGAACACCCTGCAGGGCCCGGCTCCATCACTGTGCCCATGCAGGAGACTGCCCAGGAGCTCCAGCAGACACAAGTGAGGCGGGCCAGTGATACAAATGCACACACACACCAGCACGCACTGAGCCTCCCCTAGCTGCACGTAGATGTTTTAATCTCCACAGGCTGCACACAGCCGCTAACAGACATGCAAAGTGTTTACTGCAAGTCTCCATGTTTTCCAGCTAAAACAGCAGTTACAAAAGTTAGCTGAGTGCAGAAGTAGCTGGCATTATGACTGGTTCAAGCCTGCAAACACCGTATATTCGTAGCTCTGAAAAACTCAAATTTGAGAGCTGCCACACTGAGTTGCTGAGTCTTTCTGCAGCTTTTGAGCACTAGCAAGAACAAACCTCGAGGTGAAGACAACTCTCAGTCCCACTTCAGGCATGGCATGACATTGTCTCACCATGCGTTTCTCTTTACAGCCTCCCCAGCACACCCAGCTTCTCAGCTGGCTGGTCATCCCTACACCACAGCTAGACATACTACAGAGCCTCAGTGTGGGGAGTGAAGTATTGACTGTGGTGTTTCTCACCTGTAACACATAATATGTTTGATTGTCCAAACAAGCAAGACTATTGATAATACAGATGTCAATGCAAGAGCCAGGAAAACACACTGCCTATGCCTATTAACATGTTCTTACATCCCAGTGCAGCATGTAGCCCCGCAAAGCACTTATGTGCATTAAACTACCTTTGTGCTCACTTTGTTCAGCCCAACTTCAGCAGCTTATCTGGCAGTGCTGCTTCAAGCAAGAAGGCATCTGAATCGAGGACCAGACCCTTGCCCCATAATTCAGTTTCCATACCTGCATAAACACCTTTCCGATCACCACATCATCATCGTCCTTAAATACTGTGCTGAACACAACTGTGACACGGTCCTTTTTCGCCTCGACATACCTGTAGGTGGGTGAGAGAGGAGAACTCAGCTTTGAACAGGAGCTAAGAAGTACAACTGAACTCGAAAGCAGCTGTGTGACAAGGTCAGGTAAATACAACAGCTATTCACAGGCCTGACTGCTGAAAATTTCCCCTCCCTTGAGAATATTTGCAGGGAGCAAAACATTTCTGTTGGGAGTGGCAAGTTCCCCTCCTGCATGCAGCCACAAGTGCTGCCACTAACAGAGACTCTTGTGTAACATCCCAGCAGCCTGAGGCATGAGCATTACCCTCACAGGATACTTCTGGCAGCCTCAGACAAGCCCTTATCACCCTACCAAAGTACGGAGCAGTAGGATTTCCTGACATTCCACCACAACCTACAGCTGTGAACAGGAGCAGAGTACTGATCATTGTCCAACCCCTGTGCTGCTTGGTTTGAACACTTACATTGTCTCATCGTCCCTGTAGTGGATGACTGCTCTTTTTTCTCCTTCTTTGCCCTCTTCCTGGAATTTGAAATACTTCTCAAAGACTGAAGCAAAGCAGTTGCGCTTCAACATGCCGGCTTGGTGCACGATAGCATCCTTGTCTGCAGGAAGGTTCTCCAGGTCATAGAGCAAAGAGACATTGTAACCTGGGAAGGGACATCCACCAACCTTAATAATCTACATAGGGCCTTAATGAAGGCAGAGACATTTTCTTTACAGAGATGCCTACAGTCCCACCTTTGCCTTAAATAGTCCCAAAAGCCCCAGAGGAGAGTGTTTCCCACTTCAAGAATTGCCAGAAGCTATGCCTGAACTCGGCAGGTGGCCATGGCAATGCTCCTGGGGCTCCTTCGTGTGCTCTCAGACACACGTGTCTGAACTGCTCCCAAGTTTTTGCAGTGAGTAGGAAGAGATGTTGTGACAGGTAACCATGGTTTTCCTGTGTCTCACAAAGCGCCTTTGAGAAGAACAAAGACCCCAACCGTGAGGAACAGAGACTTCTGGAGGAGGGATGCATAAAGAATTACAGCTTGTGCTGCAAGCTACTTCTGCCCTGCCCTACCTGAGACACCTTCTTAATTGCTACTACAGTACAGAGAGCCCCAGATATCATGTTCTTCAAGTGCAGCCTTCATGTGAGCATTAATGAGCATTACTTAAGTAATTTTGGAATTGCGTTCACACACACAGAGTAAATTTTATTGCAGGGTTACCTGATTCAGGATTTACCAAGTAGCTTCCATAGACTTTCTTCAATACCTAGAAAAGAAATTAAACATTGAGAGCACAAGCTATCAAGAGTTGTTTCCTCCTGCACAGCCTAAACTATGCTTGGTCTTCATTTAGAAATAACAAATTACAGCACCTGCCTCCTCTAGTCTAAGTGAACTTGGACAAACACTAGGTCACTGATGCGCCCAGTCCCTCTCCTCACAGGTGATCAAGTTCAGAGCAGGAGTCAGGTACACTGGCCTGGCCATCATCTGCCCTGTCTCAGCCTATTGCATGGGACAGATGGGCATGGAGAGGAGGCTGCCAGGCAGCTTGGATGCGTCCCAGAAGCAGAACCGCCTACAGCACAGCAAAAACCTTTCTTCAAACATAATCACTGCTGAATTTTACATCAATGGCAATTTCCAACTGAGCCATAGCTCTGTGTCAATGAGGGGGCCGGGAACAGGAGGTATTTCACAGGGAAGAACACAACAATACTGTGGCAGAACTGGCCCTCCTGGGATGACACCCACTTTCTGACACAGGCTCTGAATGCCAAAACCTCCTCTCAGCAGAGAGCATGCCTGCAGTGGCCCAAAGAGATGCCCTGTCTTAGCAGGAACCCCACTCTGCATTCTTCACAGTGGGGTTTCACAAAAAATAGAGCAGAAACAAGCTCCATCATCTCCAGCGAAGGAAAGAAAGCAACAGTTTGCTAACTGGAGATTTCAAAATGTAATTTCTATTTAGTCAGCACTTCCAAAGCAGTCCTGCAGAGATCCAGTTTTCCTCTACTGCCTTCCACTACCACCACAATGGCTGCAGGTACACAGTGGTGTCAGCCACTCGACCAGCACAGTGGTTCTCTTGGGATCACATGCTGTACTGATCCCTGCTAAATATGCTGTGAGGGCTTCATCATTTGGGCTGCTTGATGCTCCTGTTTGCCAGGAGTAACACCTTCACTAGTGGGCAATGCTGCTCCTAGAAAGTTCTGCATACAGGAACCAAGAAAGCGGGACACAGTCTTATCTGTTGTGACTCAGGTGGGTCTTGCAGCAATTTGCAGGAATTCACTTAGGATTCAAATCAGCTGTTTCTCACCAGACTCACAATAAACTGATGGAGCAGTTTCCTTGTTTTCTTCCAAAGACAGCCACCCAGAGGCAAAAGTCTGCTAAAAAGCCTTGGGTGAACCCCATTTGCTACCATGAGAAATTTGAAAACTGACTCAGGAACTGAGTCACACATCCTGCCTCACCAACCAACCACAGCTCAGAGAGGCTCCTTCTTTCTACCATAAATGGTCCTCCACAGCCAAGGCTCATTCAACAGGAACTGAGCCGGCAATTCCACACAGCAGCACCGAAAAGGGAACCCGTCAGCAGATCAAGGTCTGCACATACAGCAGGAGCCCAGCACTTGCTCTCAAGTGTGGTTAGAGTCAGAAGAGAAGCACCATGGGACCCTGGATCTGTCTTGGTGCCTTCCTTCACTTGTGGGCTCAACACACCAGTCAGGGAAACTATTTCTATATGGTCAGGGTTCAGACTCATTTGGACTTGCAAAATTAGTGGTACCTTCTGCCTTTCAGGCTGTAGGGTCATATAAGATGACTACTTGTTCATGAGAGAGTGTGAACACACTTGCCCTTGTCTTCCAGCAAAGTGGAACTCCTGAGTGGCACAGGGCTGCTCCTTTGATCAATATGAGATGGGAGCACAGATGCTTCTCTATGGGTCAGATGTTAGATCCATCAACACCATAAGAGCATTGCTAACACAGTATTTGTAGGCATAAGGCCTGGAGATGCTTGCTTACCTCATCAGCACCGTGTTCCTGGAGTTCCTTGTAGAATTTCAGAGAAATACTGACCATCACTTTTGTCTTGTCTCCATTGGGGTTTGAAATATGGTAAAGGACTCCATCAAAGTCTAACAAACAAGGAAAAGAAATGTGAGGGAGCAGGAACCGGTTCCCATTTCTGAGGAACGTTTTCTCTACACGTTCTAGGAACAGCATAAAGTCACACTGTTCCCCTTGCTCTAGCCCTCACACATACAGCAAGAGAGAAACCCGCAATTAAGGAAAGTGGCAATGTCATATAGGGAGACATTCACAGGGCTGAAACAGTTTTGACACCTGTCCATCACAGAAAGCTTTAGTCTAGTGTCATTTAACATCCCTGGCAAATCCACTTGTGCTCAATGCATGAGGATCCAAACATGCAGAGACGGGAACCTTCTGGATGGCCAGCACAGAAAGTGACTGACATGCCCTCCAGGCCAGAGCTGCAGCCTGGAGGAGAAAACATCTCTACCAGCAAAGGCAGCTCAGCCGCTGCCTGCTGTGACAGCTTCCACTTCACTGCAGAATGGGCAGGGAGGGCAGGAGACAGGGAAAGGCAACCCTCCAGCTACCCAGCAAGCTCCACTTCCCCACGGAGCTCTGCAGCTTAAACAGGCTCTTGATAACAAGCAAAAAAATCAGTTGGTGAATGAGCACTTGAACTTCCTTGGCATTTCTCCTCCTGGAGAGCAAACTTCAGGTGATGAATTAATTTTGCCTGTTATCCTGAGCCAGCTTCCTAACAACCCAAACCAGATGGTGCTAAAGACCTCATAACAGGGCACCAAGGGCAGGACTGGAGAACAGGTGAGGTAAAAGAGAAGAGCTATGTAGCAGGCACACACCAAACAAAGTTATGCCACCACTGAACTCACTGCTTTGGGGAAGTCCCAGAGAAGGCAGACAAACAGAGAAAATAGTGGGGCAGCCAACAAGGCCCCAGCTCTGGGGATACTGCTGAGTGTCCACAGCATCTGCCCCTGCCCAGCAGGGTGGGCTGAGGTTGGGCAAACCAGGTGCAGCTGTGGGCAGACTGTTCAAGCCAGCCCTTTGTTCAGAGAAGTCAAGAGAGCTGCAGAGCTTACCTGCAAATGTTACTTCTACTGCCTCTGGTTTATTTCTAAAAAGCAAAGAAAACAAAGGAGATGAGAACTCAAATAGCAGCCTCCAAGCTGTGAAGGAAAGAGGATTAATTTCCAATGCCTTATTTTTCACAAGCAGCTCTTCCCGAAAACCCTATCTCCAGCTGTTCAACTAGTAGATACCCTTCAACAAGAGATCTTAGATTTCTACCCATTCCTATAAGCACCAGTTTTACCCCAGATGACATAAAATAGACTTCGAACCTGGTACAGATTGTTATTATTTGTATATTATTACTAGATTTTGACATCACAGATTTCCAGTTAGAACTGAATGCTGCTCATCACTAATAAGTTTGTTTTCACAAGTGCACTCTGTACAGAACACCCACGACACAGGTTTGGGTTCAGAGGCTCTTTTGTAAGGTCCTGCAATACCAGTTCATGGAAGCGGCTGAGTAATCCTTCCTGATACAATGCCCCCTTTGCCATCAACACCAGTTCTGCAAATGCATTGATGTAACCGGCTTGCAGAGAAGACCCTTTTCCAAGTCCAGGGCTAGGAGCACAGAAGGAAATATTCCAGGTGTGAGTTTCATTCTGCCCTCCTTCCAAAACACCCCAACACTTTGCCAACAACCTCTGCAGGAAGAACTGTAGTTCTGGGTTTGTTCTAACAGTCTTGAGTGGTCTCTGGGATCCCTGAGCAGCAACAAAGCCACTCACAAGCCAAAGGCACACCACATCTTACACTAAACTACATCTTAACAAACCCTATTTTCAGCTTGTCCATGATCTGTAGAAGAGTAGGAGTCGACGAAAGATGTAACTGCTTACAGAAGGTAATTTTGTTGGGACTGGAACTATATAATTGCTGTTGCAGCTCTGAGGGGACCGGTATTAATAGGTCACTCTCCAGCAGGGAATGAGGCAAAGGTATGTTCACTGCTGAGAGCAGGAGTGGAAGATGAGAACAGGATAAAAATGCCACTCTGTTACTGCTGTTTTATACTGTATCTCCACTCATTTTTCAAAAGTGGGTGATATTAGAGAACAGGCTAATGCTGCTGCTAACATAAATCACACCTGTCTGAATCAACATAGTGAAATAACTTCCCAAACCAAAGTCAGCGGTCTCAGCTATGCTGCTGCTGCTGCCCAAAAACAAGCTTCCACCTTTTTGCTGAAACTTGCTCAGTCCACACACTTGTATGCTGCTGGGTACTGACTACACCTTGGTACATACACTGAGAAAGGGAGGGGGGAAGTGATGACTCAATATCTACTTTCCCTCACCATTTTCTGTAAAGATTTAAATGATTTTATCTCAGCAGAAAGCACTGTTCTTTCATCAGCTTTTCTGCAGTCAGCCTTGTTCCTGAAAGGCAGAAATGACCAGTGTGCTAAAACTCAAGTTGGGCAATACAAGGGAGACCAAGGCACTGAACATCACCGATTCCAGACCATGCACTGGGGTCAACAACATTTCACTAGAGTGGAAAACGAGGAATTAACCCCCAGACAGAGATCCTAAGTGGAAACGATGAGGTGTTGCTGCTCCTTGAAAGTGATTAGCTGTGAAAGGCAACAGCTCTTTTTTGTCTGAAGGCCTGGGACCCTCTGTCTTTTGTGCCACATCGCTAAAGATAAAAACCACACACTTGAAAAAAACAGTGCAAGCACACCCAAAGAAGGTCCTTTAGTTTAAGAGTTGTGTCAGCTACCTGTGACCTCTCTTGCTTTCATCTCCCCTTCCCAGCTGGGCCTGAGACAGGCTCAGCAGGCATCCCTGGCTTCATATCTAGCTTGGGCTCTTGGAAAGGAGAGCAATTCCCCAAGCTGCATCCAAGCCACTTCTGCTCACTAAGGACTGCTCAGAGCAGAGATGAAAGAAAATCCCACTGATCCCACTCGGTCAGTTGATGCAGACGTGTTCTACTTTTAGAGTACCACACTCAGACGTGGGAATCAGCCTGGATGGCAGTATAAATTTTTATAAAAAAAGAAACCTATGTAGGAAGCTTTAAAGATAGTACAGCCAGGCACATGAGAGCTAGGAATATTAAAGAGAACACATCCTCAAACCTCTGTTCCATCTTCTCAGAGTTACGCCTTCCAAACCCCATTTCCTACACACACGGAGCTGACACCTCCCAGAGCCGCGGCTCCCAGCAGAACCCCCAGAATGCAGGGAAACGACTGACAGCCAGAGCACTGGAGTGGTTTTTCGGAGGACAGACAATTCGCTGTTTGCCTGCCCAGTATCCCAGGGGATAGCAGGAAGATCACTTGTCGCATTATTGAAGAAGTCGAGCAAGACCCTGTACCCGGAGCCGGTTGATGGCTCTGCATGGGAGCCTTTGTTCTGCACACAAAAGCTCACTGCTAACACGTTTTTGGGCCTGTCATCGCACAGGCATCATTTCTTAGAGAAGTTATTTTAACGCTGATTTCCCAAGTGGCTCAGTTCTGGTACCTGGGGATGGTGGGGAGGGGGAGATATTTAAGGGAAAAGCGGGTAACTGGGCAGGACTTCGGGTGCTGAATATTCAGCTGCTTCCCGGCACAGCCTCAGTGATGCGAGAGCTCACGTGAGACGCATACAGAGCTACCCGCAGCCACGCTGGCACTGTCACCTATGGCATGGTGGGTTTTCTGCCTCATCAGGCACACACCTATGTAACCCAGGCCTGGCCTGGCCCAGAGGAGGACAGGGAAGAACATTACAAGTGTGCCTGGGAGTAAAGTGACCTCTCTTAGCCTTTCACAGTTCATGAGCTTTACAATCACAAAGTTTAAAGTGCTTCTATTTATTTCTCTAGCTCACCTCATCATAACTTCCCTGGGTACTTAAAAGGTTTCTGCAACAATAAAAACTACTCCTTTTGCTACCTGAATTGTTGTTGTCCCAGCAAGAAGTCCCCAGGCAGAAGAGAGATCTCCAGCCTTGCGTAGTTTCTGGACCAGCAACGGTGCTGCAGGTCTCACGCACACGATCACTTCCCCTCGACCTTCTACCAACCCCATCTTCCGCCAACAGAAATAGCAGTGGAGAGTGCTGAGCACCCTGCAGAGGCACAGCGTGTCCTCTCCATGTTCAGCCCTCCCTGTTCTTGCGAAAGCTCAGCACAGAGGATGAACAGCATGTTTGGGACCAGGCCTGCATCACTGCAGGGTGAGTACCAGTTACTGTCAGGTTGCTTGCGTGATCCCAAAGAGCTCTGCCTGGTCTAGCATGCTCTGGCATCCCATGCCTCCGTGATGAGACCCTCCACATCCATGGTGGGAATTGGCAGTTTAGCAGCTTGGTGCAAAGTTACTCTAAATCCCGGCCATCTGTAAGTCCCAGCCAGACTGTAAATCCCAACCAGGCAGCCAGGTGGTTATTTGGGGTTCACTTCTACCCCTGATTCAAGTCTCTGAGAAACAGACTAAGCCTAGCTAGGCTCAGAGGATTTTATGCAGAACAGTCCATCCACTCCTGGGGCAAAGGCTGCTGTGATCCCTGGAAGCTCCTTGCCACCAACACTGCCTGAACCACAGCCTCCTCCAGTGACCTTCCCTGTTTGCTATCCTCTGCCCCAAAAGGACAATAAAACCAGCTCATACCAGGAATAAGTGAATGGCTTCTCTCTGCACTAAACACTGAATCCAGACCAGACCTTTCTGCAAACCCCTGCCTGAACTCTGATGCTAAAATGGCAGCTGTTCCCAGCAGTGGCAGCAGTCTGTTTTCTGATAACACTTATCAGGTTTGAAGTCAAATCCACAACAAATCTCATTTGCTCTCTGCTTGTAACAATAAAAGACCCTGACAGGTTTTACATCTTCTTGCCTGCATTCCTCTTATTCATCTCCAAATGGCTACCCTGTCTATCTAATACAGAATCAGGTCCAAATCAGATTTTTCACCCAGGTAGAACATCCATGAAGAGCCACAGCGGTTGTGGAGAGATGCCAGCAAGCACTTAAGTGCAACAGCAAATCTTTTTTCAGAAAGCATTTCCTCAGTTTTGACTCTGAAAACCTCCAAAGTTCCCCATTTCATTCTCAGGCCACAGAGGCCCTTATCCATATGTTACAACAAATTTAAGAACAGAAGAAAGAAGACTAATTATACAGAGCCTTCATCTTCTGTATTAAAAAGACTTAACTGCAAACTTGGCCAACGACTGTACTGAAGCATCTCCACATCACAATTAAGGCCTGTACCAAATAATGGAGAATGGCAATTATTTTAAAAGCTGCAGGCATGCAGATACTCTAATCTCTTGCCCCAGAGGAGATGGGGTTAAAAAATAAAAAGAAAAGGAGTATCTCAAATCTTAAAGCTACAAGCAGAGCTTTCAGATTACCAGAGTCAACACACAGTTTGGATAAAGTGTGCCAGATTCAGTGACAGACTGCAGGCTCCCGCTACAGAAAGGTCACCCCAATAAAAAGAATTATGAGCAATGTCTAAAATTATCTGAACAGTGCCTCCACTCCTGGGCCCCGCTCAGCTAACAAAAGCCTCCCTGCGTAAGCTGCGGGAGCATATGTAATCAAAAAGCTCCCATAGCTCTGGCAGCACACCCACCACGAACTCAAAGAGGAGTGCTCTGTCAGGCATCGAGCGATGTATGGCACCCCCACACATGTCAGCTCTCCCCTCTTGGTTAGGTGACCCCCTCCATGCCCAAGCTTCCCTTCTCATTCTCCCTTGCTGTGTGCCCAATAGCCTGGAGGAGGTGGCTACTCAGAAGGTAGTGGAATTCACAGGAGACAAAGCACAGGTGGTCCTGCAGCACACAATCACAGGCAGGTCCCCTTCCAGACAGGTATTTGTCCTGTGCATCTCTGTTCCAGTTGAAGGCTGGTAGTCCATGATTCCCCCTTGGAATGATCCAGAGCTGTGGCAAGTCTCTGGGGAAGAGCCTCATTCTGCACATACTATTCATGTTTCTTTAGTAAAGTGATGGGTATCTGCTCTTCTCTGGTGTCAAGCACTGGTGGCTGCAGTGAGAACCAATCTCTGAGGTTAAAACAGAGGAGGCCCTCTCATGAACCCAAGATGAAAACTGTAGCTGAAGCAATGACAGAACCACCTGTGAAAGCATAATAATTTGCAGATCTGGCTTCTCTTCCCTTATGTTCCCTGTGCTGTTGCTCAGAAGCAGAGCACTGCCTATTTCCAGCCAGAGGTGGTTCCTGATCCACCATTAACACAGAGTCACCTTCCCTGGTGGCTAAAGCAGCATGTGTTGTGGCTCAGGAGCTACGCTGAAAGACCTATAGCATCCTCAGTCAATGTGGACAGCCAGTGTGTACCTCTAGCACTGCCCATGCTAGCTGAACCCAAGGGTAGTGCTTTCTGCCAGTGGTATTGCCCCAGCACACCGCAGAGTCAGGCAGGTTGAGTTTCAGCAGATGTGTTGGGGGAGATGTGCAGCTCTAGGCTGGGCTTGTGAGGACACTGAACCAGGACCTGCCACTGCAGCTGAAGGAGGAAGATCTGATCCCTGCTCTGTGGCTGTACCATGCCAAGCAGCCATCACACAATGAACAGCATCTAGGCTAAAAATACCCATTTTTGCCTGTTTAATTTTAACCTAGGTCACTTCCCCAGTCCTGTTTCCCTTGAAGCCACAAAAATACCTGTGTCAGCAAGAAGGAGGGGGTAACAGAGGAACAATCTCTGGTTTTGGTGGGGCTGATGAGGATCCCTGAAGCACCAGAGCCATGTGTAGCCACAGCCACTCCTGCAGACAGTTTCTCAGTGGTGCCCAGCAGGACTCAAAGCTCCTCTACCCTCCCACCACAAACCAACAGCCTCCAGACGCTCCTTGGTCTCCCCACAACGAACTCACTTTGCATGTCACATCACAAACATAAAATTCATACTGCCTGGTTTCACCCAGGGCTCAGCCTCCCTGTCTGAAAGGCTCAGCTCTGCAGCCCACGAGCCCCAAGTGACCACAGGTGGGAAATACCATCAAGCAGGTGGGTGCAACTTCAGCCCAGCTCCCACCCGCTCACAGGAACTGCTCCACATCAGGGAAGTTCAAGCTTCAGCTGATTTCCTATGCAGCTCATAGTCATGAAGCCCTGCACATTTGTACCTGCTAATGGCTGTAAAGAAACCAACGATTTGAGATTCTCTTCTCTCCACCCCCAACCCAGGAAAAGGCACCCTGTTCTTCAGCTATGCAAATTTGTTTTCTTTTGCACATTGGGTAAATAATAAGCAACAGTTTGAGACAGATGATTAATTTACCAAAGATTTAGGGCTGGAAAACCAAATCCTGAGAACAAAGCCATGTGCTACACTTTCACTGGGATTAGTTAAATTAGAGCAGGACTAAACTGGACAGCAAATCTGTTTTGGAAGGCTGTTCCTCCCTTGGTGTTAAACAGAACGAGTATTCACCAGACACAGAAGACAATCATCAAAAAGTTTTACACTTACAGTGTTTGTGGGTTTTTTCTTATCTGTGTGGTTAGCAAAGGGAAGCAACGATGAGAAACAAAATCTTCCGACTGGTAGAGCACATCCCCTCACATCACATTTCTATCAGAAATGGGAAAACCTGTGACTCCAGCTTCTAGTCAACTTCTCGAGTACAAATGAATTAGCGAAAAGCTTATGGAACAGTTCATTCTCCTGACACCTCCAAAAGCTCATGATCCACCCTCATTTCAACACACTTATTTCCAGGTACTGACCAGGTATTCCCATACTACAGCAGTTCAGTGCTTGAGAGTTTCAGCAACAAATTCCTAACTCAAACTATTTCAACAGATTCTGGTAGGTTTACGCCTTTGTTTTAAATTGTGGTTGGTTTAAGAGAATGGATTTAAACCAATAAACTACAGTATTAAATAAAGAAAAAAACCCCCAGAGGCACTGAAGTCCATCACCTGTCACCACCTTGATCTAAGTATCACCTTTCAATGGTGGCTGTTCAAGAAGGTGAGATTTTCATGGGGTTTGCCCACAAAACCAAGTTAAATTTGAAATTATCCTATTTACAGGTGGGTGCTGCCATGCCCCAAGGACCCTGGCAAGGGAGGACTCTTAGAGGTGAGTTAGGTCCTGCCTCAGGTTCTGCTCTCTGTTCCCAGTCCTGCCAAGGCACCTTCCATGTTGGGAACTCCAGGGACAGCTGACAGATCTCCACCGAGAGCAGATTCAGACATATACAATGATAGTGTGATGGCAGTAGTTAGCTTCAACTTCTGAATGTGACTTAGTTCTATATGACACGGTGAAATGTGGAGGGTCTCCCACCCGATGGTCCAGGAAAGTTCTATAGGGACCCACCAAACCATGGCCACACTGCAGCTATGGGAAGCTGAGGGGAACAACATAGCCCATGTCACAGGGCAAGTCTCTGGCAAAGGATCTGGAAACAAATTCCGCCCTGCCCCACTCCCAGGCTGACACTGAAGCCACCAGGCACACCTGGCTCTGAGACAACCCCTGTGGACAAATTCCTGCATCACATCTGCCACATTCCTGGCTCAGAGCAAACAAGGCAAACCCAACTTTGCCCTAGTGTCCTGACTTGCTTCTCCCAGTCGCTGAATCCTTCAAGGCTTGACCTTGACCTGACTATCCGGTCTTCTTCCCCAAGACACACCTTGCTACAACCATCACCAAAACAGTGAAGTACAGGAAATCCCTTCCTGCCTCCAGGCTGAGCACCACAGGAATGACCCCAGAGCTATGGCCGTAGGGAAAAGAAACTTCACAGGAATAAATATTGCATAACACCCATTCCTTAAAAAAGGAGAGAAAAACCCCCAAACCTCAGTGCACCTCACTATGCTGCACTTGCCTGGACAGGAGGACCCCAGCACAAGCACAGAAGAAAAGGCAGAAGTAAATAACTTCCTCACTTCCAGCAACACACTCACAGCACAAAACTTATCTAGAAATGACATCTAAAGAACATAATATGCCGTAGATGACTAAGAAGCAGAAGCAAAGCACCATCAGCCGTGCTACAGATCGATCCAGGAACAATTGGTATGTCAGGAAAGCGTGCCAGCACACAAGTGAGGGGCCTTTGCTGTACAGCAAAATGGAAACTTGGGGAGAATGCACGCTGGTGTAGAGCAAGCAACCCCAGCTCTGCTCATATGGAGTCAGGGATTTGAGGTGCATTTAAACCTGCAAACTGCCCTCTCCACATTCACACCAACATTCTTCTCTCTCCAGCAGGAAGAGTCCCTTGGTACTGACTTGTGATGGACGAGCTGTTCTGACATGCACTATCAGCCTCTGTATATGCTGTATTTCCTAATGGATGCAGCTGCAATACCACAGTGGTCACCTGGGAGTTCTCTCTTCCCAGTGTGGTGCCTGTTCTCCAGGGAAACCTGTTGCATTAAATGATCAGGCTCAAGAAGAATCAAAATCTGGGAGTAGCTCGGCTCTCAGCCTGTGACATTATTTTATGAAAAAAACACCAAAACAAAAACCCAAACTGAACAACAAGTCAACTGAGAGTGGGGGGAAAGCAGAGGAAGTGGCCTCTGTCAACATTCTGCACACAAAAGGGTGAGAGCTTTAAAAAAATTGCTGGAGAAAAAAGGTGATACAGAAAAAGGCACCTGCCTGAGGGGTCCTTTCCCGGCGCCAGGGCAGGCTCCACCCCAGAGATAACACCACGGCGCTTTGCCTCTCAAGGCTTTGTCTCTGTACAAAGGTGTCTCAGCCAGCAGACAGAGCATGGAGCCCACGAGCAGCTGGGCGGCAGATAAGGACATTCATAGACAGGGACTTTCTTCCAAGCTAAGCTGTGCCCTCACAAGGATCTTTACAGCCCTGGTACAACACTCACAGTAAAAAAATCATTGGTTTCCCAGGGACTAAACTGTCGGAGCAGAGATGCAGGCGCAAACCAGACCCCCCACCCCACCTCCCAAGGCCAGGACGCCCACCAGGCTGGTACCAAGGGCCGTGACTGACCCGTGGGCCTGCATCCCTCCTGCTTCACAAAGCAAAGAGGGAGAAAGCTGAAATCTGCCTCCCATCCCAAAGCAAAAGGCCGAGACCACGACCCTGCACACAGGCTTCCTGTTCCTCGGCTCCCCCCACACATTCTGTACCAGCGCTGGCACCACGTCGATGAAGTTTACATTACCCCAAGCAAATACCCCTGCAAATCCACCTTCCGCCCTTCCCAACTTCCTCCTTGTCCAGGCCGTGTCCTCCAGCTCTGCCTCCTCAATCCACCTCAACACCGGAATCTCCGATAGCCTCCCCCGATCCCTCCTGCTCCCCCAGCGCTCCCCACTGCCCTGGCAACAACCACCCCCCAAACCCCATTCTCCCCTGCAACACTGTCTGTTCACTTTGCCCGCTCCCTCCCCCAGTGCAGTTCCCCCGTCCTGACCGCCCACCTCCCAGCCCTGGCACGCTGCAGGCCCGTGCCCGCCCTGCCCCTGGTTCCCCGGGCCGTCACCTCGCTCCCTCCGTGCCCGCTGTCTCAGCCCCGTCACCCCCGAGACCCCCATCCTGCCTTGTCACCACCCCCGGCCCCCACCTGCGCGCCGCTCAGCCCCATCCTTCCCGGCACGCCCCTGCGGGCTCCGCCCGGTGCCCAGGCCCCCGGCACAGCCCCGGCCTAGCTCGGCCACCGCCCCCCAGCCCCTCCCTCAGTCCGCGGCCGCGGCCCCGTCCCCGCCCCGGGCCGGACCCCCTGCTCCTACCCGGCGGCCGCGCCCTCGAACTTGAGCGTGAGGGTCTCCTCGATGATGCGGTTGTTGACCTCGAGCAGGATCATGTCGGTGCCGGGGGGGCTCTGAAGGAGCCGAGCCCGCTGCGCGCACCGGGGACCCGCCCGACCCTGCGCCGCCGCTTCCGCTCTCGCGCCCGCGCGTCACGTCCGGCCCCGCCCCGCCCACCGGGTGACGTCACGACAGCCACGCCCACCGCCGCGCGGGAGGGGCGGGAGGGGAGGGGAGGGGGCACCGGGGGGGGGGTCCCAAAATGTGTGTGTGGGGGACACTGGGCGGTACCAAAATGGGGGGGGGGCACCGGGGGTC
>JAWWEE010000162.1:15093039-15181319 GCA_035221455.1 Xenops minutus | reverse complement strand
AATGTTGGGGGGGCACCGGGAGGGCCCAAAATGTGGGGGGGGCACCGGGGGGTCCCAAAATGTGTGGGGGGGAACCGGGGGGGGCCCTCGTGGTGTGGGGAACACCCCCTGCTGAGACTCCCCGGGGCATCAGGGAGGTTCCCCGAAAGTGTGGGGGGTGCTCTCTGCTAATGGGATGGATGCGTCTCGGTGTATGGAGGTCCCTGAAAGTGTGGGGTGCCCCTGGGATTATAGTGCCCCAGAGTATGGGGGTCTGCACAAGAACGGGGTGCCCCAGGAATATGGTTTTTCACAGGCGAGACGGGTGCCTTGTGAAATGGGTGATTTTGGGGCTTCGGGGCCCCAGAAATGTGAGAGGTGACCACAGAGTGTGGGGACACTGTAGTGGGGCTGTGCGTGTGCCCTGGAGCTGGGGATTGCTCCAAACACGGTGGGTGTTGTCGGGGAATAGGAGTGTCCTTGGGTCTGTAATTAATATCCAAGGAATGTGATAGTGCTCTACAAACTGTACAGGTGTCCTCAGGGAGGAAATGTGCCCCAAAAATGTGGAGTACCCCTACGACTGACAAGCAAGGAAAGCTGTGAGGATGAGGGTGCTCCAAGGGTTTGTAGGTATCCCAGAGGAATGAGGGTGCCTGGGTGACGCTCTTGGATGCAGGTTTCTGCTAAAGCCAATAGGGGTATTCAGAGGAGTGAGCCAGGAACAAGTCTGTGGGGCTGGCATGGGGACACAGCTCTGTCTGATGGCTCTGCTCGGCATGGCACAGCCAGGACAGAAGGAAAATGTGACTCTACCCTAGGGGGTCCCCCACAGCAACCCCCAACAGGGGGCAAGCCAGCCCCACAGTGCCCCTCTGTGCCCCCCAAAATGGTGGTGCCACCCTTGCTCTATCAATGGGGAAACTGAGGCACAGAGCCCTGCACTGCCATCACCCACTGGCCGTGGCCTCGGAGACCTTCCACTCTTCCAGGGGGACTGCAGCCCACAGAGGTGCCTTGAAGGGGAGCACTGCATCCACTGAGGGCCTGGGAACAAAGCAAGGACCCCCAGCTGGAGACACCTAGGATGCATCACTGCAAGGCCGACAATGCACCCCTGGGTGCACTGCCAGTATGAGGTGGGCTGGAACCCCCTGAGACAGCAGGGTGACAGGGGTCTGTGGGCTCCCCATGGCCTGGGAAAGGCATCCTGGGGGTACCGGGGAAGGGTCCCTTGGGCTACCACTTCCCCTTCATGCTGGGAGAAGGTTTTGCAATCTCGCTTCCTCCGCGGGCAGTATAAAGAGGGCAGCGGAAGGAAGGGGTACTGGGAGGCAGCACGGCAGCGGGCGCAGGTGAGAGACCCTCCAGCTGGTGGGACCCCTGGGCCTGGTGCTGCCCTACATTCCACCACGCTTCATTCTGGAGCCCTTTGGTGGTGACATCTGGATTCAAACTGGTGGCTGTGTGCTTCCCAGTGAGAAAAAGCTTAGGATCAGGAGAAGACCCCAGATTTCAGAGGACGGTGACAGCAGCGAGCAGTGAGTGTCTGGGGTTCTCCACTGGAGATCTGGGCTGTCCTTGGGCTTTGACAGACCCCCAGCATCTGTCTAAGCCCCTTCACACATGGAGCAGACTGGGGGCTGGGATGGGCTGCTCAGCTGCCCAAGGAGCTGCCTGGTGCGAGAGGAGAGGGAGGTGGTGGCTGGGGGCACTCAGGATTGTGCTGAGGGCTTGTCTGGGGTCAAACCCTCAGTAGTCCCCAGGGATATCAGTCTTGGGTGCTGCAGAGGGGAAAGTGCCTGCTCCCATTTCCTCACACAGTGATGAGCCGGGAGGGTGCTTCCCAATGGTGTGTCCCTGCTGGAACTCCTAGGGCCTCTCCAGTGTCTCCCAGCCCTTCCAGGGTCAGGAGGGAAATTGTACAGTGCTTATTCACTGAGTTGGGCCAGCTGTGTCCCCCCTGAGTGGGGGAATACCCAGTTCCAGAGGAACCATCAGGATTTTGGAGTGGGGAGGAAGAAAGAAGCAGTCAGAAATAGACAGACGGGAAGCACTAGTGTCTGTCTGCCCCATGCCTGTGGTAGCCCCACTCAGGAGGACCTTCCCCATTGGCCCTGGCAGCATCCCCTGGCTGGGGTCCTCTGAGATGCTGGGGCATCAGCATCCCAGCATAATCATCATGGCATTACCACCCCAGGATTACCATCCCGGGAAAAGTGCAGGAGATGGGACAGCAGATGCAGGGAGGGATTTTTCTGGTCAGCGGCACCAGCCTAGCTGCAGCAGGGAATTCCTGCCAGGCAAAAGGGGAAAGTTGGTCCCCGAAAGGGTTTGGGTTCAAACAGGGCTAATTTGGGGCCAGGAACCCCACAGCACTGCAGAGACTCAGCATCCCCAAGCAGTCCTGGCATTTCCAAGCCCTGGAGGGGCTTGGGGGCTCAGAAATGAGACAGAGGGGTGAAACTGGAGAGAAACCGAGAGTCCAGATCCATACTGGGTGACGGCTGAAAGCCAGTGGTCTCTGGGGAGGTAGGAACAGAGCAAGCTTGTTGTCTCCTACTTGTGAGGAGACAGGAAGAGTGACTGTCACCTGTGATTTCCCCATTGAGGCTGAGCACGGGGGACACGGGGATGCCTGGCAGTGCCCAGCTGAGCAACAGGAAAACCAGAGATGTGAAATATTTCCAAAGCCTCCTGCAAAGTGTTTCATGTCTTTCCGTCCGGGGCTTGAAACCACTTACAGAGGAACAGGATCAGGAGGGGGAAGAAGGGCACAAAACTATCTTTAGATGTTCTTGAGAGCCACCTGCCCCAGGCACCGTGATTGCAGCCTTGCTGCTGGCTGAGGTGGCATGAGGGGCAGCTGCAGCAGCAATGCTTGAGGGGGTGGGGAGGCTGGAGGGATCTAGGGGCACTTGAAGAACTTTGGAGACTCCTATGGGGCTCTGAGATGCCTTTTGAAGGACCCACACAAACCAGAGGGACCCATGGTTGTTGGAGGACCCAGGTGCCTCTTGGAGGGGTGTGATGGTACATTGATGGGAGAGCCCCCCAACCTGAGAAGAGGTGTGTTGTCTGTGGGAGAACCTCTTCTTCTCTTCTTCCAGAGGAGTCAGGGAAGGGACAGGATTGGAAAGGAATTGGAGGAAACTGAGGGATGCAGGGGGCATTTTACAAGGGGACATATGAGGGACAGTGTCCACCTGCAGCACTGCCCATTACCTGGCATGGTGTGAATACAGTGGAATGACAGAGGATTGCTGTCCATTAGCTGGGACGGCATCGGGGGCATTGGAGATGCCCAGGGACCCAGTGATGCTGTCACACTCGGCCCACACCACTCTGCCACTCCACACTGAAGCCCGTTTTGTGCTCTATAGGCAAAATGGAATCCTTGTCCTTCAATGGGGATATCTCCAGCATATTCTCCCTCTACAACTACACCTATGACTACAGCACGGCCCTGCCCGACACCGCCATCTCATCTACCCCATGCCGGCCTGATGGCTCTGTCCTCAACAAGTACTTCGTGGTGGTGATCTACTGCCTTGTCTTCATCCTCAGTGTAGTGGGGAATGGGCTGGTGGTGCTGGTGGTGACCTCCAGCCACACCAGCCGCTCCGTCACCGACGTCTACCTGCTCAACCTGGCCGTGGCAGACTTGCTCTTTGCTTTCACCCTGCCGCTCTGGGCCGCCTACCGAGCCCATGAGTGGGTCTTTGGCACCGTGATGTGCAAAGCCATCTCCGTGCTGCAGGAAGCCAACTTCTACAGTGGCATCCTGCTGCTGGCCTGCATCAGCGTGGACCGCTACCTGGCCATTGTCTATGCCACTCGGGCTGCCACTGAGAAGAGGCATTGGGTGAAGTTTGTCTGCTTGGGCATCTGGATCTTCTCTGTGCTGCTCTCCCTGCCTGTGCTGCTCTTCCGCGAGGCTTTCTCCTCAGTCAACAATGGCACTGTGTGCTACGAGCGTATTGGTGGCGGGGACACGACCAAGTGGCGGGTAGTGCTGCGGGTCCTGCCACAGACCTTTGGCTTTGCCTTGCCACTTTTGGTGATGCTCTTCTGCTATGGCGTCACTATCCACACTCTTCTGCAGACTAAGAATGCTCAGAAGCAGCGGGCCATGAAGGTTATCTTTGCCGTGGTGCTGGTCTTCCTTGTCTGCTGGCTGCCCTACAATATCACATTGGTGAGTGACACCCTCATGAGGACACGGGCCATCACCGAGACCTGCGAGAGGAGGAACCACATCGACAGAGCCCTCTCTGTCACACAGGTCCTGGGCTTTGCCCACAGCTGCATTAACCCCATCATCTATGCCTTCATCGGTCAGAAGTTTCGCAACAGCTTCCTCAAGATCCTGGCACAGCGTGGGCTGATCAGCAAGGATGCTGTTGCCCGCTATGGCCGTGCCTCTTATGTCTCCACCTCTGGCAACACATCCACCACCCTCTGAGCCCTTCTGATATCCATTCCTTGTGGCTCCCAGCAGGTCCCAACACCTCACACACCTCAGCATCCTCAGCCAGCCCCCTGGACTGTGGGCAGTGATGCCGTGGGGATGGGCAGATCCACCACTAGATGCTGGACCCCAGCTGGAAGTGGGCTTGGGTGGCAAGGTAGTAGCATCCCATTGCCAGCGAAATGATGCCAAGTGCTGCCCACTCTCCCCTCTCTTTGGGACAAAGCCTGTGACTTTGGGGATTCTGTGAGCCTGCTGTGGGGATGGTGTTTGTGGCCAATGACCAACCAGCAATAAAGGAGTTGCTGGGTTGGTCACTCAGATCTGGCTCCTCTTTGCCATGAGAAAGGAAATGGCAGAATGGGGCCAGGACACATCTCTGGGGACAGTGCCAAAATAGTGGTGCCAGCTGAGCCTTCTGAAGTGTGGGTAATCCTGCTTCCAGGAGAGGGAAGGGCTGTTGCAGAGGGTTCGGCATCCTATGCACCTCCAGAAGGGACCCAAGTGCAGGTTTTGCACCCTACAGCCACCTAGCCAGGTCCTGGCACTTCCCTGGTACAGAGGTCTCCATGCAGTCTGTTCCACCTGGGGACAAAGCCATTCCCTTCCCAACACCAATCTGAACCCCAGCGGACCAAATCACTGAAAGATCTCTGAGCAGCCCCTCACTGACACTGAGCCATCCCTGTGACTCCTCCCTGAAGGGTGCCAGCAACCCCAGCACCCCCCACCCCTCCCAACACCACGGTGTCAGGACATTGTTGTGCAAATGGCTGGGAACCTGTCCTTTACACAATCGGGATGTTTCCGCCCTGGCTTGGGCAACTGGGGCTGACACTTGACTGGGGTAGAGGAGCTGAAGAAGGGTCTTGTGACCGTGCTGGGGACTCTCCTGCCACCCTTTGTGCTAGGCATTGAGTTGCCTGCCCCAGCACTTCTAAGCATCCCTTCGCAGGGGTTCCATACTGCTCTTCCATTGCCCTTGATCCAGGTTTCTGGAGGTCCTTAATCATGGGGACATCAATGGGTGTCACCCATGTGCTGGCTCATGGGTCAGTATGGGGGTCCCCTGACACCCAGGTGTGAGTGCTAGAGATTTCGGGCTGAACAGGGTCGGTGGGGGTGCTGATCCCATCACCTTTGTGCCTGAGAAAGCTCTTGCCCAAGTGGTTCCGTGCAGCGTGGTAGGAAACCGGGGCTGTTGGCCAAGAGCTGTCTCCCTTCCCTGCTGCAGGACAGGAGAGGCAGTGGCTCAGCCTGGTTACAGCTGGGACACCCCTTTTGGGGACAGTTTCCCCTAGGGGGAATGGAACAGCCCCATGCCAGCCTTCCCTCGCCCCACACCCAGCCTAGGAATCAATCTGGCAATGACCAATAGATGACACAAAAACCACAGGGGTAGCAGAAATGGGTTGTTTTCCTCTTCATGGACCAGCCACAAAAAACACATCTCAAACCTGGAATGTAGGGCAGCAGGACCTTCATGCAGGCCCTGGACACCCGAGTCCCCAGTAAGTGTGAGAGGAGACAGCCAGGGCAGGATGTGTCCCAGGAACGGTGCCAGGGCTGCAGCCCCTGCTCATGTAGCCTGTGGGTGCCTTTGCTGGTAACAAATCAGGCAGCAGCGGCCCTGCTTGCCGAAGTCCATGGAGCAGGCGTGGCACACCTTGCCCTGGCACAGCCTGTTGAGAGAGCAGGTGGTGAGAGCTGTGCCATCCCAGTGCCGTGTCAGTGCCACCCCCAGTTACCCCCATAGCACACCTGCAGCTGTACCGCCGGGAGAGGAGGCGGAAATCCTTGTGGCAGCGGGAGCACAGCCCTGTGTCACGGGGTGCCGGGCCGGGCACAGGGGTGTCGATGCCCTCTGTCTTCTGCCACAGGGCATCCTTCTCCCTACAGAACGGACAGGTCAGCTCTGGATTTGCCTGGGCTCTGGTGCCCTCCTCTGGGCAAAGGGCTTCGGGCCCCCTTGCCCTTGTGTGGAGTCTCCGGGGCTCTCACCGCAGCAGCTCAAGCAGGCGCTCCTTCATGTCGCGGATGAGCTCCTGCTGCCGTGCCTGCTCCGCGCCACGCATGGCCTCCCGCTCCAGCGCCTCCCGCTGTGCCCGCTGCAGGGCTGATGCCCAGCGCTCACCATCCTGCCGGGCCCTGGCGTGGGGCAGTGGGGAGATGGTCCCCCTGTCCCTCGGTGCGTCATCTCCCCATGCATGCATGCATCCATCCATCCATCCATCCCTCCTTCCTTTTCTCTGATGCCCATCCATCCCCAAGCTGTCTCCCCCATCTCCACAGCCATCTTGCCATCTGCTGAGTCAGCCACCCGTCCACTTCTCTGCTGTTCATCCATCCTTCCCCACACTCGTCCCCTTGGCCTTCCTCCTACCCAACCATCCCTCTGCTCACCCCAAATTCATCCCTCTGTCTTTCCATCCATCCCATCTCCATGTATCTCCTCCAAATTCATCCCTCCTGCCCTCCCTCCATCTACTCACCCCACATCACTCCACCTCTGCCCATTCACCCCTCCACCTACCTATCAGTCCTAAACTTACCCCTCCCTCCCTCCAGCCCTCCTTCCCTAAATCCTTCCCTCCCTCCCCCTGCCCATCCCCAGCTGCTGTTCCCCTGTGTCCAAGTGGGACATCATTGGGGGTCCCAAGGGAAATCATGTGGCAGGTGGATACAGGGGATCCCACTGTGGGGTGATGAGAGATGAAAACGGGGGTCCCTGCCCAACCTGCTGAGCTCCTCCTGCAGCCGTGCCACCTCCTGTTGCTGGGTCTGAAGCTGCTGCCGGCTCTGCCAGGTCTCCTCCCGTGCTGCAGCAGCCAGTCTGGCCAAGCGCTGTGAGATAGTAGGGGCTCAACCCTGGATCCCAAACCTCTGCCCCCCCGTCGGATTCCCTCAGGCTTGCTCATACCATGGCCATGCTGGCAGCTGTGCTGGGCTCCCCCTCTGCCCAGGGGTCCAGTGCGGGTTCCTGGAGACCACAGGCGAGCTCCAGTGCCTGCCGCAGCACCTCCTCCACAGCAGCCACCTCTTTAGGGGTACCAGTATCCTCCAGGATGTCTGTCTGTCCTGCTGCCACCAGAGCTGCCTGGCACTCCCGCAGGCGCGAGGCCAGCACTGCTGCCTCTGCCAGCACCTCGGCCAGCCGAGTGCCCCGCTCCTCTGCCAACTCCTGCCAGCCCCGTGCCTCCTCTTGTGCTTGCGCCAGCACCCCTGGGCACCCCGCTGCCACCATCGTCTCCAGTGCCCGCTCCAGGAAGGTGTTGGTCTCTCGCAGCCCCTCAACCTCCCGTGCCCACAGCTGGGCCTGCTGGGCACTGCCCTCCTCCCACTGCTGGTGCTGCAGTTCTGCTCCTGCCAGCCGTGCTGCCAGCACCTGCACTGCCACCTCCTGCTGAGCCAGCTCAGCCCTTAGCTGGGACACCAGTGCCTGCAGGGATGCCTCTGTCCCACCTGGTTGCCTGGGCACTAGTGATGGAGAACCCAGTATGCGCCTCATGCCAGACAATGGGGACATGCCAGGTTCCCTGGCACTATCAGGCTGGAGTGATTTGCTGGAGCCATGTGCATCCTCCAGTTCCTCTACATCTACATCCTCGGTTTCCTTCTCATCCTTCTCCAACTCCTCTTCATCCTTCTCTTCCAAATCCTTCTTCACGTCCTCCTCCACATCCACCTTCACATCCTCCACCTTCTCCATATCCTTGTCCTCATCCTTCTCCGCTTCCTCTTCATCCTCCTCTTTCATGTCCTTCACTTCCACGTTCT
Source organism: Xenops minutus (assembly GCA_035221455.1). NCBI lineage: Eukaryota > Metazoa > Chordata > Aves > Passeriformes > Furnariidae > Xenops > Xenops minutus. Next base: position 15,173,092 of record JAWWEE010000162.1, on the reverse strand, counting down.
CCACACCCTCCTCCCTGTCCTCCACTTCTACATCCCCCACTCGAAGGCCAGCCAAAGCATGTGGACATGGGTGAACTGGCACCCCACAGGGTGCTATAAAGGGATCTGCAATGCCATCAGGCCATCCATGCGCCCCAATGCTGGTATTGTCTGTCTGTGAGGCTGTCTTTGCTGGGCTGCTCCTGGTCACTGAGCTGGGCTGTACCAGCGACCTAGAGGGGACACAGAGCTCAGGGTCACCAGGTCACCCCCAAGTTGAGCAGGGCACCGTCCCCTTCCCTCTGGGCTTCCTGGGCACAGCCAACCTTCATGGATGTAGAGGGCAGCCCGTCTGGTGACACGAGGTGCCACCTGGTGGCAGGGGACCAGGAATGGTGGTATCACCAGCCTGAGAACCCTCAGAATAGGTGGCACCCAGAAACCCCTGTGGTGTTTGCAGAGAGGTATTGGGGCCTGCACGTGTACTTGTGGCAGTGTCCCACTGCTTATTTCAAGTGTATTATTTATTTGTGTGCTGAAACAGCTGCATTCACATGTGCCTGGGGGAAAGGGCATGAAAGCACACACATGTCCCCATGTGTCAGAAGTCACATTGTCACAGTGTTGTAGCAGACCTGTGCCTGGAGATGTACTTGTCAGGATGGCTCTGTGTGTGTACATGTGTGGCATGTTTACAGGCACTGTGTGTGTGCTGGTGCCTGCGTCTGTGCCCTCCTGTGTCTGGGGCCATGTATGGAGGCCTGGCACAACGGGACTGCCACGTGGGGTCCAGGGAAGTGGGGGAATGCCCATATGCTGCTCTGTAATGCTGAGTCCCAGGTGCCTCTGGTGTCCCTGACACTGCCAGTGCCACCAACGCCCCCAATACTCTCGTGTCCCCAAGCTCACTCAGAAAACATGGGCCAGGCAGTGTCCAGGTCGTCCCTGTGGAGGGCCAGGTGGAAGGTGACACAGTCCAGCTCATAGAGGCTGCCCAGGATCTCTGCCCGGTGTCGGGGGCTCAGGAAAGGGCTGCGGGCGTAGTACCACTCTCTGCAACCAAAAAAGAGGCTCATGCACCCCTCTATGCCCCAGGCAGGCACATATGCCTGCAGCACCCTTGCTGACCAGGTGCTGCAGGGCACTGCCTCTGTTGGCCATCACTGAGAGCATCCCCTCACTGTGCCCCTGCTCTCACCGGAGGCTCTCAGGGTCGAGGAGGCAGAGCTGCAGAGACTCTGCCAGCTGCCGGTGCACCAGACAGTACCGCAGGAAGGCTCGGCCCCTGCCCACAGGGGTCTTCAGCTGCAGGGGAGAAGGGGTTATCACACACCTCCGCACCATGCAAGGGGTGGTGTCCCCAAGGGCTGGAGGGCAGTGGGGACCCCAGAGGGGGAAAAACCCTTTTCCCAGTGGGCAAATTCTCAGTGCACAAGCGAGTGTGTGTGTACCTGTGCACAAGTGCATGTGCACCCATAAGCAAGCAGAAGCACACCTGTGTGTGCAGAAGTCCCCAGGCATCCCGCCAGCCCATGCCCACCTTGTCCAGGGAGGTGACAAAGTGAATGCCCTCGTGCTCCTGCCGGCACCGCTCCAGGCCCTGGCACAAGAAGTCCCAATAGTTCTTGCGCTGCCCAAAGAAGCTCCTCTTCTCCTTGAGGTCGAACTGACAGAAGTATAAGCTTGGACTTTCTTGTTTGGAGGTGTCCCCTGTTCCCTCAGCCTGTTCCCTGTGGGGCTGGAATCCAGCCAGCTCCCCCAGCAGTGTTGGTATGGGTGTTCCCTGGCTGTCCTCTCTTCACTGGCTCCATGCCTCAGTTTCCCTTTCACAGCACATACAATTACACATGTGGATAAGGGAGAGTCTGGTCCAGGTGCTCACATGGCTGGGGTTGCCCAGGGCCAGAGAATGCTAGCTGAGGTCATCCCACCCCTCCCCAAAACAGTTAACACAGGGTCCCCTCTGGTCTCAGCTGTGCCTAAGGGGAAACTAAGGCAGGGAGAAGCAGAGACAGAGAAGCAGCAGTACCTGGAGGAGGAACTCCAGCTGGGCACAGAGGCTGTGCAGCTCCCGGCTCCCGTCTGTCACCGGCAGGTTCTGCTCTCGATAGCTGCAGTTCAGCTCAGCCACAGTCTCTGTGGGACGGCAAGGCTGAGTTGGCACGGCACTGCCCAGGCACTCTCTCCCGCCCTCCCTCTCCACTGCCTCACAACTTCTGGCCCCGGGGATTTCTGATGGCAGGTTGTAAAAATCACAGAATCACAGAATCAAAGTTGGAAAAGACTTCTAAGATCGAGTCTAGTCAAGAACCAGCCCTGCTAAATCCACTAGTAAACCATGTCTGCAAGTGCAACACTGACATGTCTTTTAAACACCTCCATGGGTGATGACTCCACCACTTCCCTGGGTAGCCATACCAATGCTTAGTAACCATTTCCATGAAGAAATTTTTCCTAATATTCAACCTAAACCTTTCCTGACACAACATGAGGGCATTTCATCTTGTCCTAACCCTTGTAGCTGGGGAGAAAAGACTGACCCACAACTCGCTACAACCTCATTTCAAGTAGTTGCAGAGAGTGATAAGGACCTCTCGAGCCTCCTTTTCTCCAAAGAGAAAGAGGAACTTGCCATGGGAGGAAACGGGAACAAGGACCACAGCTACCTGCTGGGCACTGCCAGTCCCTAGGGACTGGCAGCAAGGACAGGAGAAAGCAGCAGTGGCAGGGTTGGCACTGGGATGCTCTGGAACACCACTGGCAATGACACCCCCCACTGCCCCCAGAAGGAGGGAGTCAGCAGGGACAGGGTAAGATGTGCCATGCAGGGGACACGCTGGCAGGGGACTGGCTGGCACACTTACTCTGCAGGTCCTTAATGACACGGTTGAGCTCCCCGTTCCCTGCCATGGCTCTTCACAGGGATCTGCAAAGTTAGGGGTAGTGATGAGAAGTGCCAGACTGGCATTCCCCTGGCACACCCAAACTCTCTGTTCGAGGGAGAGGGTCTGCCCCCACCCAGCTCTACACCAGAGCTGCCTGCTGTTAAAGTGAGAGGGGGTGGCTTTAGGCACCCCCTTTCCCTGCCCATGTCCACCCACTACATGGGGTAGGAGGGATGGGGTGGACAAAGGTGTATCCTGTATCCCTGCCCCTTTAGTTGTTTAAGTGCCCTGACTCAAAATGTCCTCAGCCTCTGCTCCCATTTCTAGGTGAGTTTCTGGAGCTGAGCCTGCCCCCTCCCTAGTGTGTCCCTGTACTCGTCCCTGTCTGTGTTCCCCGGGATTCAGGATGTGGGTTTGGCGCAGGGAGGGGAAGCGCTGCTTTTGCTTCTGCTCTCGCTTCCCTCACAACATGAACAGTGCAGGGGCTCCTGAGTGGTCGGGGAAGGGGGGCATGGGGTTTAGGGGTGTCGTGGGTATGGGCTGGGGAGCTGCGGGGCACAGTGCAGTGGAGTGATTTTGGGGAGGCAGCCTGGGGACAGGGTGAGGGAAAGAGCCCATGGAGAGGGCAGGTCTGTGGCTTGTTGCTGTGGGTGGTATCTGGGGGGTGTGGGGGAACACACACATGTGTGCATGGGGGTGTGCATGACAGGGTGCGTGTGCAGTCACAGGAAAGGGTGTGCATAAGCATGTCCAAGCATGTCCAAGATTGTGTCCATGCCATGGCAGAGTGGCAGAGTGGCAGAGCAGAATAAGGGACTCAGGATGCCTGGGTTCCCATTCCAGTGCCCTTGAAAGACCTTGGATGAGCTATCTTCCTGTCTGCCCACCCTGCCCATGCCTCAGTTTCCCTGGAGGAGAAAAGCCCCTTACCTTTGGCCAGGAGCTGTGGGGTGCCCCAAGGTGCTCGCAGAGTGCTGGAGGCACGCTGGCGTGTCCTGTGCCCACGCTGTGTCTGCCTGTTTCCCCTTTTATACCTTGGACAGGAGGAAGTGTGTGAGGTCAGTGAGGCCACAGGAGCCACCTCCCACCCATCCCCACATCACATCAGGCACTGCAACTCAGCCCCTGGCACCTGGCTCCCTGTTATGAGGGGTGTCAGTTCTGGGGAAAGGGTCAGCAAGGCTGGTCCCCCTATGCAGCCTCTGTGGAGGACAGGGGAAGGACAGTGCCAGGCCCTGGGGGGACCCTGATGTCCTCCCCCGGGAATAGGAATTGGGAATGCTTTGAAGGACCACACCACAGTCTTTGTGGAGAGGGTCCAGGACCCATACGCAGCTAGAAGTAGCCAGCATCAGCCTCTGACACAGAGCCCACCCCCCACTGTGCAACAGCCCCTGGGCACAGAGACTCCTACAGGAGTTGCAGCTCCCCCCCAGAAAGGACCATAGCCTCCACACATAGGGGCTATGCCCGGAGCCAGGGTGCAAACTCTTCCCCGAGCAGTCTGGACAAGGATCCCCCTTGTTAGAGAGCCCCCAGCCCAGCAGTTGCCCCTTAGCCACCGTGCCTGGCCCCCTGTCCTGTGTCACCCCTATCCTGTGGGTTCCTTCTAGTCTGAGGACTAAAACCCTTGGAGGGGAGATGCCAGGGGTGATGCCAGCCCATCCTGCCAGTCCAGGGGGACCCACTGCCATCCTGCTTCCCACCACCATTTGGCTTGGTGGATGCCCACAGTGATGCCCGCATCCTGTCCTCCACTGCACCCCTCCTTGTAGCACACACAGACCCTACCTGTGTCACCTGGGTGTCTTGGGGGGCACCCACTTCCTACCAGAGAGGCTTCGCTCGGCACCAAAGTGAAAGTAGGAAGTGATGCTGAGTTGGAGCCTGGGCCTCCCAGCACCCTCCTGGCTCCCGGGTGGGTGTTGGGCTTTAGGGTACCCTCAAGCAGCCATGGGGCATGGGGGAGCTGGTGGCAGTGCTTGGGGTGACCCCAGACTATTCAGCACCCCCTTGCCCTGTGCCATCCCAGTGTGTGGCACTGTGGACATGGGGTGCAGCATCCCACATTGGATGGGGATTTTGGGGGGCACTGGAGCATCAGTCCACTGTGTCAGGGGGGGTGCATATGTGTATATATGTATGTGCAGGTGTATGTGCGATTGCACATGTGTGCAGGCTGCACGTGCATGGCTGTGTGGATGCATGTATGGGTACAAGCCCTACATGTGTGGCAGGTGTGGGAACGAGCCTGAGAGGGCATCACATGTGCCTGCACACACATGTGTGTGCCCGCCATGGCACCCACCCGTGTGCCCCGTGCCAGGCACTGCAGGGGGGATGTGCCCCTGCCCGCTGTGCTACTGCAGCACCCTGGCAGCAGGGTCCCCCGTCCCTGCCCCAGCCAAGGGCTAGGGTGAGGATGCCGGGGGCTGGGGGGAGAACAGAAGACACTCGCCCGTCCTTGGCGTGGGTGCAATTCAATTAACGTGGCCTGGCCCTGATTCAGCGCAGCCAATAAAGCTAATGGCCCTGCACAGGCCTGGCACTGCCCACCGGGGGGGCTGGGGGCCATCTGCTAATTAAATGGGGGTGGGGGACTGTGGAGCCAGCGGTGATGTCACCTCCCTGGGGCTCCGTGTGGGGGGGCTGTACCCTGGCCCCCTCTGCCTGCCAGCCCTCTGCCCCCTCAGGTGCCAGACAGGGCTGTGGAAGACAGCCATGAAGTGTGGGGGATCACCCGAATTCCCTGCACCCCTCCCTGATGCGGCTGCCTCTCAGGAGTCTTCCCCAGGCAAATGCAATTAGTGCCCAGGCCTGGCATGGCCATTGCCCATGCTTGGCATCAGCAGCTGCCCCATGGGGATGGGTCCTTGCTCAGCACCAGCACAGCATCAGGACAGCATCTGGGGGCGCCAGCTCCTCTTGGCACCACCCTGAGGGGTGCATGAGGGATGTGTGGTCCCCAGTGGGATGTACCCTAACCCCTGCCCCTTGCAAGCCCCATGGTGAAGCGGGGTTAGGGTTACAGCCATTTCAAATTGTCCTGCAGTGAGAGGTTCCCCTCTTGCCCAGGCTAATTCTGTGACCACAGCACAGTGCATTAGCCAGACAGGCTTTGAGAAGGGGATCCCATTGGAAGGGTGCTGGGTGGGGAGTCCTTGAATGTGTCCACAGGCTCCTGAGGAGAGGCTTGGTGGGCGCCAGGAGGACTCGTAAAGGGGCAGAGAAGCCCCGCCGTGTGTATGCATTACCATTTAAGACTAGGGGTGGACAAGGGGTGCTACAAGGAAACTGAGGCAGGGTCGGGGTGGGGGTTGCAGATTGTGTTGCAATCGAACCCAAGGTGTCCGACCTTGTTCACCCCCAAACCTGGGGGCGCTGGATCAGGGGACACTGTTAGGGTCTGGCATTCGCCCCAAGGGATGCCGTGCCCGGAGGACACGGGGTGAATCCTGGGGGTGCCAAGCCCCGAGCCCCGTGTGCCAGAGGAGAAGGAGAAGCAGGAGAAGGAGGAGTGGGAGGAGGGGGAGGAGGGGGAGCGTGTCGGAGCTGGCTCCCACCCAAGCACTGCAGGACAGGGGCGGGCACGGTGCTCCCTGCCTGGCTGCCAACGCGCAGGCGACGCTGGGGGACCGGCAGGGGGGGACAAGGCCCGGTGGGACCGCAGCCCCCCCAGCACATCATCGCCGCACGGCCCCGTGCCCACGGCCGGGCACCTCCGGGGCACTGCCCGGACACCCAGCTTGTTGCGGGCGGCCGTGGGGGCGGACACGGCTGGGTTCGGCCGCCCCCCCGAGCGTGCCCTGGGCAGGGGTCGGCCCCTGCACCCTCCCCCCGCCGGGTGAGCCCCGGGCAGGGGCACCATGACCCGGCTGAGCTGGTGCTTTGCCACCTTGGTTGGCTGGGGGAAGTCCTTGGTGTCCTGCCTGCTGCCCCTCCGCGCCCGCCGCCGCCGGGAGGTAAGCGGGCACCGCCGGGCACGGCGTTAGGGTTAGGGGCTGCGGGGGACACGGGGCGGGGGGCAGCGGGGGCTGCGGGGTGGGGGTTCGGGCTGCCGCTGGCCCCTCCTGCTGCGGACAGCGCGGGGTTAAACCCTGCATAGGCATGACAGGGTGCAGGGCATGTCCTTTGTCCCTCCTTGTGCCTCCCCCCGACAGAGGAGCACTGGGACCCCTCCCTTCCCATAACCCACACCAGCGGGCCCCTGCAGTGCCTGACTGGAGGGGATCTGCTGTACAGCCTTTCAGGCAAAGGGATCTGCTGGGATCCCTATGTCCTTACAGAGAGCGCATGGAGACAGGGGGTGTTCCTGTGTCCTTACTGAACCCACAATGGGGGGGCACTCTGCCCTCCGTGAGGGGACCCCGAAGCCCATAAAACACCCAGCATGAGAGATCCCTGTGCCCATAAAGTGCCCAGTGAGGGGGATCTCTGTACCTGTAAGCACCTGGTCCTGGGGAATGCCATACCCATAAAGTACTCAGTCCATGTGGGCTTCCTGTGCCCAGAAAAGTGCCCAACATGAGGGAGTCCCTGTGGGGTCATCCTGGCGTTGGTGTGCCCATCAGTACCTGGTGTGTGTGGGATCGATGTGCCAAAGGACTGACCTGTATGGGGGATCCCCATGCCCTTGTAGTGCCTGGTATGGATACTCTTCCTGTTCTGCTACCCGTGCTGCGGAAACTGAGGCAGGGAGGGGAGAAGCTGCTGGAGGGTAAGGACTCCCAATGCGCCACTCTCACTTGGTTCCTCAACCTTTGGGAAGTTGCCCCGTGCCTGGCAGAATGGCATGGGACACTCCAGCTGCACCATGCCAAGAAGCGGGTGCCAAAGCCACTGCCAGGCAGTGTCTGGAGGAGTCACTGCAGGCTGGTGACAGTCCAGTATGTGCCAGGGCAGGAACACAGCCTGCAGGAGAGAGAGGCCTCTGGCTGCTTGGGGACCCCAGCGTGTGTCAGGAACGCGGGATTGTGAGCTAATGGGAGCATGGGGGGGTGCTTAGGGTTGTGGGTGGGTGGGTGGCACTGGTGAGGTGTGGGGTGGCGGTTGTGCAGTCCTATGTCCATCCCTGTGTCCATGTGTCCCTGATGTGCGTATGAGAACAGGTTTCATGGGGGACTGTGACACACATGTATGCTTGTGCATGTGTGTTCATGAGCATGCAGATGGGGCTAAGGTGAGAGTGAGGAGCTGCCGTGGGGTGTGTGTCTTCTGGCACACGCGTGTGTGCTGGGGGCAGTAGCAGCAGGGTATTATGTTCATATGAGCTGTTAAGAGGGGTGTCCTTTCTGTGCCAACAGGCACCCACACACATGGGGGCCCACCGACCACACGTGATATGGACTCTGTATGTGGTGTACATGAATGTGCTGTGGCATGTACACAGGGGTGTGTGTGTGTGATGTGTGCGTGTGCCCTATGCACCCAAGGGCAGTGTGGGGACAGCTCTGCTGGAAGTGGGTGTGGGGGCCTTGGGGACATGGTGACCTCAGGAGGGTGGACACAGAGGAGTCCTGCCAAGGCTGGCCCTGCACTGGGAGTACATGCCTATACCTGTAGTACCCGTAGTGGGGGATCCCTGTGCTAAGGGCCCCCAACTGTGTCCCCTTGCTGAGAAAACAATCCTTAAATGATGCTCACGGGCAGTGTCCCTGCAGCTACCCTGTCCCTGTCCCATGACCTGTGTTCCTGCCCTTCTGAGGGGCCTGGGATTGTCTCTGCAGTGAACGGGAGGAGGTGATTTATAGGGGGGTGGGAACACCCCTCTCCAGTGGGGTTTTCATTTGTGGGCAGTAACGAGGCTGATTAATGAGGACTGTAATGATGGGAGGGGGTGTATACGGATGGTGCTCCCTGTTTGTTTGGTGCTGTGAGCAGGATGAGTCCCCACAGCCTCCCTCTGCACCTGGCCCTGGCTGGCATGGAGGTGCTGTCCCCTACCTCTCCCCTGTCCCAGCTGGCACATCCCCACAGAATACCACTGCTATGGGCTGGGCGGCCACAGCAGAGTGGTGGGGTGGAGGGCAGTGGGACAGGGAAGTTGATGCTGCACTTCGAGGGGCTCAGATGCAATCCCAGTCTCTGGGGAGGGCTCTCCCCCGATCCCTTTCTCTCTGGGCTGGCGGCTGTGTGCAGCGTACAGATGGGAAACTGAGGCACGGAGCGGGGGCACTACAGTGCCTGCGTCCCCTCCATGCCCAGGTCCCCGTGCCAGCCGTGACTTGTCCTGCCGGCGTGTCCTTCCCCCTGGCACGTCCGGCACCCTGACTCACACCCCGATGGTCACGGCCAGTTGAGCACAAGTTTCCAGGCTGGAGCTGGAGTCAGCGCTGGTGGAGAGAGGGGACCGTGTGCCGCCCGGCCAAGCCCCACCGGAGGGGCTGGAGCACCCCCCTGCCAAATCCATCCCCGTCAGGGCTGCGGGCTGCCAAGCCGCTCTCCGTCCCGCCTGGAGGTTGTCCCCCCTCGCTGAGGCCCCCCAGCTCCGCGCAAGGATGTCCGCCGATCCCTCCCCGTCTCCCATCCCGGGACCACCCAGGGGACACGGCTGGGGATGGGGGGCGTACATCCAGCCGCAGGACCCGCTGAGTGCCGGGGGAGGGAGGGGGGTGACGTGGGTGGCGGGTGTCCCCCGGCCAGCGGAGGAAATGGATCCCAAATGTGTGTGAGTGGAGGAGAGGCGGCCGGGGATGCGCACAGCCCCGTTTCGGGCCCCCCCAGTCCCGCAGCCCCTCTGCTGGCGTAGGGAGGGGGATGCTGATCGCCCTCGGGCCAACTCGATTGGGGCGCCGCGGGGGTCGGGCGGGGGGCTCGCCGCCCTCGCTCTCCCCCCGGCCGGAGGGGCGGCGGGGCCGGGCGGGGCGGGCGGGCGGAGCGAGGGGCCGGGGGGCTCGGCCGGCCGGGGCCGCGCCGCGGGCAGCATGACCGGGCTGTGCCTCTCCTGCCTGCTCTGGGTACGGCCCGCACCGGGGGGCACCGGGGGGCACCGCGGGGAGCGGGACAGCATCGCGGCGGGGTCCCGGCAATGCGGTCCCAGAGCGGGGCTGGTCCCGGGAGCGGGCGGTGGCTGGGACCGGGTGCGAGCGGAGCGGGACGGAGCGGAGGCGTTTGCGCCGGGACGGGGGCATTGGGAGGAGGGCAAGCCGGCGGGGCTGGACCGGGACCGGGACCGAGCGGAGACCGGCAGGGACGGGCGGACATCGTGGTGGGGTTGGGGGGACCGGACCGGGAGCGGGTCCGGGAGGAACCCCGGGGACTGTGGGGAGCAGCGGCGGTGGGCAGCGGGCTGGGGGGTGCAGGAAAGGGGGCCGGGATGGGATGCGGGACAGGGACACTGGGCTGTGAGAGGGTCTCTGAGAGGTTTGTGGGGTTGGGGAGGGTGGGGGGCTGATCCCCCACGACGCCCAGCCTGCGTCACTGCCCGGGGGCCCCGCCGTTCCTCAGGGCAGAGGCTCTGTTACTCCACTGAAGCAGAGAGAAAGTGGGAAAACTGGGGCGATCCAGTTAGTTCTCGGGGTTTGTAACTCTGCATCCTCTCCAATCATCGAGGCAAACTGGGACCCGGCACGCAGCAGCGTGCAAGGCACTGGGTGGACCTGAGCCAACAGGACTGGACCCAAGTGTCCTGATGCCCCCCACCCACCCTGGCTTTGCAGGCTCAGGGATACTGGGTGTCCCAGGTCCTCCCCAGCCACTGCACCTCTCTGCAGTGCTGGGCAATGAACCCAGGCCTCCCAGCTCCTGCTTAATTTGGCATCTCTATCCGATGCCTCTTCCAGCCCAGGACACCTGGCTCCCCTTCCAGCGTCCTTGGGTCTGTGTGTTCGGGGACCCATGGCGAGGGATGCCTTTGCACCCCTACTCCTGGGTTCTGGCCCTTGGAGATGGGTACCTGTGGGTGGCCCCCAGGTGACATTCCCAAGAAGCCCCATAGCCCCATCTCCTGCATCTTCCCAACAGTTCCCAGCCTTGGGGGCAGGGAGGCTAACTGGGATCCTGCCAGTATGGGGCTGGGACACGGTTATTTTGTGGGATGGGCTAGTTCCCTGGCTGGCAGGGTGGCACTGAGTGGGAAGGGTGCCCCTCCAGCAGCCAGGGGGTGGGAGTGTAAAATATGGGTGCTGTGACGACCACTCTCTGGCATGGTGATGGTGTTGGCAACAAGACAAGCAGATGGGGCTCTCGTGGAGTGGGAATCAAGGGGTCAGCTCTTTCCCTAGTGAGGATAATTGCTGTTAATGAAGCAGACCTATGGGGGCCAGAGCAGAGTGGGGACTGTGTGCATAGGAGACGCATTGGCATCGCCGGCCATCCTAGTGGGTCCCTGGGAGCCGGAGACAAGGCCTCTTCCCGGGGCACCCCGCAGCAATGATGCTGCTTTGCATATGCAAACGAGCTCATGGCATCGTTAGACCTCGCTGTCACCCAGCAACTGTGGTGTGGGAGCCCCCAGCCCAGGGGAGCTTTCCCACGGCTGCTGGGTTGGGTGACAACATGCCTGTGCACATGCACGTGTTTGTATGTGTGTGTGTCTGTGTGTGTATACACCCAGTCTTCTGCAGCCCCTAGGGTGACACCAGCTCTGGGGGCTGCTGAGGGACAGTGAGTAGCCCTGTGGGAGCAGGTGCCCAGGGAAGAGGGGCTTGCACATGTGTGAACAAACCTGTGTGAGTGTGCACATGATGGCACATGGATCTGTATATGGAAATACGGAATTCTGCCCATGCAGCTGCTGCTGCTGTGGCTGGCATGGATGTGCATGCTTGCACACACTCGCACATGCTTGTGTGCTCACAGGTGTGCGTGTGTATGTAGTGCCATGACATGCACTGTATGTTGCATGCACAGCACCCTCACAGTCTAAGGGGTGTCTGCACGCACACGGATGCACAGGGCATGCACATGGCTCGTCTGCCTGTCTGTGTGTGCACTGGGGAGACTGAGGCATGGAGGCTTGTGGGGAGGTATCCAGCACCCCAACACTTTGGCAGTGTTCCTCTTGGCTCTGGTGCAGTGGGCTGGAGAGTGGGGCACCCAAGCGAGGGGGAGCTGCTGGGCCTCTGCTTAATCTCATTAGTCTTGGCATGAAAAGGCGGATTTACAGGGGCTCACATCTTCATCTGCTAGTGGGTGGGTGGGCAGGGTTGGCATGCTGCCACAGGGTGCCCTCCCTGAAAACAGTCAAGTGGGAGGTCAGGGGGGGCACTGGCTGTCTGCAGCTGTGCCAAAACCTCTCCCTTCCTGCCTTCAGCCCCCATGGGTGAACACAAGCACATGCCTGCACACTCACCTTGGCACCTGCACATGTTTGGATCCATCTTGCACTCCGTCACACTCATGGCATTGGTTTCCTCTTGCTGCGGGCTGTGCCAAGCAGGGTGGGAATGGCTGCTCACACTCAAGGTGCTCTGCACTGCCTTTACACCGTGCCATGAGATACCCCAGTACATGTTCCCTGGCGTGTACCCCAAAACACAGCAAGACAATGAGACACCCCCTGCGCAGGCCCTGTTCTGGCAGCACCCACACGTATCTAGGTGTGCACACTCATGTTTACACACATATCTGTGTACTCACACACATACATGCAAATATATCTGTACAGGGACATGTTTATATATATATATGCATTTGCATCTGCTCAAGTGCACTCAAGTTTGCACACGCATATGTGCTTACAAGGATGTTCACCCCCTATTTGTGCAGATGTACATACTTGTGCTCACAGAAATGCTTGTGCACAGGGATGTGTTCACAGGGACACACAGAGATGTAATGACGTGCAGGAAGACACGTGTTCACACATGTCTGTCCACATGCACATGTATATATGCATACCTACACACATGTCTGTGTACATACACATGTATGTGAATGCACACACATCTATGCACACAGACACGTGTGTGCACATACACGTGTATGTACACACATATGTGCACACACAGATGTGTATGTACACACATGCATACACACATCTGCGCACATACATCCACGTCTGTGCATGCACACATCCATCTGTGCACGCACACACTGTGCACACACACTGCACACGCCCAGTATGCACACACACACTGTACACATGCACACACACATGCACACACTGTACACACACTTTGCGCACACACATTGCACGTACAGTACACACACAAACACACACCCACACCCACCCACGCACACAAACACACAAGCGCACACACACCCCCCACCAGGGGGCGGCAGAGACTCTTTAAAGGGGCCGCACCGCGCCCCCCTGGGTCAGCAGCCTTGGTACCCCCCGTGCCCCGCACCCGGCTGGGTGGAGGATGAACCCCCGCCCCGGTGGAGGATGAACCCCCGCCCCGGGGAAACAGGCAGGGCAGAGCTGAGAGCCTGAGTCTTCCCGCTGACGAAGCCCCATGTCCCCCACAGCCCCAGGACCTGGAAGCCCCTCCAGCACACACCTTCAAGATGACAAGCTTCAAGAAGGTGAAGGCGTGTGGGATCTGCCGGCAGGCCATCACCCGCCAGGGCAGCACCTGCCGAGGTGAGTCAGGGGTGTGGGCACACGCACGTGCAAGGGGACATGCCAGGGGGTCAGGACATCAGGGATATGTGTGTGTCGCCTGTATGCACAGCTGCATGCACGAGGATGTGACGGTGGAACATGTGTCTCTGCCAACCTGTGCGCACACATGGGTGTGCACGAGTGTGTGTGGTGCCTTTGTAGGTGGGAAGGCGGGTGGGAGGCGAGGGTGGCTAATGGAGGCACTTAGATGTCACATTTGTATCTGCCCATATGTCAGCTGCATGCATGTGCAGTGAGTGTGCAACTGCTGCTACGTCTGTGTGCAGGGGGATGCAGGTGTGTGTGCACACGTGGGCGCTCGTTCCCTCAGCAGTGCTCGTTGCCTGTGGCACCCAGTGGGTCACAGGCGAGGCCGTGGGCCCTCGCACGTGTGTGGTGTCATCGAGCCCCGTGCGAGGGGCGGACGGAGGAAATGGGAACAATGTGGCTTCCTGCACTGCAGGAAACAGCCCCAAGAGGGGACAGGGCCTGGGGTGCGGCCGTGGCCAGGGTTGTGCTTCATGTCCCCTGGGGATGGGACATGTGGCTTTGCAGGGCTGCCTTGGAAGTGTAGTGGTGCCCTGTATAAGTGTGTATCCCCAGCAGAGGCAAACACACACCTGCACTGCCCATGTGCACATGTGCTCTCCATGGGGCTTGGGTGCAAGCATGCAACACTAGTACATGGGAAGGAGGGAAGCGTCAGGGGCTCTGGCAGCACCCCTGTGGTGCTCTTGTACATGCCGGTGTGCATGCAAAGCCTTGTGACATTTGTCCATATATGTCCAGTAACCTTCTCTCCGCTCTCCCTCCCACAGGCTGCAAGCTCTCCTGCCACACCAAATGCCAAGCTAAGGTAAAGTGGGTGCCTTGAGATGTCCCTGGTGGGGGGGTTCTGGGGACTCTGAGGGGGAATGCTCTGGTCCGTGCCAGCTGACCCCACTGGATGGGCACCCAGATGGGCTGGTGACTGTGGGCTGGTCATGTTGGCACTGGTGTCACTGGTGGGTGAGGTTGGTAATGCCATCCTGCTGCCTGGCCCATTATGGCATGTGGCTGTCTTTATACAAGGCTGGGTTTTAGGGTGCAGCCCTTTCAGAGGGGGCTAGCAGTTCCCCAGCACCTGGAGTGGTGTGCCCTTTGCCAGGGTGAGTGCTGCTGCACGTGGGTGCCATGCGCTGCAGCTGAGTATTGCCAGCAGCACACACACACAGGCTGAGCACCTCTCCTGATACACAGCCAGGGGCGGGTCTTGTTGGCAGGAGGCAGTAGAGCCAAGGATGCCCGGTGGTGTCTGTCAGTCCAGCTGCTGTGCCGGTGGAGGGGGACCCTACAGCAAACCAGGTTCTCCAGGGAGCTGGAGGTGGGCACAGTGCTCACCACAGTGCTGCCGGGGCAGGGGAGGCTGCGTGTTCCTGAATCCCTGAGGAGGCATGTGTGCCAGCTGTCTCTGGGGCTGGCATCTTGGGCGGGAAGAGGCTGGCGTGCCCCGGGCAGGCAGAGTAGGCTGGGACATGCCTCTGCCCGTGCCCATGCCCGTGCCCGGCTGGGCAGGGAGGGAGAGGAACGGGGTGGGGGGGGAGGGGGGAGGCTGTGCCAGGGCCTGGGCACACGTTGGGCTTTGCAGAGTGCCATAGTATAGGTCGCAGTGCAGGGCAGGTGCTGGGAGCAGCCATGGCACCGAGCCCTGGCTGGGGTATTGGGGGAGGTGGGTCTGTGGGGTACCCTGGGACAATCTTGGCACCCTGTGCCCTGAGTAGGCAGGGTGAAGATGGCTGGGAAGATGGCTGGGGAAGATGGCTGTGCTAGCCCCAGGATGCTGTATCAACTCTGGACCATCCCAGGACCCTGTGTCACCCTGGGGACCCTGTGCCAAAGGTGCCAAGGGCTGACACCAGAGGAGGTGGCTTTGCTGGGGTGTTGTGGGGAGAGGTGAGAGGGGCATGCGGTGAGGGGATGCCCGCAGTACGGCAGGCAGTGGCAGGGAGAGTCTGCCAGTGGTTTCCAGGAGAAGGGAGTGTCAAGAAGCATGTATATCTATCTGGGTGTGCACCTGGTGGGGATTCTCTGATGTCTGAGAGGGGGTTGTGCACCAAGAAGGGGTTCACACCAGGGTCCCAGCATCTGGATATCCTGTGCGCAGGAGCAGCCCGTGGCTCGCTCCTGCAGCCGGCTGCATTTCATTAGCCTCCATCACCCTTCCCACGCTCACTGGAAGCTGGAGCCCCCTCGGTGGGGCCAGCTAGCTGAGGGGTGTGCTGCTGGGGGGGAGCATGCATGGGGCCAGGGCCAGGGGCCTTCCGCGGAGCTCCTTTGGGCCAGCGCCCAGGGAGGGGCTCCTCCGGCCGGGCAAGTGGCCAGCTGACTCACAGGCCGGCTTGTTATTGTAGGGTCTCTGGGGAGGGCATGCGTGGGGAGGGGGCTTGGCATGGAGCAAAAATGGCCTCATGTATACCTGAAGTCCCTTATGCTTAACCCTTGCACCTCCAGGATACTTTGGAGAGGAAAGATGGGCTCACCCTCAAAGCGCTGGCAGCTGCACCCCACAATGCTTCCTTTTCTTGCCCTGAATATGCTGCCAAGGTCTTGGTGTCCCCCTGCTCTGGTGTCTTCTGGCCCTGGTGTCTGCCTCACCATGCTATTAGCAGTGTCTTCTTGGTTCCCACGTTTACCCCTTGGGACCTGCTCCAGCTCCTTGTTCTGCCCTCTGGCACAGCTGTATCCTGGTCAGCTGCCTCCTAGCCCAGCTGAGGGGAGCCCTCACTTACAAACCTCAAATGGACTGCGTATGGGGGAGGTGGGGAGAAGGGAGAGATGGGGGAGTGAGTGGGGGGTGAGGGGTTATACTGGAGGTGATCAATGTGGGGTTCCAGGGGTACCATAAGTGTGATGGGGATATGGAGAGGGGGGCACTGGGGTGTGTGTAGTGACACTATGGAAGTTTCTCAGGTGCTGGTGAGTGCCACATCCCTGAGGAGCCAGTGAGCACGCAGAGCGGTGCCAGAGCAGGCAGAACCTGTGCCCTTGCAGTCACCTGTACTCTTCGGGTTTCCACCCTGCCCAAAGGATAGTAGGGGGACAGTGGTGGGACCCACTGCCCTGTGGTGGCAGTGATGCTAACAGGATGCCTGGTGGGTGGCTGAGGGGGGGGGACGGGACAGCCACACACACATCAGCAGGGAGGCACGACGCTGTTCCCATGCCCATGTAAGGCCCTTCTCGTGCCCTGTGAGTCTGCTCAGGGATTAGCAAACATCCCTCCCTCCTTCTCTCTGACAGGGACGGTTAAATGGATGGACACTGGTGTGTATGTGACCCCACAAAGCCTGCCCCCTTCCCTCCCTCTCTGCACCGAAACTGCCAGCTCAAAGCAGGGGGGTGTAACTTCTTTTGAAAAGCAGGGAAACTGAGTCACACAGCCCTTCCTGGGGGCAGCTGGAGGCAGGGAACATGGTGAGGGGTGCAGTGTTTAGCATGGCTGTGGTCAGGTTTGGTGAGCCCATGTGCTGACATGTGCCAGTAGTGTCCCAGCCTGGACCTGGTGGTGATGCTGCTCTCATGGCTGGGACAGAGTGATGAACCTGAGGATGTTCCAGGAATTGGGGCCATGCAGTTGTGTCCCGAATCAAGGGAAGACCTGAGGGTGTCCCCATCCGCTGGGATGCCCTCAATCTGACTGCGGCTAGATTTTGCCTTGATGCTGCTTGGAGAGGCTTAAAAAAGACTGGGGGTGATCCTGCTCCCTTTAGCAGGAGCTGGCCCCATGACGGATGGTTTGGCTGGGGGACAGGGAGTGCTCTGGTGTTTGGCTGCTGAATCGCCTGGCGATTGCTGGCGGTTGGTTCTGGGAAATGGCGCTTGTGCCAGCCCTGGAGCCTGGCGAGGCTCCAGCCTGCCCTGCTTGCCCCTGCCACACCGGGAACCACTGGTTCTGGGGGTGCCGGGCTGTGCTAAGAGGGGAAACTGAAGCACATCACATAGCACAGGGCCGAGGGGTCTAGGGGCTGCTTTTCATCCCAGTGTCTCTTCCTGGGGAGCTGACAGCATGCACTGGAGCCATGCCAGGCTGCTGGGCCACGTGTGTATGTGTGTGTCCATGCATGTGAACACATATGTGTGTGCGCTTTTCATGACCATGGGTGCTTGTGGATGCATGCACGAGCTCATGAGCTGCAAGGAAATGCATGTGCGTGCAAGAACATCGATTCGTGAGCACAAGTGTGCTCACACACAGGCGGGTGGTCACATGTGTGTGCTCCCAGCTCAGTGCCATCCATCCCTGCTGGCCTCATGCCAGGCCTGGCTTGTTTTTCAAGTGCCCCCTGCGATGGGAGTCCAGGGGGGCAGGTTTGTCCATCATTAAACCAGGGGCTGGAGCAGGGCCAGGGCTGGGCAGCGAGGCATGTCCTGGACAGAGCAATCACTCCCAGTGCCTGTGGTGTTGACAGGCCCCTTGGTGGTGGGGGGATGCAGTAGGACCCATGCCAAGGTCCCCGTGTGGTGGTGACAAAGGGGATATGCCACCCCTCAGTTGGTGCTGGGGATACCTTCTGCTTGTAAATCAAGTCAGAACCAGGAGGGGAAACTGAGGCAAGGGAGCAGTTGGACATTTCTGGGCAGGCTTGACTCATGGTGATGGGCATGTGATCCTCTACACCCGTGTCATGGGGCCCAGGCAGTGTTGGGGGGCATGGCCAGGCAGTGTATTGCGGGCTAACCCTGGCTGTGCCTGGAACAGGAACTGCAAGGAGGGGACATCCATGTCCCATCCGTAGCAGGCTATTACTCTCGGACTTGTGGCTGTCCGTCCCCGCTCACCGCCCTCCCGGTGCCGTGGAGGGGGTGACATGCTGGTCACACAGGAGCTGCCCCTCCTGTCCCTGTCCCCGATGCCCCGTTCAAAGCCACCCCTCCAGTGCTTCGGGACAGGTAATTAACAACACCCCTGGTCTCCACTACAGAGTGGGCGGGGCGGGAGGGGGAAAGGGAGGAGTAGTACAGGAATGTGTCCATGACCCTGTCATGGGTCCACTCAGGGTGGTAGGGTGGGGGGCAGTGAGGATCAGCTCTGCCCCGGTGCTGTGCCAGGTCGTGTTTGTATAGCAGGTTCTGGAGGGGGTTGGTTTTTTTTTCCCCTCCCTCTTTCCTTTTTCCCCTTCTTTACGTCACTGCCCAAATATTCGGCCTCTCAGCTCCAGTGGGGGGTCGGCTCGGCTGCTCAGAGGAGTTGGGGCCCTTCTCTGCACCCTCCGGGTTCTGCACCGGGAGGGTGGGCAGGGGAGAGTGGATGCTGAGACTGGCCACACTGGCTGCACTGGTGAGCACTGCCCGAGCCTGGCCGGGGAGGTGTCAGCTGATGCTGTGGAGACCACCAGCCTCCCTCCTCTGCTGCTCCCAGGGCTGCATCCAGCTTCCCAGAGCCCTGCTGCGGTAGGAAGCAGGAACCAGACCTGCCTTGTTTCCCACCGATTTTCTCCTTTCCCAGACCACTTTGCACCCTCCATGGTCACCCCTCCTGGACTTGCCCCATGAAGGGTGCTGGGTCTCTGGGGCCTCCCAGCTCCTTCCAAGGGGATGGCACTGATCCCAAAACAGCCAAAAGATCTGTCTCAAGAGGCTTTAGAGACCCCACACTGAGGCTTCATCTCCTCTGTGCTTTCGTCTCTGGAGATGATCCCCACCTGGGTTCCTGGTCCCTAGGTCTCCCTTTTTCCTCTGACATCTGCAGTAGCGATGGTCAAGGGTGTTTGTTTTGGGTTGTGGAGGAGCTGGTTCATATGGGGAGTGGTTTGTCTGGGTGTGCTGAGAGGACCCTGTCACTGGAGCCACTTTGCCCACTGCTGGACCTGCTTCCACTGGCACTTTGACCCAATGGCTCTGGGAGGTACTTTGGTGGCTGGAGTTCAGGGATGTTCTTCTGGCTGTGTTCTGTGAGGGAGACACGTCATGTCCCCTGAGGACAACTCCTGTCACTGCCCCAGGGACTGGGATAGGGACATACTATCAGTGCCCTTTGCTCACCCACTCATTTCCATCCTGTGCAGTTGCTGATACTTTCCCTTCCGCTGTTGGTGTTTCCCAGGGTCTGGGAGCTGTCCTGTGGCTGCCTCCCAAGGAGTTGGGGCTCTGGGGTCTGTGCAGGGATCTGTGCTGGAGCTGAGCTGGGGTCTGGAGCCATGCTCTGTTGGTGCAGGATGTTCACTGCCCCTCCATCCTAGTTGCAGCATTCCTCTCTTTTTTCAATGCCTGCTTTTTGTGGGCTGCAGTGCTGGTGGGACTTGTTTAGGGGTGTCAGTAGATCCTGAGCATGTGGGTTTGTTTCTGAAGTGGTGGCTGTTGAGTTCTGGCCCTGTGCCCTTGGGTGCTGGGGGATGCAGAGGTGCTGGTGCTGTCTTGGGAAGGGGGTGAGGAGATGCCCTCCAGAGATACTGGAGCTCTGGTGCTTTGTCCTTGGCAGCGGGATGGCTCCGTTGTGCCTCTTGGTGTTTCCATCCCATGACACTGTTGGGCTGCTGTGGAAACTGAGGTACAGGTGGGCTGGGAAGGAACTCCTGGAGTTGGAGTGTACTCACAGGGGTGGAGCCCCTTAGAGGAATCTTGGAGGAGAGCAAGGGGAGAATCCCTTGGCATAAACCCCTCCCTGATGGCTTTTGAGTTGGGTGGTGAGGTAGGAGGGGTGTTGGGGTCCTGCACCGCTCCAGCAGAGCCAGCTCCAGCCTTTTGGCTGAGCCCATGGCTTGAGGACGGAAACGCAAACAGGAACAGGGAGGTGTTGGGTGAGAAAATGTCAACAGCACTGGGCCGGGTGCCTGGCTCGCTGCCTCCCTGGCCAGCTCGCCACTCTCTGGGCCACTGCTGGTGGGCTTCCCCTTTGCAGTGGAGTTTCCCGGCACTTGCACTTGAGTCCAGCAAGGTTGGGGAGGGCTGCCCCAGGGGTGGCCAGGGAGACCAGGGCTCTATCCATCGACATGCAGCCCCTGAGGAGAAGGAAGAGAAAGAAGAAGGAAGGGAGACGAGAGGAAGGCCAGGGGGATGCTGGGCGCACTCCAGGTTTGGGACAGGCAAGGGGGGACTGGCACGGCTCCACATGCTGAAGGACAGATGAGGCTTTTCCAGCATTTTGGCTTTGCTTTTTATTTGAGACGTGGGCTGATAAATCTTCCCATCCTTCCCAACACTGGGGGTGCAGCACACCCAAGAATCATTAATTGGGCACTTTGTCCCGCACGTGGCAGGGGGGACCAAGCTGTTGCCGGGGGTGCCAGGCAGGCCCCAAGAAGGGCCCCACACACCGGTCCTTGCCATCCCCCGCCAAGGGCACAGGGACGCCGGTGGCGTCACGAGGGGTGATAAGGCCCCGACCCCGCTGTGCCCGCTGCCCGCCGGAGCCCCTCGGCACGGGCTGTGAGGAGCTGTGCAAGGGGAGGTGGTGGAGGTGCGGGGGGTAACTTTGGGGAGCGAGTCTGCCCACTTGCCAGCACCCGTACCCCGGGGCCAGCTGCTCGAGTCAGGCTCCCGGTTGCCTTTAAGGGCGTTTTTGGGGGAGGCGAGGGGAGCGGAGTGGGGCCGGACTTGGAGCGCGCCGTGCAGCTGGGGAGAGAGGGAAGAGGAGAAGAAAGAGGGAGAAGGAGCGAGGGAAGGGAGGGGAGCGGTGGAAAAAGTCATCCGGGACCCCTTTCCTCCGCAGGGCCGGGGCCGGCGCCCCCGGGCTCCCCAGCCCCCGGGCGCCCCGGGGTGCGGCGGGGAGCGGGGAGCCGGCGGGACCCCCCTGCGCCCCTCCGTCAACGGGGTCCCGCTTGCGGGGAGCGAAACCCTTCGGCTCTCCCCCTCCTTCCCTCCCCTCCCTCCCTCCTCCCTCCCTCCCTCCTTCCTTCCTTCCTTCTCCAGGCTTGGCCCGGGGAGGGAGGGGGGCTCTGCCTGCAGTCTGCCTTCACGCCTGCCCGCCCGGGCGACGCCGGGCTCCCGCCTGCCCCCCGGCCGCCCCCCGCGCCCCCCGGGCCAGGTGAGGCTGCGGTGCCGTCCCCCTCGGATGTAGGCAGGCGAGACCCCGGATGGATTTCGGGAGCGTCATGAACCAGGTACGGGCGGGCGGCGAGGGCACAGGGGTCCGCGGGCTCCCCGGGGCACACGGGGGTGCTGCGGGCGGTGTCATCTCCGCAGGGGGCGGCGGCCACGCGTGATACCCGAGCGGTGATGGGGTGGTGCGGGGATGGGGGTGCCGCCCCCCGTGTTCGGGGGTCCGCCGTTCTTGGTCACCAGAGCGGGTCTCGGGGTGCGGGGCGGGGGCTGCTTGGAAGAGTCGGGGCGGTGCTCGCAGGGAGGACGATTTGGGGAGGGGGCGAGGGCCAGTTTGCTGCTGGGACCTGTGAGCAACTCCAGGGGGCCGTGCCCCCCCGTGCCCCTCGCCCTGCCTCGCCGGGCCCGGTGGCTCTCGGGGTGCCCCGGACGGGGGACACACGGGCGCTGTAGTTTGGTTCCCCGCCGAAGTGCGCAGGGACACGTCCCTGGGGAGCGAGGGCTGCGCGGGAAAGCCAGGTCCGCCCCCCGCACCCCGCTCCCGCCCCGCAGCCCTCGGGGCGATGCCGGGCGCCTGTCACCCCGACGGGGGGCACACGGTGGGGGCGGCCCCTTGGCCGGCACAGCCTGGCAGCCCACGGGTTAAGCCCCCAGCGCGGTCCCGCCGCGGGACCGTCAATGGTTAAGCGGCGGGTTAATGAGTGCCGAGGTGCCGGCGGGTGCCAGCCCCCCGCGCCGTCCCCCCGACAGGCACCCCCGGCCCCTCGGCGCCGCCGCGCCCGCACAGGGTTAACTCCGCCAGGGCAGGTCCCGACGCAGATGTTTTTGGGCTGTGCTTCTGGGAGAGGAAACGGCCGAGCGAGGGAGGCATCAGCCCGCTTGGGTTTAAGTGGAAAACAAGGAAAAAAGGAGAAGTGCTCTGTTCCCGGGCGCCCGAGCCCGCTCAGCGCCTGTGTCAGCCCCGGTGTGGGACCCCTGACCCCGGTGTGGGTGCGGGGGCACCTGGCAGGGACAGGGGTCTGGCGGTGGCTGCGCCCCCTGGGTGCTCATGGCACTTCGAGTCTGGGGGCTCTGGGGGCCAACCAAGCAGGCACCTCTTGTCCCTACAGTGTGGTGGCACCGGGAGGACAACGTGTATCCTGCCTGGAGTCTGAAGCCATCCACAGGGAGACTGGATCGGTAGAAAATCAGCCTCCAGCCTGCCCCCTCTCTAACGAAGCCCCCTCATTAGTGATCCTGCTGGCCCATGTTTCAGGAAGGGCAGGGTTCATGCTGCTCTATGGGACTGTTGCCCACACTGGGGACGGTGCTGAGTTTTGTGGCTGTGCCCCCCCAACCCCTTACTCTTGGGATCCCAAGTTAAGGGGTCCATTTGCCCCTGCTCTGGGCCACCCTCTTGCTTTCTTTGCCACTGTCTGGTTGCTGGTCTTGTGCAGTCCATCTCCTGGGCATCCTGTCACAGTGCTGGCAGCTCCCAATCAGTGCTGGAGCTTACCCACTGGATAGTGGGACACATGGAAAAGAGCAGCTCCACAGTACAGGCCCTGGGCAGGAGGGAGCAGCTCCATTTCTGCTTATCAGTCCTGTTCCCTCACCTCTTCAATGCTACAGATGGGAGACACCAATTTTGGGGGTGCTCCTCAGCATTTCAGTTTCACTGAAGCATATTCAGCTCCATTCCACAGGGTGAGGACACAGCACTGACTCCATCTTCATCTGCCTTGGGCCTTTCCCTCACAGGTGGAGTTCCCGGGCTCGGTGCTGTGGGGGCATAGACCCCTTGGGACAGCCAGGGCTCATTTTGGCACCTTGACCACCCCTCGAGGTGGGTCATAGGCCCATGAACACTGGCAGGTGTCCCTGATGCTGCGAGGCAGCAGAAAGCCTGCAGCGGGGTCTCTATGCACAGGAAAGGGGCTTGCCTGGTGTTCCACCAGCTTGGCAGAGGGATCTGTGGGACAGGATCCCGTACTGGGGTCAGCATGGGGCACAGACTGCTGACAGGCCAGTGTGCTGGCCAATCCCACAGGAGTGCCCGTGCTCCAACCAATCCCATGTCAGAATCCATTTGTTGATCAGTCCCATATGAGAATCTATGCACGGACCAGTCCTGGGCTGGAATCACTGCTCTGACCAATCCTGCATGGGAATCAGTGCTCTGATCGATCAGCTGTCAGAATCCATTTATTGACCAATCCTGTATGGGACTCTGTGCAGTAATCCCATGTAGGAATCCATATGCTGGCTGATCCTGTGTGAGAATCCATGCGCTGATCAGCCTCAGGTGAGAATCCCATTGCTGCCCAATCCCATGTAAGAATTCACACACTGACCAATCTAGTGTTTACAAGCTGTTCATGGACCAGTGCTGGTGTACCCGCCTGCAGCAGAGTCTGTCCACTTGGTCCCAGTGTGACTGTTCCTGGCCAATCCCTGGTGCGGGAGCTGCTCTCTGAGCATTCCTGATTGCTGGTTTTGCTCTGGGGAGTTGAGGAGGAGGTGGGGGGATTCCTGCAATCCCCCTTGGGGGATGCTGGTGCAGGGAGTCAGTGACCCCATACTCTCCCTTAGGCTGGTTGTGGGATCACCATGGCACTGGGGTGAGGGGTGTCCACGCAGTGGGGTGGCAGTACCCATGGGTGGGTGCTGGTGGCAGAGCAGGACAGAGCAGAGCAGGGCAGGGCTGGGGTTGTGGGGCCTGAGCCAAGCAGGCGCGTGCTGGCCTGCGGGGCTGGATCCAGACCTGCTGCCTCCAGATGTTGCCTTTTTAGGCACTGGAGCACAGCATATCCCTGCCTGTGGTCGGCCTCATGCCGAGCCAGCACCCACAGGCAGAGTGGGGCCAGGTCCTGTCCTGGTCACGCAGAGGCACCTCTGTGCTCCTCCAGACCCCCGAAAACCCCCTTTTTCCCCCAAACAGGGTTAGGGATGCTGCCTTCTCGGCCTTCCCTTGGTCTGCACTTGGCAACACTGGGGCTGATTGCTCAAACCGCCCCGGAGCTGGGACCTGCCCTTATTTGGGTTGAAACCAGGGCTATTTTGGTGCATCGCAACCCCTTGAAGCTTCCCTGTACGTTGTTTTCCCCGTCCCATCCCATGTCTCTGTGCCAGGGCTGCTGGCCAGGCCATCCATGGGCTGCTCAGAGCCATCACCCTCACAGTGTGCTGTAGGTCCCAGGGTGCCTTGGGGTGCCAGTGGTGGCCCCGAGGGCCATTGTGGGGCGGAACAACTGGTGTCCCCTGTGGTATTTCATCCCTGATTTGCAGGGCTGTGTGTACCAGGTAACCTCTGTCCTGGTCTTGCTGCCGCCTTCCTGGTGGGGATGGGCCATAGGGCAGCTCCTTGTGAACATACCAAGGGAGAGACAGAGGAGATGGTGTTTGTCCCAGCTTGGGAAACAACCCTGGGTGGCTCTTTGCTCTCTGGTACCCTCGCTGGTGGCACCAGCATCTCTTGGGCAATACAGGGGAAGGGCAGCCTGGTGGCCTCTGCCCTGTCATGGGGGCTGCCAGGCAACCAGGCATGAAGGAGATGGCACAATGACAGTCCTTGGTCCAGCTGCAGGGTGGGCTGGGGATGTTTGGAGGGAAGCCTGGGAGCAGTGAGACCTCTGTGCCCCAGCATCAGCCCAGTCTGACTCACCCTGAGCTGCTGGCGGCCAAGCTGCTCCCCGGCCCTTCCCCTTCGGCACATCTGCCATTTATCCCCACCCAACGGGAGAAGTCTCAAAAGCAGCAGAGCCCCTGAGTGCTGGTGGGGGCAAAGAGGGACTGTGTGGTGCTGGGGTGCTGCCCCCTCCCCAGGACCCCTGTGCCCTAGGGCTTGGAACTCTGTGTGGCTGCCCTGTGCCTCACACTCCAGGGCTGTGCTGGGCAGGGTGGAGCTGGGGTGGGGTGGGGGGGCGATGGGGGAGCGGGTGTGGATGGAAACATGCCGTCCTCCTACCGCGGACGAATTGCATAAACAGGAGTTTTGCCAGAGCTGCAAAATATGTGAGGGCAGGAGCAAGCAGCACATGGTGTAGGCAGGAGGTACCTGACCCCTCTGAAGGGCAGGGGAGTGGCCAGAGCACGGACCTCGTAGTCTCTTATGCCTGGCAGGAGGGACTGACTAGTCACACAGGGAAGTGGGGAACAGGGCTATTGGAGAGAGGAAAATTGTCCCCAACATCCCCGGTCTGGTGGTCCTAACCTGTCCCGTAAAAGTGTCTTCTTCTGTGAGGTCCCTGATGGACACTCTGCCCCACACCGTGGCTAAGATGGGGCTCTGCAGGGCTTGGTGGCTGTGGCAGGGCTGGAGGGGCTTGAAAGTAGGGGGAGAGCCTTGAGGATGGCTGAGGAAGTTGCTGTGGCCCATGGCTGTCCCTGGACCCCCTTTGCCTGAGGCGGAGTCTCACAGTGAGCAGAGGGTCCTGGGGTGCATGTGGAGGTGATTCACAGCCCAGCTGGAAAATGACTGGCACAAAGCTGAGGTGAAGTTATTAGGGAGAAAGTGGTCTCTCAAGGGGTGACATGGGCTGAGCTGGCATTGATGCTGCCCCAGCCTTGTCCTGGTGGAACACTGATTTGGTCAATGAGTCACCACCCTCTTTGACAACTGGATTTCCAGACCGCAGAGTGGATTGGGCAGAGAAACTCCTTCCAGTGCTGAAGAGAATAGGGTGCCTTGCTTCCCTCTTTTGGGGCCCACAGCCCTTTTGAGTAGCAGGCTTTGAGGGCTCTGCCTGCCTGATGCTGTCTTGCTTTGAGGGGGTCCAGGATGCTGGAGTGTCCCTTTTGACAGCATATTTCCAGCTCCGAGCACACCAGCTGTGCAGGCTTGCCAGCATCTCAGTGCCTGGCCATGGGAAGCATCTGTGGTTGCTGGGGTCTGCATTGAGGGCTGAGGTGGCTGGTGCTGCATCTGCTCCCGGCATCGTAAGGGTCAGCACCAGCCCGGATATCGGCCGGCTCCGGAATGTTTATCGGAGCTCCTGGGGAAGGGAAAAACAAAAACCGCCACCCAAAGGAAGGGATATGCGTCAGAGATGGGCCTGGATCACCCACCGGCAGCCGGGCGGGCCATGCTATGGGCTGAGGGCCAGTGCTTGCCCGACTCCAGCAGCCCAGCTGGGGAGACCCCAGCGCACCCAGTACTGCACTGATCCAGCCTGTCCTGGAATCGCAGAGCCCCTCCATGGAGGTTTGTTTTCCCCCAGCCCTTCTGGCATCTTGCTAGTTGGGGCTACAATCCATGGGGATGCTCCAGCTGGAGCAGAACCTGGCAAAGACCCTGGGCACCTCTGCGGTGCAGGGGTTATTTTACTGAGGGAGGAGGAGGGAGAGGAAGGAGGTGCTGAAGGAGGGAGGTGCGAGCGATGGTTGCAGCATGGAGAAGGCTCTGAGGTGTCTCATTACTGGGTGCGTGGTGGATGTCTGCATTCCTCGAGCCTCGCTCAGTGCTTGTGAAATGGTGCTGAAGTCCTGTCAGGGATATGTGGTGCAGAGGTCAGTCCCTGAGCTGCAGTTAGAAGGGTTAGGTGGAAGAGGGATCCCATGGGCTACTCTGCTGTGTGGTGGTGTGGCCAGGGACTGTCAGGGATTTACCAGCCAGGTGTTTACATCTGGTCCTGGACATCTGAAGGGTGTCAAATATCTCTAGGTATAGTTACAGCTGGTGATAAGTGGGGGAGCCCATCACCATTTTCCAGTGGAAGGCTGCAGGGTGTGCCCAACCCTTTATGAGACATCAGAGAATCGCATCACTCCTCGCCATGGGGTCTTGTTCACTGGAAAACGGGATCTTTCTGCTTGGCAAAACTCGGGTCTCAAGGCAGCATCTCCTGGGATGTGGCTGCTGGGAGGGATGGGGCTGTGACCTGGGGGGCCGTGGGGGGCTGGCGGGGTGGGCAGCAGCCCTGCTGCGCCTCGTTCCTCGCATTCTTGGGCAGGGCTGCCGGGCGGCGGGGTCGCAGCGGTGGGGGCCAGCCGGCAGGAATGCAAACACCGGTGAGGGGGAGAAGAAAGGCTGCTGTGTCTGCCACGGCGAGGAGAAGCCTGGGCCAGGGGTGTGCAGGTCCCCCTGCTTTTCCCACTGCCCCCTGCACTGGGGGATGCTGGGATTCCTGAGGACAGAGATGGTGACAGTTCTGGGGTTGCCATGGTCCTGTACGAAGTGATACTCTCACTGGTCCTGTAGGGCCGGAGGGGTGCTCCTGCACCTCTAGGTCAAGAGCTGGACTTCCTAGGAAGGAGTCTATTCTCTGGGGCAGGGTCTTCCCTCTTCTTGAACAGGGCCATATTTGAACCAAACTTGAGGGACGGAAACTGAAAGCAGCTTTATGTTCCTGCAGTCCTCATAAATCTGCCTTTCTTGAATGAGAGAGTGCCATACAACCTGGGTTGGTGTCTCCTCTGATGAGCAGACTGGTGTCAGGTGAGCACAAGCCCATATTAGACATCAGAGAATCAACCAGGATGGGGAAATGCAACCACAGGCACCCCAATTTGCTCCCTTTTCCAGCCAGAGGAGCGTTTATAGCCTGTAAACTTTCTCATGCCAGCAGCAGAGGAGGGCTCAGCATGGACCCTGCCTGGCTGTGGGACCAGCATGTCCTGCGGTGGGGAACATGCATCTCCCCTTGTGACTGGCCTTGGAGCTGGGGCTGGGTGGCGGCCATGGGCCCTTGGTTGAGCATCCCCAGGGAAAGAGTGTGGCAGTGTGCGGGACACGGTGTGCACTACGGCACAGCCCTCCTCGGCTCTGTCCGCAGCAGCGGCTCGCTGCCGGAGAACATTCCAGGGAGGCTGGCATAGGGCCAGCGCCGCGGGGCAGGGAAAGGGGCCTTTTATGGAAGCGTTTCTGCATTAGAATAAAATCATAATAATACTGCGCAGGGAAAGGGAGCGGGAGCAGGAGGAATCCCTGAAGAAAACAGTGAGACAGAATGGGAGCAGGCTGGCACCCAGGGAGGGAAACAGGCACTCGGCATCCCCTTGTGGGGTCCGGGATGGAGCGGGATCTGGGTGCTTCAAGTAGAGTGCTTGTGGCAAATCCTTTCTTTTATGGGCCAGGGCAGGAGAGGCTGAGTGGGGTGCAGAGGGTTCCCATGCTGCCATGGTGGGGAAACAGCCCCTGAATGGTGTTTGCCATCTCGGCTCCATCCTGGGATGGGGCAGGGGCTGGCTGACTGGGGGTCACTGGTCCTGGGGACTCACTGGTGGGATTTGTAGAGAACAAAGTGTCCCAAATCGCACTCTTCTGTCAGCATCTCTGGGCTAACACAGGGCTGGCGTGCCTCTTCCTGCTGCCCCAGCACCGAGGAGGTGCTGCCTGTCCCACCCTGGCATGCTGCTGCTTCCCAGCGGACTGGGGTGCACGCAAAACCCAAGGTTAATTGTCAGTAATTGCCTCTGGTAATTAAGGTAACAATAGCTGGGCTGTTCAGCTGGCGGCTGCAGGAGCTCACGAGGCCGGGCTGGGGTTTGTTCCAGAAGCTGCTCTTGGCATCAGGCGTCCGCCCTGCGCCGTGCTGTGCCCGCTGTGCCCACCCCAGCTGGGCTGGGACTGTCCTGGCTCCGTGGCCAAGGACAAATGGCACTGCTGCCATGGCCCTGAGTCTGATCACATTCCCAGGAAGCCCAGACTTGACCTTGGGATGCTGCCTGGGCTCCTGCTTGGGATGGCAGGGCCATGGGTGGTCCTGTCACTCCCTTGGGTGGGACCTGTGGGGTGGGTTGGGGGTGAATGCTGCACCCCAGCCCCTTCCCATGCCCCATGCTGGGCAAGGGGCTGCCTGAACTAATCCTTGCTCTCTTCTGGTTCCTTGCAGGCTGTGACCCCTTGCTCCCCCACTGTCAACTATGAGCTGGTAAGTGACATCCCACTGTGAGCCATGGGTGGCATCCAGGGCTCTGGGATGCAAGATGGGACTGAACACCCTGTT
Source organism: Xenops minutus (assembly GCA_035221455.1). NCBI lineage: Eukaryota > Metazoa > Chordata > Aves > Passeriformes > Furnariidae > Xenops > Xenops minutus. Next base: position 15,143,738 of record JAWWEE010000162.1, on the reverse strand, counting down.
CTGCACTGGGTGTGTGGCTTTCTCTGCCCAGGGCCTTCAGGATGTGAGTCTTCCACCTCCAAAACCAGAGGGATCTCGAAATGGGGGTTAGGGCACTCCCCATTTTGGTGCTGTGTCCCCAGTATTGCTGGCTGCAGACCATCCCACATCTGAGCAGCACAAGATGGGGCAGCCCAGCCATTGTGGGACTTCTGGAGTTGGAGCTTTCAGGGAAGAGGAGCTTGCAGGGTTGCTGAGAGGGACAGGCAGATGGGACGTGACCAGCCAGGGCTCCAGGGTCCCCCGGTACAGGGGGCCTTCCCTCCCTGGCCACAGCCAGGGCGGTTTCTTGTACACCCGGAGATGAATGTACCAGATGTGCCTTTGGCTCAGGGCGCCCAAGGCTGTGCATTTGCAGCTCTTGTTACTGTCACTCTCTACTTTTGTCCCTCCTGGGGACCTTTAATGGTCTGCTGGGGCCAGGACCACTCACAGACCTTCCCACCCTGGCCTCTCTGGACACCAGGAAAACAGCTGGGCATGCCATCTCTGTTCACCTCATCCTGGAGAGGCTGGGTGTGAGGGCACTGGGTAGATAGCCAGTCGTTTGCCACACTGCTCCAGGCCAGGACTGGGCTCTGGGAGTAGCAGGGCATTGGGATGTCACCTGGAGCAGTGCCACAACCCGAACCAGAGGTTTGGGAAGTGTGACACGGTGGTGCCTATCAAGCAGCATCTTGCCAGCAGAGAAGCTCCCTTGCCCCGTTCCCAGCCTGGCCATGCCCGTGGCAGCAGGCAGAGTGTGCACGTGGCAGCGGGAAGACTGGCATAGCCTGGGGCCAGCATGGCTGCCCTTCCTTTTTTGCTCCAGAGTGTGCCAAGGCTTGCTGGGGCAGGCACTGGGTAGAGGAGGCCCTGGCAGGGTTTCATCTCAGGCTCGGCAGCCTGGCAGTGCTGCAGTGTCTGTGTCTCACAGGGGGCCCTGGACTTGGCACCCTGTCGCTGGGTAGGGATCTCATGCCTGGGTCGATGGTTGTAGGGGATGACCCCCTGCAAGCTCATGAGGGCAGGCAAGAGTCAAAGCGAGCAAGGGGCTGGAGTGGCAGTGGAGCATGCTGCCTGCCCTGGGGCCCCTCAGTGGTTATCTGCCCTGGGTTTAATCTCTGCCTGCACCCTGCTGCCCCTGCCAACCTCCTTGGGCACTTATCGCCAGCAAAAACATGTTGGCTTCAAGCTGAGACCGTTACTGTGGCTTTGGGAGGAAATCGAAAGGGGTTTGCCCTGTCCTGTGCCTCGAAATGTCTGCCCTGGCCCTGTTGCCAGGGCCCTAACAGCCTGGTTTTGGGGGTCCCCTCCATCTACCTGATCCCAATACACACATAAACCACTCAGCTGGGTCCCTTCGGTGTGCCACCCTCAGGCACCCCAAACACCATCCCTAAGCAGAAGTATCTGTCCTCTGCTCCTTATATTTGGGGTCCCGTCACTCCCCTCCCACACCAGGAAGTTAATTCCTGTCCTTCAGCCCTGTTTCAGAGTTCTGTGTAGACTTCATTGGTGTGTCACCAAAATTACCTGTTTTGAGCATCAGGACCCTGACTCTGCTCCTGGCTCTGCCCTCTTTCAGGGTCCTTTGCTTGCCCTTTGGGGCCAGGTTTATCTTGGGGTGGTGGACCTGCTGGTGGCCAGTGGCCACGCTGTGTGTAGGACTGCACTGGGAATGCCCTGTTGTTTACCTCCTGGCTGTAGGTATGGAGGATCTGCCTGGGATCCCGGGGATGTGGGGGGCACTGGCTGCCATTGTGGAGCAGGCTGAAGGTTCAGCTGAGTGCTCCCCATCTGCAACACTGGCCCAGTGTGAGGAGTGGCTGCTGGGAGGCAGGATGGCAGCATCCTTGGTATTCGAGTATCGCTCCACCTCTGCACTTAGGTTTCGAGGGATTCCCAACCTTTAGGAAGAGTGGATGAGTTGGTGGGCGGGGAAGGAAATGGAACCGTGGTGCATTTCCTAGGAAGGGCCAAAAATAGCCAGGGGGAACTTTTGACCCTGGCCCCGGCTCTGTGTGCATGCCTCTCAATCTCTCCTTCTCTCTTGCTTGCCTTTCTCTCACTCTGCCCTTCGTCCTGCCTGCAGCCATCCCCAGGGGAGAGCATCACCAAGCAGGTAGACGCCCTGGTAAGTGCAACCAGTCACGGAAGCTGATCTCTGCCTCGGCCTGCTGAGGGGTCACTTGTACCTGTCCCAGTGCTGCAAGCATTCCCTACAGCCAAAATCCCTCAACCCTGGATGCCCCTGTGGTCTCCCAACATCCCTGGGAGCCCCCAGTCCTCCCTCCCTGCCAGCCAAGGTGATGATGACCATGGCAAAGGCCAAGTGAGATGTCCAGGGTTGGTGGCAGAGGTGGTGGTGGAGACCAGCATAGTGGGGGCCGGGGCTTTTCCTGCAAAGCCGGCTTTCCTGTCTTGGAGCCGGGGATCTGTTATTTATTCTGTGGACATGAAATTGCTAAGACAGTGTAGACAAATGCACTGCCAAAGTCAACGTGGATGGCTTCCCCCCCCACACCCGCAGCCAACTCACCAGCCTCCCTGTGTACTGGGGCTGTGACCCAAGGGATGGAGGCGCAATAGTTCCCATGAGGAAGAGGGTGAAAGCCTTCCTCACCTGGGATCCGGCTTTGCCTCATCCCTTTGGTTATCCATGACATGTTTCCAACCTTTCTCTGAGTTGAAGAAAGAGCATCCACAACTAGAAAAGTCCAGTCAGGAGCCTCTTTTGCTGCTTTTGCTCTTTTCTGGGGAAGTTTCCTGGTATTTTTGCAGCCTTGCTTGTGCCTCTCTTCACTCTTTCTAAGCAGAAGGGACCTGTGGGCTTTGGATGCTGTGAGGAGCCTTGTGACATGCCAAATTAGGTTTGAACTGGGAGACATATTCTCAGTGGGGTTGCCAGGGAGGTCTTCAACCCAGCATGACTGGGACCAGCCTGTCCTGTTTTCGGCTGGACTGGGCTATACTGGCTTGGCTGGAGTCTCTTCTCCAGAGGGGATGTTTGCAGGATCTCCCAGCCCAGTGGTGGGCAGGAGTGTTTAATAACATGAGTGCTTTCTCCTATCAGCTGATTGCAGGCTGACTCTTCCTTGTGCAGGGGCTGACGGCAGAGCTGGCAGTGTGGCTGTGGTTAAATTGGGGGGAGCAAGGCAGAGCCTGGGGAGCAGAGCAGAGCCTGAGGGCTCTTGACAGGGCAGGGGACACTGGAGGGCCCTCTCCATGGGCACCCACTCCTCCAGGCCTGGAGAGTGCCAGGATTGGAGCTGCCATGGCATGGAAATGGATTAGCAAAGGTCTCACTGCTGTCAAGGTATGGGGAGGGAGAGGGGCTCTGGTGCCTCCACCTTGCTTGTTCTCCTGTGCCTCAATTTTCCCATGTGGGAGAGGGGTGTGAATCCTTGTTGCCCCATGTCAGATCTCCTTTGGACAAGGCTGTGGATTGGGAGACTGCTGCTGGGTGCAGTGACATGGGCTGATAGGGCTCCCCTGGCTGGCTGGTGCAGGTGTGGGACCCCAGGTGTCTCCTTTATGAAGGTTTGGGTCAGAGCAGGGGTCACAGTGGAGACCCCATGCTGGTCACTGGTGGGTGATGCAGAGACGAGCCCACATTCAGGCTCAAGCTTGTTCCATGGACCCTTACTCTCCTGGGAAAGGTTTTACCTCTCTTTTTTATGCATTTTAACTCCTTATTTGCCCTCAGCAATGCTGGAGTGTTTCTGGGTTGAGCAGGTGATTTGGAGCACTCTGAGGAGAGGGAATTGTCACTATTGCCCAAGCACCCCGGGCATTGAGGGCTGCTCCCTTTTGGAGCAGCTTTGGCTTGGAAGGGAAGGCTAAGCCCAGCCATGCTCTGTTGGGCAGACTGACCTTGAAAGGGGCATGCTAGGCTGGTGGAGGGTGATGCTGGCTGCCCATCGGAGCAGCTCTGGGACTGCCCTGGATGGGAGATGGCAGGTGAGAGTGCTGGGGAAACCTCTGTCCCACTTCCCTCTGGTGTGCTGGCTGTGGGATGCTGCAGCTCCAGGGAAAACAGCAGCAGGTCCTGCAGCTTCAGAGGGCATCTTGGGAACCACTGCAGGATGCATCTCTTATTTCTAATTCTTCCAGGTGCTTGGGATGTGTTGCTTGCACAAGATTAGTCTTTAAATGACTCCTGCTTATTAGCTGGAGATACTAAAACTAACGAAGTGCAAGTCTGTTTTTCCTGAGCAGTTTTTTTTGGAAACCCTGCTTTGTTTTTCGGCTGAGGTCACAAAGTCACTGAGCAAGCCGGCTGCAGATGAAATTCTCGAGGCCGGAGAACATGCATAAATAGAAGTTTCCTGCTCCGAGAGCTCAAACATTTCCTCCAGGCATTTGGCTCTGCAGAGCTGGGGCCAAAGCAAACTGCCGTGCCTGGCTGGCTCCTCGATGCTACTTGGGCAGCAAACCTGCCCCTGCTCTGGGAAGGGCCAGAGCAGCTCTGTCCCACCAGGTGCATGCCCACAGCCTGACAGAGACAGGAGGGACTCATGACATGTCTGAGGCTGTGTCTGCCTGCTCAGCATCCTCCTGAAAGGTCCTTTGGGACCCTTTGTAAAGGCACTAGCCCCACAGTGCCTGTGCTGGCTGGTTCCAGGTGCTGGGGTTGTGAGAGTTGGGGTTTGCTTGTGGGATCATGGGGGACAGTGGTGCTGTCAAGGTGTTTGTGCCACTGGGATGCTTAGTGGATGGTACTTGGGAGATATTTTGGGGGTGTTACGGTGCGCAGTGCAATGTGGTGATGGGGGATACTTCGGCAGCACTATCACGCCCAGCTCTAGCAGGAACCCTGTGCTGGTTGTGAGTGGGTAATGGCAATAACTTGCTTTTCCTCTCTGGTTCTTTAGGATGCCACAAAATCCCCCAGGAGTGGGCAGTCACGCTGCAAAACATCCAGGTAGATGCCTCAGTTTCCCTTTCTGGTGACCATCTCTACCCTGCCTGAACTTCCCCCCTTGCCCCCCTGCCGATGCTTTGTTTCTCCAGATGTGCCACACCTGGGAGATGCTCCCAGTGGAGAAGATACAGGGGTTATGACCCACCATCCCCAAGTTGGGGCCCCAAGACACCCCAAAGGGACTGGGAGCAGGGGAGAGGCTGCAAGCAGCCCTTCTGCTGTGTCCCCGTGTGTCCTAACCCATCTCGCAGGGTGGGGAAGGGACACTGCATTCCCTCTCCCTGCCATGCCCTGACAGCTGTCCCCTCCCTTGCCCAGGAGCATGAGCCTGACTACCGCCATGGAGAACAGCTGTGAGCTGGACCTGGTGTACATCACGGAGCGGATCATTGCCATCTCCTACCCCAGTGCAGCCGAGGAGCAGAGTTACTGCAGCAACCTCCGTGAAGTGGCCCACATGCTGAAGTCCAAACATGGGAACAACTATGTGGTGAGGGGCACAGCCATGTCCCTGTCAGGCTGGGGAAGGAGCTGGGGTGCTCAGACCTTGGGGATGGGGTGCTTGTGGGAGGTGGGTACTGCATCCTTGTCTCTGTCTGGGCTTAGCGCTGGTGAGGGGGGGTCTTTACACTGAGGTGGATGGATTTTTTCCTTTGTTGAAAATTTCCAGTCTGTTTTGGATGCCCTGGGAGTTTTTGATCATTGTGTTGCCTTGTGGCAAGGTGTTACTCAGGCTAATCTGTCTGGGGAAGCCTCTAATGGAAGCATTTGGAGAGGCTTTGAGGAAGAGGTGAGAGGTGGCAGCGAGGGAGGAAGATGTCCCCTCACTCTGTTTTTCCTCTTCCCTGTAGCTTTTCAATCTATCCGAGCGTAGACGTGATATCAGCAAACTTCACCCCAAGGTGAGTCACGGCTGTGGGAAGCAGAGGGGATCTCAGGCCTCAGGGCAGGGCTGTTTGCAGGACCAACTCTCTGCTATAAGACATCTCGGGAGGAATAGCCACCTTCTCTATTCCACTCAGCCCTGAGAGAAGCACTGAGAGTTCCCACTGAGTTTGTTTGTGGTATCTCAGCCTGGCTCCCATTGCCCTCCCTGTCCCCCATTCCCAACCCGAACCTGGCTGTTCTGGATCTCTTGGAGACCTCCCTAAGGCAGGGAGGTCCCTATCCCTAAGGTCCCTATCCCTGTGACCATGAGGCAGCCCTGAGCAACCGAGCCACGTGACCTGGGCTGAGGCAGCTGAGTTCTGGGACCGTGATGGCCTCTCTGGACCAGGAGTCTGGGCAGTGGGATGCAAGGTTGGGGCTGACAGGTGCACGTCAGAGCAACACAGTAATGCCCACCCTGGGTACATGCTTTACACACTGGCAGGCGGGGGATTCTGCGTGAAGTGCATGTGGATGTGACCCCTGTCTGTTCCCCCTGCTTAGGTGCTGGATTTTGGGTGGCCTGACATGCATACCCCAGCGCTGGAGAAGATCTGCAGCATTTGCAAAGCCATGGACATGTGGCTCAGTGCAGCGGCACACAATGTGGTGGTGCTGCACAACAAGGTGGGCTGTACCCATCCCCAGGGTGTGCAGTCATGGAGGATGCTGGGGGTCTGTGGGAATGCAAGAATGGGGCTGAGCAGGCTCAGAGGCCAAGGGAGGCAGGGAATATGGTGGTTTGTGGCTTGGTGTGTGGTTAAGTGTTAGCACATATATATAGACTGGTGTGTGTCTAATAAGGGTTGGGGTGTCTGTGGACTGGTGTGTGCATATAGGGAACAGTGTGTGCCTGCCTCTGTGTGGGACAGCTGTGCTCAGGTGCTTGCAGGCACTGCTGCCGTTGTGACACCCCTTCTGCTGTGTGCCCACAGGGGAACCGTGGCCGGCTGGGAGTAGTGGTGGCTGCCTACATGCACTACAGCAACATCTCAGCAAGGTGAGGGACATAGTGTCCCAGAGTGCCTGGGGCCCACTGCTGACCTCCATCCCAGTGGTGCTGGGGCGCTGATGCCAATACTCTCCTTCAACCTTATCTGCCTTTTCATCCCCACAGTGCTGACCAGGCTCTGGATAGGTTTGCCATGAAGCGCTTTTATGAGGACAAGGTGGTTCCAGTAGGACAGCCATCCCAGAAGAGGTGGGTCCTGGCAAGTCCTTGCAGGCTGGGTTTTGTCCCCGTGGCCAGGGTGGTTGAATGCAGGGTCCAAGGTGAAATGCTCTCTGTGGGTCCTGCCCCTGAGCTGCCTGTTTGCCCTCCAGGTACATCCATTACTTCAGTGGGCTGCTCTCTGGCAGCATCAAGATGAACAACAAGCCTCTCTTCCTCCACCATGTCATCATGCACGGCATCCCCAACTTTGAGTCTAAAGGCGGTAGGTTCCTCCTGCTCTTCCCTCCAGCCTGTTTCCCCCCCACACTGCCTGGCCAGGGAATATTTTCCTCAGTTTCTGTGGCAATTTGAATTTCCTTTTTCCTCTCAGAGATTGTTCACTCTCTTAGCAGGGTGCTGCCCCTTTTTTGGCAGAGATGCCCTTGGGGGGTGCCCTTCCCATACTGGGCACTGGGGTGACAATGCTTTTCTGTCAGCTTTTGGGAAGATGGCACCAGGTTGAGGTTGGGGTTTGGGGTGCAGCATCCTGCCTGGTGTAGGTACCTCACTCAGATCATCATCCCACCTCTATCCCCAGCCCAGCACTTGCCCTAGGTCCTACAGGATCCAAACTGGGCTGCAGGGACTTTCGTCTTTCCCAGCTCATCCAGAGCATCCCTTTTTGCCCATCTCAGATGTTGCCCATGGTTGGTGCGGGCATGGGGAGCGGCTGTTTGCCTTGGCTCCCTCCCTGTTTGGATTTCTCCCCCGTGACTAATCCCTGCCGTGGCCCCTCCCCGCAGCCGGCTAACAGCAGTGTGCCTTTTCTTCCCTTCTTGATGTCTTCCAGGTTGTCGACCCTTCCTGAAAATCTACCAGGCCATGCAGCCCGTCTACACCTCGGGAATCTAGTAACTATCTCCTTCCCATGGGGGCTTTCCTCCTCCTCATTGTGGGGGGTGTGGCAAGTGGGGGAAGATGGAGAGGGTCAAGGCCAAGTCCCCTGTGGTCTGGTTCTCTGCACTTGGTCTATTCGGGGTTCAAGGAATTGAAAAAAAGGGACTTCCTTTTCTTTGGAGGTGGTAACTAGCTGTCCTGGGCCGTACTGGACCCTTCTGCTAGGAGGGCTGTAGTGACTCTGCATATCAGCAGGGGGAGCCTGGGGCTGTGCAGAGCCTGAGGCTGGGTGTCCCCAAAGGGAGTGAGGACAGGGATGGGGACACCTCCCTGGGAGATGAAGGCATTTCTTTCTCCATAAAAGATTTTCCTCCTGTTTTAATCTCCACAATTTTTTCCTGTCACTGCTCCTGGGAGCAGGCGCTGGTGAAGGCAAAGAGACATCAATTTCTCCAGCCCCCCAGTGGGTGCCACATGCCATTCTGCGACCCCTGGCTCCTGGCCTCCCTGGAGGGAGCAGAGCACCTCACCTCTAGGTTATTCCCATCTCAACCCTCTGGACCAGGATCTCTCTTCTCTGCAGTCCCTGTTAGCTGAGATTTACTGTCATCCCAGCCTTGCCTTTCAGCTTTTAATAGACTGTTTATGGGATGCCTGTAATAAACTCCAGGTTTATCTTGCCTGTGAAATCCAACTCCCTTCTTCCTTTGTCTGCGGCTGTTGACGCCACCACCCAGAGGCAGCCCCTCAGTGGTACACTGGGGAAGGGAGGCCTTCTGGCAGGGAAACTGAAGCAGGGAGAAGAGTCTTCCCTGGGATTTCTTCCACCATGTCCAGTACCCTGCTTGACCTGTGGGAGCTGGGTGAATGGCTGATAGCCCAGCCTCAGCACTTGGACCCTGGCCAAACCTTCCCACCCAGCATTTTTTGCACCCTTACTGAGCTGTGCCTCAGTTTCCCCTTCCTGTCCTCCTTCCACTGGGAATGGGTGCCCCTTGGGGCAGTGGATGGGATCCTCCTCAGTCACCAGGAAGGCCATCTCTGTGCTTTGTACCTTTCCTGGCTGGATTTGGGTAGAAGGATTGGTTAAGGTGGTGCTGGGAGCTCTTGTGGGCCTCTGCACTGCAGCTCATATCCTCCCACCATCCCTCTCCGCAGTAATGTGCAAGGAGACAGCCAGACGGGCATCTGCATCACCATCGAGCCTGGCTTGCTTCTCAAGGGTGATATCTTGGTAAGGATCCTCAGCTCAGCTCCCTGTGTAGGGAGCAGCCAGGGGAGAGGTGGTCATCTTGCCTTGGGACCCCCATGTTCCCTTTTGCCCAGCTCTGGGGGTTTATCTTTATGGCCCATCCCCACTTCTCTTTGCAGCTGAAGTGCTACCATAAGAAGTTTCGCAGCCCTACCCGTGATGTGATTTTCCGTGTGCAGTTCCACACGTGTGCTGTGCATGACCTTGACGTCGTCTTTGGCAAGGAGGACCTGGATGAGGCTTTCAGAGGTAACTGCTCCAGCACCTCCCTGCTCCAAACTTTCTCATCCTCCTGCCCCTGCAACTCTGGTCCCATCGTGGGGGTGTCTGGGCGCCAATCCCAGATCCACCCCAATGAAGCAGGGCACCACATCTGCAGGGTGTGGTGCTGCTTGGGAGCTGGTGGCACTGTCATCCCTTTCATTGCCAAAACCAGTACCAATGCAGAGGGACTGTCTTGGGGTGATTTTGGGGGCTGAGATGCACTCCATGCAGGGATATTGCCTGCCAGCTCCCAGCCTTAAGCTGGCCTGTGGGCATGTTTGGAGTGGCTGTCTGAGTGCAACTGGAATTATGGATGGAGATGGTCCCTTTACTCTGCTCTCTCCCTGCCAGATGACCGCTTCCCCGAGTATGGGAAGGTGGAGTTTGTGTTCTCCTATGGCCCTGAGAAGATCCAAGGTATGGCTGGCTCACTGCTGTGGGGATTCTGGATGCTGTCTGCTTTCCCTCTCCTCAGCTGTATCCACAGTTGCCTCCCTTGTGACTGACTTCCTTCTGCCCCATTGCAGCCCCTCTGTCATCAGGGTAGATGAAGGGTCCAGGCAGTGAGGCTGATCTAGGAGCTCTCATGGATGCCCTATCACTCTCACTTCCCCAGGAGGCTTCTTTCCAAAGCACTTTCTGGCCCAGGAGAGAGAGAGGGGAGTGCTTGGGAATGAAGGACTCCCTGCCCAAAAAGTCCAGACCCATGCACACTCACTATCAGCCTGCGTGTTTGTCTCTAGGCAATCCCAAAAACCTTGGGCAGTCTCATACACCTTGTTCATGGATCTTGATGTACATCCTTTGCCCATCCATCTCTTGATGCTGCCCTTCCTGTAGGACTTCCCTGCCTTACCCTGTGTCTCTTGCTCATTTTTCCTTGCCTATACCTTTCTCCATCTCCTCCCCCTGTCCCATCCTTGCTGGTTGCATTGTCACCCCAGCTGACCATCCTTCCTCTCTCCAGGCATGGAACACCTGGAGAATGGGCCCAGCGTTTCTGTGGACTACAACACATCTGACCCACTCATCCGGTGGGACTCCTATGAGAACTTTAACATCCAGCGTGAGGACAACGCGGAGGGGGCCTGGGCTGAGCCCCCCTTGCCCAGCAAGCACCTGGAGAAAGGTTAGGGTTCACGGGTGGTCAGTGGCCAAAGTGTCCCCATGGGAACCCCCTCACCCCAGGAGAGGGGACACCATTGGGCAGCAGAGGTGGGCACAGATGGTTGCTGCTGGGAGGAATGTGGCTGTGGGATGGGAAGGATTTCCTGGACTTTGCCTCCTGCTGCAGTGTCAGATAACTTAGGCTCTTTTTTCAGCACTTTTCTTCTCAAAGTCCTGTTTGCATGAGCAGGGTCCAGCCCTTGTTTATGCCCCAGAGCTTTGGGAAGCCCAAACCCCAAGTCTGCAGTGCCTCATGATGGAACAATTAGGTATCTCAGTTCCTTTCTTATGGCACAAACATGGCAGGACGTAGCTGTGTCTTAATTATCCCTGGGGGATGAGAATGTCTCACTGGCCTTGAAGAGTCTGCAGCATCTCTCAGAGCTGGGAAGAGCCCCTTGAGCATCCATTTGCTTGCAGCAAGTCAACTGCCCTCACCCACTTGGCAGGAATGGGCAGGATTTGTATGTTGAAGGGTGATGGGCCCCTGTCCTGGCGGCAAGGCTGCCCGTGGCTGAGCAGATGCCTGCACTTTCCTAGCCTGATCTGGAGAGGCGTTCCTGGAGCAGGGACAGCTGCAGTCCCTGATGTCCCTGAAGGTCACCGGCTGCTTTGAGTGGGAGCTGTGGGCAGCCATGCTTGCAGCAGAGTGTGGGGGCTCTGGGTGCCTGGAGCAGGCGAGAGTGTCTCTGCTATGGTGGTGGAGCCGGACCTGGGGCAGCTGTGCAGAGCTGGCACAGGCACTTGCCTTGGCACGGGATGGTAAACAGGCAACTCGTGATGTCCAGGCTAAACTATGTGGTGGGGAGCTGGGAAGCTGTGTGTCGGACCCCAAGCTGGCAAGAGTGCCTGAGAGCCCCCTCCTGCCTGCAGAGACCCAAGCACCTCATTGCATGTGTTCCCCTCTGGTCCCCAGGGCAGAGCTTCTGCACTCCCAGCCCCTTGCAGGACCTGCAGAAGTACTCCAAGGCTCCTCTCCATCCCCTCTTGGAGGTCTCGGCAGGTGTCAGGGTTGCAGAGGTATCTCCATGCGCTGACTGGGCTGTCCTCTCTGCGGGGAGGGTGGCAGAGAGGGAATGACAGCACCTTGGACTTGTAAACAGTGCCCCAGTTTGGAGATGAGCTGGGACTGTTGGAGGGCGAAGCCAGAGGCAGGTGCCTGCCCTCCAACCCATGCCAGCACAGCAGCTGTGAGAAGCCCATCTATGAGTCTCTCCCTGGCTGCCCCATGGGGCACCTCAAGCAGCGGCAGGGGGAGACAGTGTGGGCTTAGGGGGCTCTCATCCTCGTCCCTCTCTGTTGGCACTTTTCCTTTTATCCAGCCTGTCCCAAGCCGGGTTGAGGACCCTGGTGCCTGGCTGTGCAAGGGGGGTCCCTGTTTATGGTTGTTCTTGCCTTATTTGGTCAGGGAATTGCACGCCACATTTTTGGCACCACCAGGCGTGAGCGAGCGGTGTCCGGGGGCGGAGAGGGGTGAGGTTGGCACCGGGACCCACGCTGGGCTGGGATCAGCCGCTGCTCCTTGTCCCTGCCACTGCCTGTCCTGCCACTCGGTGAAGGCTCCCCAAAGACCATCGCTGCAACCCAGGCCAACGGGATCGGCATCGCCTGCCAAACGGTGGGTCCCCCCATGCAGTGTCTCTGCTGATCACAGCTGTACTTGGTGGAGGTGGATGCCCTTTCTCCAGCAGCTTTGTCTCAGCATAGGGCACCTATATGGGCTGGGAGTGCCTGACAGGGTGGGGTCGTCCTGTGGGACCCCAAAGCTCGAGAGGGCAGGTGGGTGACTGGGGATGGTGCCTGTCTTAATACTCCCCTTGCCTTTGCTGTGCTTATCCACGGGGACCTGGGGAGGGGGAAACTGAATTGCAGCAAGGTTGTAGGCTGACGAAACTCTTCCACAGCAGGGGGTGTGAGAGGGGGATCTGAACCCCAACATCTTCCTCTCTGGTTAAGGGGACCCAGCGGGGTTCAACGGACAGGATCTCTCTGTGAACCACCCATACGGCACCCTGTCAGTGAGGTCGCTCTCCTGCTTTGCCCAGGCAGGGTGTCTGCTGCCCACAGACTTGGGATTCCCTGTGGTCTTTAGAGAGAGAGAGGTGTGCTGGGTTATCCCCACAGCCTGTACCTCTGCCTGTCATCCATGTCCACACGACATGGGGAAGACAAGTGCCTCTGCCTGCCCTCTTTCCTCGTCCTCAAAGAGGCTTTGAGGTCAGTGATGGCTGCATGGCAGATTCCTGCTGCAGTCCTAATAGCCATTGGTTGGCTGAGAGGGTGTTCGAAGGGTGAATGGAGGTGATAGTGTGCTTCTTTCTCTGGCTGTTTTTGTGGTTGCCAGCACTGTGGTGGCTCTCCTTGGGGTGTCAGGATGGTTCCAGGGAGACGAGGAAGCTGGCAGCCAGATGTGGCACTGCTGGGTTTGCAGCTGGTTGGAGGGTCGCTGCAGGGAAAGTTTCGGGGTACTGCAGATGCAGGTGGGCAAATCTGGATGGAGAACATTTATGGCCTGGTTTGGTTTTCCTGAGAAAGCCAGTGCTGATGAAGAACAGGGTGCTGGGGCTGGCATGGAGTCAGTGGAGGGGTTGTCCCCAAGGTCTGGATGTGTGACTGTTGCAAGAGGACCCCAAGCTCTGCCATCCTGGAGTGGACTGAGAAAATGCAAAAGGGCCAGGTGTGTGTTCCCAGCCGAGCAGCTCCATGTAATGACTGGCCCTTGAACCCCCTGTGGGCTGGCCCTGCCTGCCCCCTCTTTTTACCGGGGCTGGAAGAGGGTGCTTGGGGCCTGGCCAAATCCAGCATCTGTGAGAGAGTTGCTAAATCCCCACCTGAGTCATGGTTCTGGCATAGAGCTCTCGTGCAGCTCATCCCCACTCACAGGGCAGGGCTAACTGGGATGGGGACTGGGATAAGCATCCCACCCATCCAGCGAGAGGAGGTCATGGCAGATCGTGAACCCCATGTGGTAATGGTGAGGGGGTCCCAGAGCCCCACAGATCAAGCTGGATGCTGATCCTGCACCTTTCCATGGGGCAGAAAGCCTCTCGATGGGATTGCTGTCATTTGTTGGTCACCCAGGAGCATCTTGTGGGGTACACCTTCCTTACTGGAATCAAATCCTTCCCCACTTACCAGTCGCTGAGGCTGCCCAAGAGGGCACGCCAGGCTGTTCAGAAGCAGAAAGCCAAATGGGCCAGGCCAGAGCTGTTAAATCCATTGCTGGAGCTGCTGGCGGGCTGCTGCGCTCCCCCCACAGCTGGATCTGTCCTCTGGCCAGGCTCGATGGGGACTGGGGGCCACTCTTCTCTTGCCTTCACCAGCTGACTAAAGCTGAAGGAATCCACTTTCCCCTCCTCATTCCACCCCTCTCCGCTGCTCTCTGCTCTGTCCACTGCAAGGTAAGGGCTTGTTGGGGCAGGCATTTTGTGGGGCAGTGGGGACCTGACTGGGCTGGAAGGTGATCCCCAGGGAGTGTCCCCCTTGCTTCTGGTTATTCCCCATGGGAGAAATGCTGGAACATCTACAGACTTGGCTACACATTTCAGCTGGAGTGTGACTATTCCCAGGGCAGGATCTGTCCTCTGACCTGGTATTTGGGGTTGTTACGTGTCGGGTGGTGGGGTTTATTTGTGCTGGGACTGGGAACCAGGCAAGGCTGGGATGCAGGCAGAGAGAGACTGGCTGGTGGAAGCAAAGTCCCTTCTCTTCCCCTTTGAACTGTCCTTGAAGTCAAAACTTGCAGCAGCGTGTATGTGTAGGGCTGGGGCTTTCCCCAGGCAGGAGTGTGGAGCTCTGTATCTGCCCTGCGACAGCCACACAGCTGGGACAAAAAATAAGGCAGAGAAGCAAGCAAACTTTGGAGGTTCTGGAAAGATGCTGGCTTGGCATGTTCTGCTATCTGGGAGCAAACAGGGCTATGAGTCAGGGGGCCGGCTGGAAACACTGCTCTCATTCCCTGCCGTCATCCATGGGGGTGTGGGAAATGCTTGATTTGGGGGATTAGAGTGGAAGAAGCCTTGTGTTTTGCTATGTTGGAACAACTGAGGAGTGGAGTCCTGAGCATGGGTTCAGGCAGGGGCCCGGACGTGGGGTGGGCTTGCTGTCACCTAGATCAGCGAACTGTGAGCACCATCCCAGCATGGATTTTGCCTGGGTTGGAGCATTGTGGTCTCAGACAGCTCTGGAGTGGATGGGATCCAGGCCATACCTCCTGCCACGGGACAGTGCAGCACATGCATCCTGAAAACAGTGCTGGCACGTCTGTGCTTTGCCTGTGGTGCTGGCAGAGGGTTGTGAAAATGGGTCAGCAGGGTCGAATGTCCATCGTTACTTTTCACTCCTATTTGGCTGCATAGTTATTTAAGATGAAGAAACTCAGGTCTCCAGCAAGGCATTTGGATTTGCAGAGCCGGCTGGGTTTCAGCATCACGTGTGGCCTGGAAGGACATCCTCACCCCGAACGGGTCGTTTCTTTTTGGGGACAGGTGTGATGCATGCACGCAGGAGCCAGGCAGGGCTGGGTGTCTCAAATGAGAGGGTCATCCAGCGGGGTGGGACGTGAGTACGCTGTCCAGCTGTCCGGCTGTCCGTCCTGCCTAGGAAACAGTTAACGCGGCGGAGCCCTGCCTGTGGAGGAAGTAGTTAATATTCATAGCTGGAAGCTGTCTGTCTGGCTGTCCTCCCTCCATGGCTCCCACCCTCTCCGCACCTCACTGAGGTTAACTTGGGCTGGGGCTGGGGCTTGGGCGGCCCCGCCGCCCTCTCCGCGCCTCTCCCCTTCCCCTGCTGCTCCTCCCTGTGGTCCCTGTGTGGTCTGGCGCGGAGGGGAGCACAGCCGCACCTTCTTGCCTGCAGCCCATCTGCCTCTGCCACCTTCGGCTCCTCCATCCTCCCCTCCTGCTCCCCGTGTCCTGAGGTTCCCCCCCGTTCGGGCGCCCTGCCGCCGTCGAGGTGCCCCTCTCCTGGCCCCGCGGGACACGGCGCTGCGAAGGGAATAGCTCCCTCCGCGAGGGGGAAAGCAAAGCCGAAGGGACAAACACCAACCCAAGCCAGCTCCGGGCCGTCGGCTCCTGTCCTGGACGGACGCACGGAGCCGGCTGCAGGCGCCGATCGAGCTGCCACCGCACCAGGTGCCCTGGGAAGGGTCTGGTGCTGGAAGGGGTGGAGGAAAGGGATATTGGTGCCTGCTCCTTCCCTTCGCCCGGGATCTTTTCTTCTCCGTCCCTTTTGGTAAGTCCTGACTTTGCTTTTCTTTGGGGTGGGGAGTGGGTGGGGAATTCATGGCCGTGGTGACCCACGGTTCAGGGGCTGTTTTTGGTCGTTGCCAGCGTATCTGGACACAGGATGAAATCAGTGATGAGAAGAGCAAGCTCTTCCCTGCGGAACTTAGCTCACACCCTTCGTCCTACAAAGGGTCCTGGGACCCCAGGATCTTCCTTGTGAGCCGATGCTCCAGAGATGCTCTGGGGTCAGGGCTCTGGATGGTGGGAACCGGAGGAAGGAGGTGGGATGCTGCTAGGGGCAGGACAAGGGGAGACACGGTGGTACCTCAACCTTATCTTCTGCACTGGTACAGAACCCTGGAGAGGACTTGTGCTGGTACATGTTTCTGTATAGTTCACCTCACTGCGCCTGAGGCAGATGGCTGGGATTTTGGGATGTGAGCTGACCCCCTTCATGTTGTCACACTTGTCTTGGACCATTTTTTTTGTCGGGTGCAGGGGAGGGAGAGGACAGAGGGTTTCCCTGCTGGGGCAGCAAGCCTGGCAGCAGGGCTGGGACCAGACTGGGCTCAACACTTCCCCCAGCTGCCTCCATACAGCCAGAGCCGATAGAGCCAGAGCAGAGCTGCGTCTGCGGCTGAGCCCAGGGCAAACCCAACCCATGATGGGATGGCACAGTCTGCCAGGCTGGAGCTGCTCCGACCTTCAGGATGAAATCTGACCTTGCTGGGAGCTGCACACACCTCACAAATGGGGTCCTGGGAGCCTGCTGCTTTGAGGATGGCTGCTTTGGTTCCTCATCCCTTAGCCTTTATTTTATTCAGCTTTTCAGGTGACAAGCAATAGATAGTCATATGAGTGATAGTGTGGCATGAGGGTGGTGAAGGGGGCCTGGGAGTGGCAGTGAGTAGCAGGATTTGTCTCACGGCATCATGAGAGATGGGTATGTGGAGCTGAGGACAGGATGAGCAGTCAGGTGTGAGGGCAGAGCAGCCATAGGGTGAAGGCTTGGCTGATGGTGAAGGTGTCACAGCCCCTTTTCTTACTTGCTACTCTGGTACTGCTCTTGAGCAGGTCGTCACCAGAACCCCCATGTCCCTGCCTGGCCAGAGAGTCTGGGGAAGGTGGAACAGGGCACTCGGTGCTTTCTCTGTCTGCTGTGAGTGGCATCATACCCCATCGTGACCCCTCCTGGAGACATTTCTCCCAGCCATGGTGCAGTGCCCAACCGAAAGTGTAATTAAAGTCTTTCGCATCTATTTTTTCCCTTGACACCACGTGCTTTCATTTTTATTTATTTATTACCTTTTCCTTTCTATTCCTCTGCCCTATTTATCCCAGCCTCCACCCTGGCTTTTGCCCTGTTTCCTGAGGCCAGCCAGGATTCATTGCTGCCATGAGACAGGAGGGTTGCGCCTTTTCCCCCTGTCTGCAAGCAATGTCAGCCTGTCCAGCATTGACACTGCCCCTGGACATGCTGCCTTTTCCTTTCTCCCTCCATGGAGAGGGTTTTCCTCCCTCTCTCCCTCTCTTCCTCAGAATGGGAGGTGTTGTGGAGTCAAATGCTACTGGTTCCTGGCTGTGCTTGGCTCGATGAAGGAGCTCTCAGTCTCCGGGAGAAATTGTCATCCCTTCCTGCACTGAGTGCCCAAAGAGGAGCTTGTTGCGTGGTCCTGGGACATCTTCAAGCCAAGGGAAGGCTTTGAGGCTCTGCTGCCTCCTTGGGATACTGCCAGTGGAGATTCAGGAGCGGAAAATCAGCGACAAAGAGGGAGCTCTGACTTGGTAGAACTTGAGCTCGGTTTTACTGCCCCCCTCTGCTTTGTAGTGAGGGGGGTTGGTGGCACGGGAGCTGCTGGAGTGTGGGTGCAGCAGAGTGGGACTGGTTAAACTGTCCCAGCTCGGAAGTGTTTTGCTTGCAGATAGGACTGCTCTGATTTCACACTATCATGTTAGGGCCGTCTTCCGTCCCTGAGTCAGCCGCTTGGCCACCTGCCAGGGAAGAGTCATTTTTTCCTCCAAAAGAAAGTGTTTAACACTGCTCGCGGGACCTTCCAGGAAACCTCGGCAGGGAGCTGGAAAAACAAGAGTCTGCAGCCTGGCTGGTGCTGTGCTTGCTCTGGTGGGAGGGGGACACAGCTTGGGGACCATCCCTATTGCTCTCAGTGGCCAACGTCCCTCTGTGTCCCCAAAATCTGCCTGACCCCCTTAGAACGTTTTAAAAGGTGCAGCTAGTTGTGATGTTAATGCTGCTGGGGATGATGGGAGCTGAGGGGCTCAGAGCTGAAGTGCAGGATTGCTGGTGGTGATGCTGCTGTGCCCTGACTGCCTCCAAGCTTTTTGGGGGTGCAGAGCGAACTGCCCACACTGGACTTAATTCAAGGTGCCAGGGCCTCCCTCGGAAGGAGATGCTGCATGTTCAGGGTTGGGCAGAGGTGCAGCTCCTGTGTGGGAGCTTTGGGGCAGATCGACCTGGGCTGAGAGAGGGAAGGGGAAGAACAGAAAGTATGGGAGTCTGTCTGTAGTCAGGGAAGAAAATGTCAAGGATATCTGGCTGGCTGGATCCATGCATCATCTGGGAGGAGAGTGGGCAGAGAGAGGGAAGGTGGGTCTGTGGTTTGTGTGTTCTTCACCCGTGGGCCGAGTACATCCATCCAGCTGGAGATAGAGCTACGAGGCCAGATCTTGACTGTCTTCGCCTGTCCTATGGCCCGTGGTGCATCTCCTCTACCCTCCCTGTTCGCCTCCCTGGTCCCATGGCCCTTTGGGGCTGACTGAGCCCTGTGGAGCAGTGATGGCTGACTGAGTGGGTACCCCCAACCCTTGCCAGCCATGGAGAGAAATTGCTGGGAATGATGCCTGGAAGCAGGGCAAGGGGATATTTGGTGAATCCCAGTGGAGCAGGCGGTGCCTATGTGCAAACTGGAGGGCTGTGGGAGCATGGGGATGGGGGGATGCGGCTCCGATGTCTCTGCATGGTGGCGCCCGTGGGATTGTGGAGGGTGCCGAGGAGACGGCGATGCTGGTCCTTAAGCGTTCTGGCACACAGAAGAAATCGAAACCATCAGCTAATGGGACCCATTAGCTCCATGCAGAGAGCCAGCAATTGATCTGGGGTCTCGTGTTCGTTTCTCCCCCTGCAGAGGTTGGGCACACGCAAGGGCCCCTGGATGGGAGCCTCTACGCTAAAGTGAAGAAGAAAGACTCCCTCCACGGCAGCACCGGTGCCGTCAACGCTGCCCGCCTCCCGCTGTCGGCAGCGCCCAACCACGTTGAGCACACACTGTCAGTGAGCAGTGACTCGGGCAACTCTACTGCCTCCACCAAGACCGACCGGACGGATGAGCCAGGGGTGACTGGGGTGCCCACTAGCCAGGCAGTGCTGAGCCCCGAGGAGAAGCAGGAGCTGGATCGTCTCCTTGTTGGATTTGGCTTGGAGAGTGCGCCTCCCATGCACAATCACGTGCCCGGCCCCGTGCCAGCACGCCTGCCCGCCATGCCGGGCCGCCACGTCGTGCCGGCTCAGGTGCATGTCAACGGGAATGCTGCGGCACTGGTGGCTGAACGGGAGACAGATATCTTGGATGATGAGCTGCCCAACCAGGATGGGCACAGCGTGGGCAGCCTGGGCACTCTGTCCTCCTTGGATGGCACCACCACTGCCAGTGAGACTGGCTACCAGGAGGCACCCCGGGTGGGCAGCCTCTCCTCCCTGCCCAATGGCCCCTTGAACTGCAATGGGGCCGAGAAGCTGCTGAAGGAGGGGCTGTATGATGGTGAGCCACTCTCCAATGGCAGCTACCCCTACAACAACCAGAATGCCCTGGTGGGCCACCACCTCCGTGACCCACTGCCTTCCTTGCGGCCTTCAACATCCGCTCAGGAGCACCTGGCTGGCTACCCACAGCGCCCACCAGGCTCCCACACCTCAGGCTGGCTCCAGCCCCAGCCGCTGCCTGGCTCCCAGCCCTACCTGTATGGCTATGACCACTCTGGAACCTACCGCTCCCGGTCCTTCCCGGCAGTGGACACTGCCAAGTACGACATGAACCCAACACTGCCCCAGGCCCCAGCTCGCAGCACAAGCAGCCGGGAGGCTGTGCAGAGGGGCTTGAATTCCTGGCAACAGCAGGGAGGGAGCCGACCATCTTCCCGGCTGCAGGAGGGCGGCGTGGAGAGCCACAGCCCCAGCATTTCCAGCTGCAGCCCCCAACCCAGCCCACTGCAGACAGTGCCCCCGCACAGCCACAGCATGCCTGAATTTCCCCGGGCACCATCTCGCCGGGAGATTGAGCAGTCCATTGAAGCCCTCGATGTCCTCATGCTGGACCTCGCACCTGCCGTCCACAAGTCGCAGAGTGTGCCTGCCACCTCCCGCCAGGACAAGCCGGCAGGACCCCTGCCCTCCTCCCACTCGACTCAGCCTGTTGCTGGCCTCTATGCCCGGCCAACTCCGCAGGTGGCCCAGCTGAGGTCCTTCGGCACATCTGTGAGCCCCATGGTCTGTGAGACCAGGGGCAAAGCCTCTTCTCCCGGAGAGCTGGACTATGGGGTGCATGAGTATCGGGAAACCTATTCGCCCTACAGCTACCAGATGGCACCACTGCCGGAGCCGAGGAGCTACAGCCATGCCCCGGCAGGAGCACAGATGGGCAGTCTCCCAGCCAGCACCTCCTACAGCCCTGTGGGGTCTCAGCAGCTCCTCACCTCCTCCCCACCTTCCCCCACCATCCCAGGACAAACCCAGATGCCCCTCAAAGGACCGGAGAGCTATGAAGACCTGTCAAGGTCGGCAGAAGAGCCCTTGAATCTGGAGGGCCTGGTGGCCCACAGGGTAGCAGGTAGGATTTTTTGATTCCTTGCGGGGATGGGGAGGATTGCATGTCCCAAGGTACCGGAGCCCATGGGGGTGGCATGCATGGTGGAGCTGGGGATGAGTCATGCGGCGACTCCTTGTCTGTGCTGGATCTGGGCTTGGGACTGAGCCACCTGCCATTGGAGGCATGTTGGGCTGCATGGGGACAGCCTGTACTGCTCTTCTTTGCTAAGATCCCCCCCTTGCAGCTTGCTGTCTGCAGTGGCATTGCCCAGAGGTGAGAAGGAGTGGCAGAGGATGACAGACCCCTCCATCCTCACCCTTTTAGGGTACAGGACTGGCCTGTCCCTGGTGGCAGGGACATGTTTACATGTTTACGTCTCTGGTGGAGGGTGTCCTGCCTGGACCCCACTTGGACATAATACTCTCCTTGTGTGGAGCATGCTCTGGTGTAAGATCTTAGTAGAAAACTTGCCTTGTGTTTGACATAGCTGGGCTTATCCCTGATTTCAGCCTCTGCTTTCCCCCTGTTGGAGTGCTGGGTTTGGTGCTTGGACCTCATCCCTGGGCAGCTGGGGTGCTGCTGGAGTGCAGACTAGGTCGTTGTCTGGCAGCTGTAATTCTGCCCCAATTGCCCAGCCACCTTGGCCTGGGGTGGTTTGAAGCTGGACTTAGCCTTGGAGTAGTGGTCAGGGGCTGGGAAGACATTTCCCAGCCCTGCCAGAGGGGTTTGGTGCTTGGCTGGGTGCAGTGCCGAGTGTCAGTTCTGTGGATGAAGGTATTAGCTCTGTGCTGTGAAGGGGAAACTGCATCCTGTGATCCCCTGCCCTCCTGCAGCTCCATCTCAAGGGCTTTGGGGACACACAAGTGTCCCAGGCCCCCAGTAAGAAGGTGCCATGGCCCTGTGGCAGTTTGGTGCCCTCCCTCCCTGCTGCTTCGGCTGTAGTTGCTGAATTGTGGAGTGACATTTGGGAAGGGTTCAGGGCTGTGGGCCAGCTCGTGATGCTGGGCTTGGCAGCTCTGTCCTTTCCAGCTCTGTGCTCAGTCCAGAAACTCGCCCGGCATTAGAGGGAGGGGGAAAAGGCTCGGCTGGAAAAATTCAACAGCACCAACCTCCCAGGAGTGGGGGCTGAATCACAGGGTGGGGGACAGGCGGGGTGCCAGTGGCAGGGATCGGAATGAGGAGGGTCGCAGAGGTGTTGGAGGAAGTTTGCATCCGTCTGAACCTGACCTCAGTGATCCAGACCAGATTCATAAAGGGTCGCAGGGCTTTTGCAGAGAATTTAAACAAACCTAAGAACACATGGATGCCCAAACCGCACTGTGTGTCTGGACTTAATATTATAAGGAGCACATGCCTGCTCTCCTCTGCCGCCCCATATAAGTATAAAAAATGGGCTGGAAAAGAAGACGGTTCTAAGGAGAAGAGAAACAGTATTTGTAGTGTGTGGCAAATGGATGTTTGATGATGTCTACCAAAAAATCCATCTCCCCAACCCTGGGGTTAGGGCCTTAGGGCTGGACTGGGGTCACTGTCATCCCTCTGCAGCCACTGGGCTTCCCAGGGAGGAGAGAGGCATCTGGGGAATGGTCCCGAGCCAGTGGCCACCTGTCTAATGGAGCTGAGCTGTCTGTGCTGAGGTGGGGATAGTGCAGGCGGCCTGACCTCTGGCGGGAACGAGGTGTCCCGAAGCCAGTGTTGGGAGGGGATGGCCGACAGGGACAGTGGGGCACAGTCGGGTTTGTTTACATTCCCTGCTGCTATAAATAAATGCCTGCATGTCCTAGTGCAGAGATGAGGGGCATCTCACACCTCCTCCGTTCTTGGTGGGGGAATTCTCCCGTTCCCACTTCCCGCTGATGATGGAGGGGAAGAGATGGCACAGGGCAGTGCTGGCATGCCCAGCATGTCCCCACAGAGAGCAGGCAGTCCTGTCATTCTCTAAGTCCTCCTCATCTCCCAGTGAGGGATCTGGAGTCATCCCTTCTTGTCCCAGCCCTGAGCAACCCATGATGGATGGGACCTGCACAGTGCCATTCCCAAGGGAATGTTGATGGGGCATTTGTGGTGTTGCACAAGGCCATGTGTGGCTGGGAGCCGCCACTGATTTCTCATGTGGGTTTTTGTGGTGCCTGGAGACAGGCAAGTTGTCTGATGGGAAAGCAGCTCCTAGCAGGAACTGAGCTTCCTCAGACCCCAAGTGACCCCAGACTCATCTTTTGGGGCCCAACTAATATTTTCTCTTCTTTTCTCTCTCTCCCTCTCTCTCCCTGTTGTATCTTGTGACATTTGTCCTGTCTGCCCCTTCCTCTCCCCACGGGGCACTGTGTCTGTCCTCTGTGATCTCCCACCCTCCTTGCACTCCCTGTCCTGGTATGCTGGCAGAGTACAACGCCAAGCTCAGGGAACTCAACAAGAGCATCAAAATCCCCCGTCCTCCTCTGAACCAGCAACGGTCCTTTTCCGGTTTGTTCATTCCACCTCTTTCCTTGTCCTCCAACCTTCCCCATCCATCATTCTCCTCTCTCCTGCATTCTTCCCTCTCATCCTTCCCCTTCCTTCCTTTTCCCATCTTCTCTCCCCCTCCTTCTCTATCTCTGCATGCTGAGTGCTCTGTGTGTTGCATGGATGTGGGATGGAGGGAGGTTCAGGAGACCTTCCTCATGCAGGACTGATCTTTCTTAGTAAAGTGATGGTCAGGGCTCCCCTTGATCTTCTGCAGTGATGGGGGAGCCCCTGGCCCTAGGTACAGACTCCCCTGCCCGTGCTTGATTTTGCATCTCATCCAAGCCTGGCACAGCTCACTGGTGAGGTTTTCATTGCTGGGTCAGATCTGGACCCTTGCTCCAGCCCCTCCAAGCTTTGCCCTGACCATGGCTCACCCCTTGTGGAAGTAAGGGCTGCTGTGCAGCTCCACAGAACCCAGATTTAGCCAGTTCCCAGCCCAGCAGGGTCTCTCTTGCATCAGTTTGGGGATCCCCTTGGGTCGATCTGCAGCTGGGGGATATGGACTGCCAAGGCTGGATTTTAAGTAGTGTGATTTTTGCTTCTTGGAGGTGAGTCTACCCTGGATGGTGTGTACTGGGGACCTGCTTGGTGCTTGTTCTTCATCTACTTGTCCCAGGGCAAGCAGGAGGAGGGAGATGGCCTTGGGCTGGGGGCAAAGAGTGGGGTGGGGAGTCACCAGGTTTCTGTGTGATCTTTCTTTCCCCATTGGCACCTTGTGTTTCTCCCCAGGAGATCCAAAGAGATTTGAACCCTCCCAGTCCTTGGCACAGAGTAAGTTATTTTGTTGAGCCCATTTGGGGTGATCAGACTGGAAAGTGGGGAGCAGTAAGCATGTCTGTGCCTGGTAGGATGGGGTGAGTTGGGCTCTGGTGGGGAGCAAGTTCCATCTCTTTTCCCTGGTTGCTGTGTGTCCCTGTCTGGCTTTAAATGCTAAGTGCCACATCCAGAGGGCTTTCCCCTTTCTTGTTCACTGTGGGTATATCAACCAGCTCTTGCCTGGCAGTAGTTTCAACATCTCATTCCCCCAAATCAACTACCTCCTGATTTGACCTAGAAACTTGGCTCCCTAGCCACAAAATGACCTGGGTTTGCCATCCCTGTTTCCTCCTTCCCTTGCTATTGTGCTCCTGCTCTTCCCCAGCCCTAGAGCTGTGCTGAGTCAAAGGACAGTGGATTGGTACCATGTTAGGGACTTAAATGAGCAGCAGAAGGGTTGACAGTCCCAGAGGTGTTGGGTACAAAGGTGAGAAGTGGGATGCAGGATGCTGCTCCCTGTTTGTGAAGGCGAATTTTGTGTCCTGCATCTGGCCAGGGCATCCTTGGGAGTCCACTGGCTAAGGGAGTCTGTATGACTGCTGAGCGGGCACAGCAAGTGAAGGAAAGTAGAGTTTGTTTTTCAAGCATAGTTTCCAGCCCATAAATCACCCAGGGGGTCGGGGGAGCCATGCTCAGAGCCTGGGCTTCCTCCAGGCTTTGCTCCGGGCGGCCTGTGAAGTTTCCCACTCTCCCCTCCTGAACAATGAGTCCCTTTTTTCCTCTCTCCTCCCTCCCCTCCCTGTGGCCCTGGCCACTTTCCATGTCTGGGGAGCGGAGCAGCCAAAGCTTGGTGAGCTCCTGGGTGTCCCAGTGGGCCAGATCCAGCACCCTGCTGCTATGTGACATGCAGCCCTGGGGATGGAGCAGGGGGATCCACGTTGCAGATGTGTGAAGTGCACTAATAGGCAGGCTCCGGCAGTCTGCTGTTGTTAGGGCTTCTCAAATGGAAAATGCAAAACAAGGCAGCCATGCACAGCTCGAGGATCTAGTTCCTGCCTCTCTGTAGTCCTTGGGCCCTGAAGCTCATTGTGGGATAGGCTGAGTGTGCAGGAGAGCTCATGGTGCACAAAGTGGAAGGAAAAAAAAGAAAATGTAAGATTTTACTTTGTTTTTCTCCAACATCTTGTTTCTTCCTATGCTCACAACTCTGGCTTAGCTCCCTTAAAGTGGAGGGCAGGACAAAAGATAGAGTGGCCCTATACAATGCTGCTGATGCCGCAAAGCAGCTTCCCTGGAACCCTCCTTGTCCCCCTGTTCCCTCCCTGGTTCTTTTTAATGGCCATGCCCCATGCCGGTGAGCACCTGCAGAAGGGATCGGGAGTTGTGTTTCAAAGCTGCTCTTAGTGGAATTTTCCAGGCCGCCTCCGCGACTGGAGCCAGCCCTGTTGGCTCGCGTCCCCCGCCTCGCGGCCTGGCCTCCTCTCCCCCCGAGCCCTGATTTTATTGTTGTTGCCATTCACTGGGCTGATTATTTAGAAATGCACCCAGGCCACCCCCTTCCCTCCCGTGCTCCCAGCCCTTTCTCCACTCCCAGCCCTTTCCCCAGGGCCAGGAAGGCTCTGGTGCGGGTGCTGAGCAGTGAAGAGGGAAGGTCAGTGGGTGCGAGGCGTGGGTCCCCTGCGGAACCCCGGGAAGCGAGGGGAAGCAGCTGATGGCTGATTCTCCTCCACCAGCCCGTGGGAAAGGAGTTGGTGTTTGAAAAGTGCATTTCCTGGAGCTTGATGCTGGTCTCTCTCTTTCTTTTCTCCTTTTTCTCTTTTTTTTTCCTTCCCTCATGTGCTGACCAAGCGGAGGACGAATGCTAAAATGGAGGGGACAGTGCTGTTCAGCTCTGCTAGTGGGGATGAGTGGGTCCCAGGGAGGAGCAGGAGTCCCACAGGACTCTGAGCTGTGACTGATACTCTGTGAGGTTCCTGTGCACTGAAGCTGGCACTGTCATCCATGAGACTAGATTAACCTCTTCATCAGGCAAGATGGAGTAGAGTTGAGCTCCCCTGTCCTGTGCCAACTTTGTCTCTGTTCCTGGGTTTTACGTCAGCCAGTGGAGATCTGTCAGATGCCACAGCCCAAGAAACCCATTCTCCTGTGGTGACTTGCTCACTCTGTTCTTCTCCCTAGGCTGTGGACATTGGTGGCTCATACCACTGGGGTCTGGGAAGGAGACCTGGGGAGAGATGGAGAGGAGGTGCCGATCTCCCCTTTTAGAAAAGCTTTGCACTGGGGACAGGAGATCAGAAGTGCTTTATTGGGGTTCTCTGCACTATGCTTCTGTTGGGTTCTTCTTGATGCAGTGCTCCCTCTGCCTGGCTGACTCACAAAACCAGACTTTCTGCTGCTGTGGTTGAAGCCACATCTGGCTGTGGGAGCAGGGATGCAGCTGAATAAAGCTGTCCTGGTGCTGGGGGATTTGGTCCTTTCCCACTGTGATGCTCTTGGGAGGTCCTGTTGCTCTGCAGCTCTGCAGGGCTGGGATGTCTGGGCTGTTTATCAGGATGTTCTTGCCCCTTGCACCCGCTGCAGGTAGTTGTTGTCCCTGAGAGTCTATTTGTGTTTGGGAGGACTAGTGCAGCAATTCAGCCACCAGTCACCGTCCTGCCTTGCTTTATGGCCTGGTCCAGGGCCACCACTGTTCAAACTCAAAAATAGTCATGCTGGTCTGGGGGTTAGGTGCAGGTGAGTACTGAAGCTGCCATCTCCGCTGGGTAGAGTCCCTTCTGTGGCACAAGGCCCTGGGGAGGTGTCTCAGATCAGCTTTGGAGCATCTCCTGCTGGTCCCCACCTCAGCTGGCAGCACCTCACCCGTCTTCAACCCTGTGCTTGCCTTGCAGGGGTGCAGTCCCGGGAGAAGCCTCCAGAGGAGAGCACTGTCCCTGCCCGCAAGCGGAGTCCCAGTGACAGCCACTATGAGAAGAGCTCGCCAGAGCCCAGCTCGCCCCGCAGCCCCACCGTCCTCTCTCCTGAGGTGGTCAGCACCATTGCAGCCAACCCTGGAGGGAGGCCCAAAGAGGTGCGCTGGTATGGGGAAGTGCATAGATGGTGGGGTTGGCTATTGGGGGACAGATGACTCCAGGGAGGAGAAAGGTTTGGTTGGCATTCACAGCATCCACAGAGCTGGGCATCAGTGATGCTATTTGTGGTAGTAGTGATGGTCATGAGCAGGGAGAAGGTGAAACCCTTCTCTTTGCCTCCTCTGTCCCCTCCTTGGGGTGTCCTGGAGGTTAGTGCCCATCATAGGGACAGGACTGACCCTTTCTCCTGCTCTCCTCAGCCTCACCTTCACAGCTACAAGGAAGCCTTTGAAGAGATGGAGGGTGCCTCCCCCACCAGTCCACCCTCCAGCGGCGGTGAGATTTCTCCCCCCACCCCAGCCTTCCCCGTCTCACCACAAACCCCTTACTCCAACACCTGTAAGTGCTGTGGCTCCGGGAGCAGAGGGGCTCGGTGGGTGGCTCTGGGCAAGCCAGAAATTTGCCAAGGGTCAGACAGCTCCAGGCTCCAGACACCTACCGCCATGTTAACTACTCCTCCTCTCCATCCTTCTCTCTTCTCCATATCCCACTGCCCCATGCTGCCATCAGCATCCCACTTCCTTCAGTATCCCATGCTCGGCATCCTCCTATTTGCTTTTTCCCCCCCTCCACTTACTGGGACGTTTTTTGGATGGGATCTCAGGGTGGGATGAGGAGAGGGGCATGCTTTCACTCCATCCTATTCCTGCATCTCCTCATCTTCACTGCTGTCATAGCAAGAAGAGAAGCAAGACTGAGGTAGCAGGCAAGTGGGAGGGAGGCAGGAGGGACTGAAGATCAGGAGGATAGACTTGCACACCATGCCACTTCTTGCTCACTTTTTCAAGGGCAGAAGGGGAAAAAGGCTAGGATGCATGCCCTTTGCAGCTTATCTCTGCTCCTCTGGTGCAGCATCCCTCCTTTCTGACTATCCCTGACTGCAGTTGCGGTGGGTTTGTGTGGACTGGGTTTGTGTGACCAGCTTGAGCAATGAACCCTGATGAGCAGCCACATGTTGGCACAGCACGACACAGGCTGGACCAGTGCAATGGAGCAGCCAGTCAACTGGGAAACCCATCAAAAAGGCAGCAGCCCCCCCATCCCCTTTAAAATGCTTTTGTAGGCTGAAGACTGAGGGATGCTTTAGGGCTGAGGATGCTTGGGCTGAGCGCAGCCCCCTCTGACACCATGTCCTGGTTGCAGTTGGAGCCGCCTGCCCCCCATAGCTCAGCCCACGGGACTAGGGGCTGTTTTATTTTGCATTATTGTTCTTCTTTCCCTGCAACCCTCGGATGTTTGAGCCCAGTCTCATGGGATGCAGTGACTGAAGTGTGGGAGTGTCCCTGGGGTGCTTGGCAGCTCAGAAATGGCCCTGTTGTTCCTGGGACTGAGAGGTCGGCCCTGGGGCAGCAGCAGCTCCTTTGGCAGTGGGACAGTGGCTTTGGACGATGAGTCACTTGCAGAGGTGACAGGAACAGCCTGGCTGGGATCATGGCCCCAAGGCAGTGCTGTTTAACCAGCCAAGGAAGCCTGGGAAATTTGAAGTTACAGCTTTCCAGCTTTGCCAAAGTGCCTCTGGGACATACAGGAGCCATTCCCCTCCATGGTCCTGAGAGAATTCCCACCCCTGGGAGGACCCTGCTGCTCATCAGCCAACTGAGGTGTGAGCCGACATTGTGGCTTTTGATCAGCTGGGTTTAGGGAAATCAGACACCCACTGGGGAAGGTGCTGCTGTCTTGGTTTCCCAGGGACTTGGCTGCCCAGCTGCTCCAGCCCCAGGCTGCTGGGGGAATCTGGCCTCAGAGCAAGGATCTGGCTTTCCTCTGGAGCTCCCATCACCCACTGCCTCCCGGCCTCACCACAAGCCCCGTACTTGTGCCATCAGTTGGGGACATTGAAACACTGCTGGAGGCTCATGCCCTTTGGGCCCTCTTGCTGAAGATGATGTCCTGAGGTTTCACCTGGTGTGGGAAAATACAGCATGAGGGAGGTGGGGCAAACCCAGGAGGTAGGAGGGGAGAGGAGCTGTAATCTGCTTGAGGAGGTCTGCCCTGCCCTGTGAAACCCCATTGCCATTCATACCATAGCCATACATACATAAGCAGCTCCTCCTGGTATGTATGTATGGACACGGGTGCAGACCTCGTGTGTGTTGCCACCACTCTGTGTGAACATCCTCACCCACTCATTGACCTGATCTGGGGGGCAGGGTTTTTTTGGCAATCCTTCTGTCCTTTTTATGGGGATGAAGACCTGCTCCAGGACAGTTGGGTTCCACCTCAGCCAGAGAGGAGTTCAGGTGTGGGAGAGCTGGGCTGGGAGAATGGCTGCTCATACAGGGGGAATGAAAGGGGGTTCATGCCTTTGTGGGGACAGTGATGGGAGATGGGGTCTGGACCTCTGGTGGGAATTGCCCCCTTTCTCCATCCTGTCAGCCTTGTGATGGAGCAGGGTGCTTATTCCCGGTAACCTCACACCCTATGTCCTCTCCCAAATGGAGAGGGGAGTCAGTGTCCATCCCTAGAGTGATGCTTCTTACAAGAGCATCTCCACTTTCCAGCAGCCATCCCTTGCAGCCAGTGGTTGGGATGGGTTATGGGGGCTCTCTGCCCATGGGCAGCTCCAGCCTTTCTGAAGCTTCCCTTCCCACCTTCCACTAACATTTTTGTGTCCACTGTGCCGACAGTGCGTTCTCCCCCTGGCCTGGCCAAGACCCCGCTGTCAGCACTGGGGCTGAAACCCCACAACCCAGCTGAGATTCTGCTGCATCCAGTGGGAGGTGAGTGTGGGCACAGGGACTGTAGGCAGTTTGTTTTGTAGGAGTGTCTGTGAGGAAACCCCTGGAAGCGTCCCCTGTCTGGGGAAGACACTTCTGCCACCCTTTTGGGGCCAGGTGGCTGTGGGGTCTTCACACCTCTTGTGGTGACTCTGTGACTCTGTAAGGGTGGGAGATGTTGGTGCTACCCTGGAGGGCTTGGCACGGCAGGGTCTTCAGTGGTGAAGGCAAGAAAAACCCTATGGTTCTGTTTCCTGCTCAGCCCCATTTTCTTCCTTTTCTCACCCCCTCCATTCTTTCTCCTCCCTACCACAGCTGGAGACAGTTTGCTCTCTGGGAGCTGAGCCTGTCAGCCAGAACAGTATCCAGAGCATTTTCCATCCTGGAGAACAGTCCTTGGGTGCAAAGGCCTTGCTATCCTGAGGATGTGTCCCGGTGTAGCCTGCCAAGCCAGACCTTGCTGCTCCCCGGCACACAGGGCCCCTTCCTGAATCGTCTCGGGACTGAGCATAACCTCCCCAAACCTGTCTGAGCAAGGGAGGCACAGCTTGGTTGAGCCCACCTAGCAAGACTCTTCTCACTCTGAACTCAAGGGTGAAATGATGCTTTTTTGGTGCTTGCTGGGTTTCCTATAGCAGCCCGTTGATTGCTCTCTGCTGCACTGTTCCCTCTTCCCCATCCCCAGCCCCCTGGGTTTTGGACATCATCTCTGGGATGCTGAGGTGAACCATATGGGGTGTCTGAGAATGGGGATCCAGTTTGAAGCATAGTGTTGGGATGGTGTAGGACTCTCCTTTGTGCTCTATGTGCCCCTGCCTGAGCAAGGCAGAGCTGCTTAACTCTGATTTCTCTTTCTGTCTCACATCTCCCTTCTTCCTCCTTTTCCTGCTCCCATCATTCCTCTGCTCCTCCATCTCTCAGAGCTAGAAGGGGAACCAGGCGGTGACTCTGAAGAAGGTAAGAAAGGCTTTTCTTTCTCTGTCTCTTCCTCACTCAACCTCACTCTTGGGACTGTCGCTCAGAGCAGGCTCTGGTGTCTGTGCCGGCAGCCTTCCCTTGCACTGTCCTTCAGGGATGTAAGAGCCTGATTCTTGTCTGTCCAGCTCCCTTTTGAGGAGGGGCACATCATGCCTTATGTCATGGTAGTATTTCCCAATGTGCAAGTTGGACCTGAAGGTCTGTCACGTTGGGTGGCAATCCATGGGGACTGAGAGCTCTTTGTCAGTGTGTGGCATCCTTACCAGTGGCATGCCAGGGACGTTGGCATGCTGTGGCCAGCTTTGGATGAGCCTGGTGGGGTGCTGGGAGCAGCAGCCCCAGTTTTATTCTCCTGCCCTCTCCTTCTGGCTTTGCTGTTGCTGTTCAGAGTGAAAATAAACCAAAGTGCAGGACAAAAGGTCAGCAGGCGCAGAGGCCACCAGTGTGTTGCTGGCTCAGCCAGCTGGGCAGCAGCACAACACCAGCAGCTGGTGCACATCTTCTGCTGGCTAAACAACTGCCCAAATTTCCCCCACCTCTCCTGTTTCTGGGCTGCACCTCTTTGGGGATGCCAAATATGGGGCTGAGCTGGAGTGTCAACTCAGGAGTGACTGTGATGATGGAGGAGGCACTGTGGGCTGTGGGGTGGCATGTCTCCGGAGATGAAGGCTTTGGGAGTGGCTGTGATTCCTGAGTGTTACCTGCTGGATAACAGTTGTTGGGTAATTTTGCTTTCTTCTTTAATGAATTTTTGGGCCCTCAGGGCTGGTAGGAACTGTATGTTCAGGATGGATTTTGAGGAGAGAATGTCTCTTCTTGGTGAGTGCGGTCCTTCCTGTGGCCCTGGGAACTGTCAGCATTTTTCCTCAGAAGTTCCTCAAAATGTGCACAACTCTAAACCAAATATTGCATAGTACTGGAGAAAGTTTTTGCTTGAAAAACATGTTCTACTTCCAGAACTGGTTTTTCAGTGATGGCTCTTGGATACATCAAAGAAAGAAAAGCTGGGATAAAACCAGGCTTTTCCTTCAAAAATTCTCCCAAACTTTACCATTTCTGTCCAGCTTTAAGCCTCCAAAGACCCAAATTTTGCATTTCTTCTTCCCATCAGATCCTCAGGATCTCAAGCTGTGCTGCTTCTTTACTCTCTTGCATGGTGGTTGACCCTAAAGCAAGGATGTCCAGGGACCCTGCACTGCCCAGGCTGAGTGGACACCATGAGCTTCTTTCCCTGCTTTATCCTTTGTTAAAATGATGGGTTTGGGGGCTTGAAT
Source organism: Xenops minutus (assembly GCA_035221455.1). Lineage (NCBI taxonomy): Eukaryota > Metazoa > Chordata > Aves > Passeriformes > Furnariidae > Xenops > Xenops minutus. Next base: position 15,111,730 of record JAWWEE010000162.1, on the reverse strand, counting down.
TTACAGTTTTGAGGAGGGACTGGTGCTTTGCCTTAACAAAACTCTGGCTTAGGGTCCTCTGTTACCAGCCCCGTACTCCAGGATGAACCCTGTCCCTCTGTGCTCAGCTCAGAAGATCCCAGGCTGCATGCCTGGGCTGTGCATGGGGCTGGGGGATGCTCTGGCAGCACGGGAGCTCAGGGCCTGACTGCCACCTCTGAAGAGGCTTTAAAACAGACTGGCACAGATGCAGCACTGGGGATTTCTGGCCAGAGCACAGCCGTGCTTGGATTTGGGATTCCAGAACAAATGCCCACCTCCCTCGTGACTCACAGCTTCTCTATTCTCTCATCCATCTTCCCGTCTCCAGAGTCCCTTCCAAGAAAACGCAAGGAGGGAAGATTGGATTTTTCAAGCTAAAAAAATCCTGCCTGAAACTTCCTAGCTTTTTTCCCCTACTTTTTTCCACTGTTGAACCAAATGTCTGGAACCTGTGCCCATGGTGACACACCTCACTGTAGCACACCTCCCCAGGCCTCCTGCTCCCATGTTTTTAGGAGGGGGTGGCATTTTCACAGCCCTTTGGTCTTAAACTCTTGCAGACTGACTCATATGTACTGTCTAGCTAATTTTAGTCTGGGCTGGGGAGCTGGGGAGGGGAAAAGTGAGTAGCTGTGAAATTAATTTAATTACCTAAGCTGTGATGAATTTCTTGCAGCTGCCCTGGCTGTCCTCCTGGGCAGTGCCTCATCACTGTCACGCATGATGTCCTGCCTGGTACCCAGCCTGTGTTGGGGTCCATCATCTAGTTTTGGCTCAGATCTTTCCTGAAGTGGTTGAGCAGGGCTGGGAAGGGAGATCAGCCCAAGTGATGGACTCCTCCTCCCCTGTGCACAGACCAATGGGGCACAGAGATGCTGCGGGGGAAGGAGGGGGACGCATGGCAGTCTTTTTCCTTTCACACCTCAGCTCCAGCCCCGAACATGGATCTGTACATTGGCGTTGTTGGCTGTGAGCAGGCCAGCTTGCTGGCAGGCTTAGCCAGAGCCCGGCTGTTCTGACTAATAATAATAATGTTTGTCATGCTGATTATGACTGTGGAGCTGCTTAAGGCATTGCCAGCCTGGATCCAGGGACCTGTAAGGCTTCCTGGATGCGGATGGGTCTCACATAGGGAGGTGTGACATGGCTGCAGGGAATGGGAAAACAGGACTGCAGCTGCAGCCCTTTCCTCTCGTGCAGCTTTTGGGGGAGGGGCTGGGAGCTGTGGGGGCTGTCATAGGAGTGGGGACCAGCCTAGGTGGAGCAGGAGGCAGGGAGAAAGGTATGAGCGAGGGCTGGGTCTGGCATCTGCCATGGTTGGTAACGGCCAGCCCAGCCTGCTGCTCCTGGCATAGGACAGCTTGGCAGCTCCAAAGGAAAATTGCTTTTCTTGGTCGTGCTCATGGTCTCCGGTTTCAAGCCAGGCTGTGGGAGTGTTGGATACTGCAGTGGAAATAGCTGGAGTTGCCTTATGGTCTGGTGCTGGAGATGGCTGGCAGAGGTGGGCCACAGAGGGCAGGGACCACAGGATATCATCATCAGTCCCATGTGAGTCAGTGCAGGCTGGGCAGAGTCCCCAGCTCTATTTTTAGGGGCTGTGGATGAGCAGGGAGCAGGACGTGTTCTCTGTGGCATTCTGGGTGGGAGGGATGCTGACTCAGAGCAGGGTGGAGGGGCTGTGGCATGGGAGGCAATCATGGTCATGTGCTCCGGTCCCCTCAGAGAAGGGGGTGGCCATGGTCCCCTCCCTATGTCCTGGCTGGGATCTTCAGCATTCTTGAGGCAACTTAAAAGTCTAGATGAGCCAGATGTGTTTTGCCACAACCCTTGGTGGAAGAGATATGAGGAAAATGTTCAGTTGGTGGAGCTCAGCTCAAGCACCTTCACTGGCATGAAATGTCGATACTGGGAAGGGCATGCTCCCTTTTCTGTGCAAACTATGGGCTCATCTGTTCCTTTTTCTCTTTTGCTACAGAGCCCAGGAGCTATGTTGAATCGGTGGCCCGCACGGCCACAACGGGCAGGGGAGGGACCCTGCCAGCCACCCAGCCTGGAGGTCCAGAGGTGCCCACCAGAAATGGCACCTTCTCCAACTCCTTCATCGCCCCCAGCCCTGTCTCCACCAGCAGCCCCATTCACAGCGTGGATGGGTAAGGCAGTGGGTGCAGGTCCCAGGGACTGGTGGGGTGGGGCCAAACCCTGTCTGGTGGCAGGCTTAGAATCACAGAATCACTTAAGTTGGAAAAGACCTCCAAGATCATCCAGTCCAACCTTTGACGGAAGACTACCAAGCCAACTAAACCAGAGCACTAAGTGCCACATCCAGTCATTTTTTGAACACCTCCAGGGATGGTGCTTCCTCCTACACTGAAATTCCCTTTGCAAGGATCCTCATCTCTCCACACAGGATTTGGGAATCCCAACTAACAGTGCACCTTAGTGCCTTGAGAACAGAAATCTGAGTCACTGCTCGTGACTTGGTGGTTACTGGACCTCAGAAGCCTCCCACTGGGAACCTGGCCCCTGGGAGGGGAGGAGGGATAGGGTCTTTGCTAACTTCTAGCCCTAGGTTAGGCTTAGCATTGATCCTCTGTGGTGAGATGGAGCCATTGTCCCTATTCCCTGTCCACTCTGAGCACAAAGTGTTCAGCTGCCCAGCCTGCAAAGGCTGGCAGGATGGAATGAATCAGCCATTTTGCTGGAAGCAGAGCTGGAAAAAGATTCTGTCTCCCATAAAGTCGTATTTTGAGAAGTAATTGGGATGCATGGTGGAACTAAAGCTACTGCTAGCTGCTGTCATGCAGCTGTCAGGCCCCACCCCACTGTTACCTCTGAAGAACCAAGCAGCTGACTGCCTCTGTGCCTCCCTTTCCCTGCATGCACCACTAGCAGGAGGGTGTCAGACAGCATGAGGAATGATTGGTGTAGCTGAATCCTCTTTTTCATTTCTCCTCAGTGCCTCCCTCCACAGCTACCCGTCGGAGGGCAGCCCCCATGGCACGGTTACGCCTCCCCACACCTCGGTTGAGCCCGTGTACCGGTCACCTGTTGGCTCACAGATGCCCTCTGCTCACAGCAGCTACCAAAACTCGTCTCCATCTTCCTTTGCAATGGTCCAAGGAGGGGTCCCAGTGTCAACATACAGCAGCCCTGACTACCCCGATGGCCGAGCTGGCATCCAGCTGGAACCCCAAGCTCGGGTGCAGCCACAGGTCAATGTGGTGGGGGTCCACACCCTGCCAGGGAGCCCTCGCACCCTGCACCGGACAGTGGCTACGAATACACCGCCCAGCCCTGGCTTTGGGCGAAGAGCCGTCAACCCCAGCATGAGCGGCACTCCTGGCAGCCCCGGGCTGGGCAGACACGCTGTGGCAGCCCATGGCAACCTGGTGGCCCCACCGGGGAGCCCCAGCCTGGCCAGGCATCAAGCCGCAGCAGCCACCTCCCCTGGCAGCCCCCTGTATGGCTACTCCAGCCCAGAGGAGAGGCACCTGACGTTGTCTCGGCAGAGCAGCTCCTCTGGCTACCAGCCTCCCTCCACGCCGTCCTTCCCTGTCTCACCAGCCTACTACCCTGGCACGAGCACGCCGCACTCCTCGTCCCCGGACTCGGCTGCCTACCGCCAGGGCAGCCCCACGTCGCAGCCTGCGCTGCCTGAGAAGCGGCGGATGTCGGCTGGGGACCGCTCCAACAGCCTCCCCAACTATGCCACTGTCAATGGCAAGGTGTCCTCACCCCTCTCCAGCGGCATGTCCAGCCCCAGTGGTGGGAGCACCGTTGCCTTCTCCCACACTCTTCCGGACTTCTCCAAGTTCTCCATGCCAGGTAAGGGATGCCCTCAGAGGTCCTCACGTCCCTCCCCCTGCTCAAGGCTTTCCCCTCCTCCTTCTTGCCAGCTGGTGGGAAATGGATTGCAGCCATGTCCTGATTTACCCCTCCTGTCCGTCTGCAAACCAATGGCACCACTGGGGCTCAGGCCATTTCCTGATCTTTCTGACAAATCCAAACAGGAAAAACACTAACCAGCATTACTGGCGTAAGCAGCACCCAGAGATATGTGTGTGGAGATCAAAGCTCCCAGAGGCGGCTTTTCTCTGCTGTGGGGATGCTCTGATCTCCTGGCCCCATTCCCGGTGGCCTTTACCCCACTGAGACCCCACTGCAGTGCTGCCTTCTCATTTCAAATGGTGTGCTGTGCCCCAGGTGCCGCCATGCCTGGAACGCCTTTGCTGGCTCCTGTTACAGGACACCTTGGTGACGCCAAGATCGGGGTGATAGGACCAGGGGAATAAAGCTCTGGGGCAGTGGTGGCTCCGGCTGCTGGGCCAGTTTCACTGCCAAGCAGGCAGCCCTTTGTGGGCACACTGGCACCTGCTTTGGCCCTGTGACTCTTGTAGCCAGGGACCTTTCCCAGTGGGGAAACATGAACAATTAAAACCCATAAAATTTAATGAGTGCTCTGGAGAGGGGAGCAAGCCCCCCGCCTCTCTGAAGATGACCAGATAGATGAAGGTTGATAAGAAGTATCCAGCAGAAATGCTATCCAGCTCTCTGGGTTTTTTGCTTGGTTGTTTTTGGAAACCAGATGTTTGAAAATGTTGCCTGAGTAAATCACTTCATGACCAGAGGACCAGATCCCACTGGGAGCTATGCCACTGATGGGCACTGAGTGACATACAGTCAGGCTGGGGCTGGGTCTGCTTTGGCCAGGGTAGGTCAACCTGTTCAGTTCCTCTGCATGGAGCAAAGATAAAGGGAGAACCAAATCTTGAACATTAGAGAACCGTAAAGGTCCTCTGAAGTCAAAGGATCTCTTCACCACCCTCTGGACATACCTCTTTCCTCCAAGAGCTTTAATTTTACCTGGACAGCTTCCTTTCAAATGATGAATTCACATTTTGTCTCTGGCTGTGTGCCAGAGAGTCTCATCTGACATGGCCCTTTGAGAACCCTTGTGCTTGGATTTAGCTTTAGATGCCCAGCAGCCCTATAAGCTCCAGATGATGATCAGCCTGTCTGGAGGATTGGGTTGAGATTAGTGCAATGTGCTGGAGCTGAAAGGAGGTGTAGATATTAACACTTTAGCCAGATGTAGATTTTCAGATACGGTATCTTTCAACTTTTCTCGCATTTTCTTCCCTTTCTTGCAGACCTCAGCCCTGAGACTCGTGCCAATGTCAAGTTTGTGCAGGACACTTCCAAGTACTGGTACAAACCAGACATCTCCAGGGAGCAGGGTAGGTATATGACACAGGGTTGAGAGCTGGGATGTGTCTGGGATCACAGAGATTAGCCAGGATTTCCTTTAGGGCTGGATTGAGAGTGAGGGTGAATTATGGATGCTCAGATCATTGTAGATGGGGGCTAAAGCCCAGTTCAGCTGAAGGTTTATGTGATGTGGGCTATTCAGACCTTCTTGGTGGAAGAGCGCCAGTCTCCGCAGTGTGCAATGGATTTATGCAATTTGAGGTGCAAAGCACCCAGGTCTTGAGTTGATAGAGCTCAGAGGGGTCTTGGAGTTATAGCTAAAATAAGTGAGGAGAACAAGGAGGGGTCAAGATGCCCTCAGGGGCAAGGCTACAACATCTGGTCCATGATTTCTGCTTGCTCTCCAGTGCTTGCTTGCTCAGAGCTAGGCAGGGTGGAAGTTGGTGCTCTGAGATCCCCATGCAAGAGCAGTGGAGGTGGGGGGAGATGAGCCTGTACCTGGCTGAAGACCCACTCAGGACCCCCATCCAGATGTGCAAGAGGGCACAGTAACACTGCGGTGCCCAGCTATGAGGCCCCGTCCCAACTCACACCTGCTGGTTTATGAGGGTGTGTTGATTCTCACCATGCCATCTCTGAGCTCTGCCATTCTCCCCTACAGCCATCGCACTGCTGAAGGACAGGGAGCCAGGGGCTTTCATCATCCGAGACAGCCACTCCTTCCGGGGAGCCTATGGCCTCGCCATGAAAGTAGCTTCTCCGCCTCCCACGGTCATGCAGCAGAACAAGAAAGGTATTGTGTGCCCTTCTCCTTCCCACGCCAAGATGCTTTCCATTGTTCAGCTGGGCGAGCAGGCAGCCAGGTTTGCTGAGCCAGTTGTGCCCTTGGGTATGTGCTAATGTGGCAGGATCCTTGCCTCCCAGGGCACAAGGAAGCACCGGACACCCTCTGTTTGAGCTGTGGAGGGGCATCTACATGTTGGGCTTTGGTATAATAAAATGGGCACAGCTTCTTCAGCTCACCGACACCGTCAGGGAGCTTGGCTTGGGGTTGACCCTGTGTAAAGGTCCAGATTTGAGGATGGTGTGTGTAGTGGTACAGACCTCTTGCTTGAGCTAGAAGCACTGGTTTCCCAATGAGACTGCATAGTAATAGGAGGATGAAGGTGGCTCTGTGTGAGAACATCCCATCTCTTCCCAGGAGACATGACCAACGAGCTGGTGAGGCACTTCCTCATTGAGACTAGCCCACGGGGTGTGAAACTAAAGGGATGTCCCAATGAGCCTAATTTTGGTAAGTGCTCCCAGGGTGCTCCTCATATGTGTGGTTGGGTTGGGAGAGCCCTGCCTTTGACAGAGTGTCAAAGCAGAACTGTTTGGTGTCTGGGAGAGCCTGTAACTGCCTCTTGTGCCTGTGTAACTGAATCCTGTGGGCATTTGTAGCCTTTAAGGTCATGCACACTCACGAGAGCATACAAATGTGCCTATATGCATAGGTACATAGTTTTCTGCACACACATATAGGACAAATGCTGCTGGTCAGGGTGGAGGGCAGGAGCTCCTCTTGTTTCATTTATCCTATGACTAATGTTCTCTGAGAAGCTACATGAAGACCTCTACCCCATTCATTGTTTTTAAGATGGCCCTAGCATCTCTGTTCTTTCCCTGAGCCCTCTGGGGGCATGATGGTTTCAGCAAGAGGAATTGCCATTTGTGGCATTAGGAGCATTAGTGAAGAAATCCACCTAAATGTCTGTTTCCATCCACCCACAGCAATGATAACCTAACTGGGAAGCAGGTGTCCCTGGCCCTGTGCTGACCCATCTGCTCTCTCTCCCCAGGCTGTCTCTCAGCTCTGGTGTACCAGCACTCCATCATGCCCTTGGCTCTGCCCTGCAAGCTGGTCATTCCTGACCGAGGTAAGAGCCAGGACCAGAAGGCATTGGATCTATCCCCACAGCCTGCAGCGATGTGGTAGGTTTCCAAGCAGGGAGCAACAGTAACCATTTTATGTCTTCTAGATCCCATGGAGGAAAAGAAAGACTCTGCATCAGCTACCAACTCAGCCACTGACCTTCTCAAACAGGGTGCAGGTGAGTAGAGAGTGGCTGTCCTGGGGTTAACATGGCTCAGAGCAGTGGTTGATCCCATGCCTGCTCTCTCCCTTTCAAGCCTGCAATGTCCTCTTCATCAATTCGGTGGAGATGGAGTCGCTGACAGGCCCCCAGGCCATCTCGAAGGCTGTTGCTGAGACGCTGGTGGCTGACCCCACGCCCACTGCTACCATTGTTCACTTCAAGGTCTCTGCACAAGGCATCACCTTAACGGACAACCAGAGGAAGTAAGTCTCCATGGCCACATTCCTGGGCTCCAGAAGCCAACAGGGCTGTGGTTCGGGGAGTGTGTTCGTGATGGATGACCCTGGTGTGGCATCAAACTGGTCATGGGCAGGGCTGGGCTTTGTCCTCGACTCCTGAAACATTCTGTGGGAGATTTATAGAAGTGTCTTCTGTCCTGGTGGGGTTAGGCTGTGGTGGGACAGGGGTGGAGGTTCCCTGTCCCTGACATTCCCTGCTTTTTGTTTCAGATTGTTCTTCCGACGACACTATCCCCTCAACACTGTTACCTTCTGTGACTTGGACCCCCAGGAACGGAAGTGAGTGCCCTAACTTGGGGGAAGCATGTGACCCCTACCCCTTTCACTCCCCTAGGCTTCTGGGATGCTTGGAGCAGGGTCTTTGCTTTCTCTGTTCCCCTGGCTCTTGCAGAGGGCAGGGATACAAGGTCCCTGCAGATACTGTGGGGCAACACCAGCTTCTTCTGGTGACTTCTTGGTGTCTCCAAGTACCTTCATGCTGAGGGAGAGGTGCATCATTTTTTCATAAAGCCAAGCCTATGCAAAGCCAGGCTGGCCTTCCAGCATTGGTGCAGTGGCCCCCATCATGTCCTGTCTCTCTTTGGGGTGCAGAAGGCACCACCCCTCACACTTTCTCTTCTCCTTGTAGGTGGACTAAAACTGATGGCAGCGGCCCAGCCAAGTAAGTACTTTCAGTGATTCCCAGCAGATTCCTACCAGCTGCTGTTGAAGTAGCTTCTACCGGTGTTTGGGCATTGTCTGGGAGATTCCCTATGCCAGGCAGTCTCCTGGCCAAATGTGAGATGGGCTCAGCTCCTTGCTGCAGGGGTGGTTGACCTCAGCATGAGACCATGGGCTGGAGACTCTGGATGTACCTTTCAGCCCCAAATTCCTGGTCAGAGCAGGCAGGGCCCTTGCTGAACTGATCTTAGTGGAAACTCTCCCAGCAGAGTCAGTGGGAACCAGCTTATGGAGCAGAGCTGGGGTTATGCTGATGGTGTGTGAGCCACTGGTCATCTCTTCTCTTTCCTCCTGTCCTCTCTGTCCTGACCCATGGGAACACAGAGCTGCTAGTTGAACCCATTTCCAGGGGCCAGTTCCCACTAATTTTAGCCATTGTGTTAGTGAAGGGGTTTTTATTAGGATGTCCAGCTGCTGGGATATTTCCCCTCCCCAATTAGAAATGCCATAGCCTGGGCCTGTCTCACATTCTGTTCCCCCTGTATTTATAACTTGAGTTTGCACATTCTAATTAAAAAAAAAGGGGGACATTTTGTTCATGAGAGGAGAGACAGACAGAAATAACCAGATGGTCTCAATCAGCTTCCTGTGTCCTTGCATGGCCTTCCTCTCATAGAGGGTTTACCCCAGTGGCCAGCCCATCACACCTCTGGCTTCCAGAGTCATCACCCAAACCAAGGCAATGCTGTGATCATCTGGAAGGTCCCTTCTTGGGGATGGACTATGGAAGGGTGGCAGAGATGTTTGGAGCAAGGTGGGATTTGGGCAAGCAATGATGGAAACCTGGCCTTCAAAGAAACTGCAGCAAAGGGAAGAGGAGATGGGCCTTCATGCAGGCTGGTTTGGGATATATCTCTCTGTGTTGTGAGAGGTGGATGTTAAAGAGGGGAAGTTGGACAAGACCATGTTGGAAGCGGGTGGTGGTGTTCCTTGTGAGACCAGTGTTGGCAAACCTTGTTGAGCCTCTTGCTTTCTCCCCATCCAGGCTCTTTGGCTTTGTTGCCAGGAAGCAAGGGAGCACCACAGACAACGTCTGCCACCTCTTTGCTGAGCTGGACCCAGACCAGCCAGCTGCAGCCATAGTCAACTTCGTCTCCAGGGTCATGCTTGGCTCTGGACAGAAGAGATGAGCTGGTGCTTGCGGGTGATTCTTGAATTTTGGAGAAGGACTTGGAGCTGATCCGAGAAGGAGTGTGAGGAAGTGCATTGTGGGAGAGGGAAGTGAATTGGGGGGGGAAAAGGGTTGGAATTTTGGAGGAAAACGAAAAACAACAAAATACCCCAATGAAACCCCTAAAAACTCAACACAAGCCAAACACACACGTAGAAGAACCAAAACCACGCACCTACATAAGAGAGCCACAAAGTCACGCCAGACAGGATGCATGTCACATCACAGGGAAGGTGACCAAAGCAAAGGCGGCAGTGAGAAGTGTGTTCCCAGCTTTCAGCATCATGGCCTGAGTGGTGACATCCATTTAGGACTGAATATGGGACCATGACTGGTGTTTTCCGTCTGGGAAAAAAAGAGCCAACTGACAAAACCCATGGAAGAAGCTCCATCCCAGCAGCTCCATCAACAAATGTCTGCTGTGTGTTTGAAATGACCCATAGGAGATAAAGACAGGGGCTGGGCCTATGGGACACTGGAGGAGATGCTCTCAGAAACCTTCACTTGTCCAGCTGCAGAGGAGGGTCTTCACTGGTCCTTTTGCTTCCCCCAAAACCTGCTCACTTGCTGGGGACATGGCAGAACTTTGTCCTGAGCCTTCCTATCCCTGGGGAGCTCAGCCATGGGCTGACCTCCTTTGTTGACCCAGAGCCTAGTGCTGGTCACAGGTCAGATGCTGTGAGTCCACCCAGAGAAGTGAGTCACAGTGTTTCCTCACCTCCCCAGGGGTGGTTGTGCCCTCCATCTTGAGAGGACATGTGGGGCCTCCTGCTGCCCTTCGCCTGGGCAATGCCGATACTCCCTGGGAACCCGGAGGATGCAGAAAGTTGCCTCCTCTCCCATCTTTCCCTTTTCCCTCCCGTCACTAGTCCTCTTTGGCAGTTTTCTTCTGTGGCCTGTCACATTCTCTTAATGCAAAAAAAGAAAACAGAAAGGAAAGAAATACAATGTAATAATAATAATAATAATTATAATAATAGTGGATGCTGGCACAGGTGGGTTCCCTGTGTGAAGCAGCAGACCCGTGGCTACCCCTATCTAGCTCTTTGGAGACAAGTAAGCGGTTTTTAAATTGCATGGACATTCAAATTGCACGAAAGGCGAATGACTACAGATAACTCAGGCGCTTTTTTCTCCTTTTGTTTTGGAGGCCACGTTAAAAAAAAAAAAAGGAAGAAAATTAAAAAAAAAAGGACCTGCAATAGCTGGGCAACTTTGGCTCAGTGGGGAGGTAACAGGTCCTCTGAGAGCCACCCTGGATGATACATGTACCCCCAAAGCCATCTGGCTTGAGGTTCGTGCCCCTCAAATGCGCCATAGTTTTGCAGTGACTTCAGTGCTGTCGGCTTTTCCCTTTTCTTTGGGAGGGGAGGAGGGCAAACTGGGAGACAAGAGGGGCATAGGGCCTCCATGCTGCTGCAGGGGAAGAGATCATGGTCGGGGGGCAGCAGGTGGAGGTCCCAGCCCCATGGTGCTGGGGAGAGGGCAGAGGATGCTTCAGTCATACATGCAGGTTTGGGGCAACAGTCTGGCTGGAGCTGTGGGGTCATTGCTGAGCCCTCTGCTGCAAATATTCCTCCCAGAGGTTTTTTGGGAGAAGTTTTCAATTCAAAGTGGCCCAGATAGTCTGTTAGGGACAAAAATTAGAAACATAGCACTGCAGTCCGTCGGACTGCCCTTGCCTTGATATCTATATTATATATACGAGCTATACTGACAAAATACTGTAAGCTAATGAAATTTTAAGGAGGAAAAAAAGGTTAAATTTACACTCTGAAAATATTTATTTTTGCCATATTGCTTTCTGCGCATCATATCTCCCCCATTACATCCCCCCCTTCCCCTGCCCTGGGGAAACACCTGCACGTTAAAAGAAAATCCAGAGCAAGAAAACATACAGATGGGGGAAGAGATGGGGGCCCCCTGTGTCGGGGTGGTGTGCATGTGAGCGATGTGTGTGTGTGTGTGTGTGTGCGTGTGTGTGTGTGCATGGGGAAGTGAGCGGCGTGGGCGGCCAGAGAGGGCTGCCAGGGCCGGAGGCTGTACTGATGTACTGAAGCGAGTGTGAAAGGATGGGTAGCGAGGAGTTGGTTATGAGATGGCGGTGGGACAGGGAGCTCCGGGGAGGCTTTCCCCCTCCCCAGCTCCTTGGCTGCACAGATGTTGAGACCTTTTAATTTTTGATATTTCCAAAAAGCGATTCCCTCCTTCTGCGAAATTCAAGTGAGACAAGAGACAATCTCACCCGTAATCTCCTTACCCTGCCGTTCACCCATCAGAGAAAACACTGTGTTTATAGATATATAAAGATATATTTTTGAAAGCCTCTATTTTTCAGACTTGGTTTCTCACTGCTAAGAAAAGAGATGATGATAATGTAATTTTATTTTAATCTGCTGCCTTGGAAACCGGTGCTTGAAACTCCCATTCCTCTTTTTCTCCCCGTACAAATGAAGCAGGTCTAAGCACCCCAGAGATGTTGCGTAGAAGCCGACCCCAGCAGATACCTGCCAATAGCATCACGCCTGCTTTGGGCCCTGAGCCGCTCATGGCTTCCCCACTAACCCACGAGCTGAAGATTTAGACCATATCCAAATCTCAAACACTAACAAAATTATCTAATGGTTATATTATTTTTTTAACACACAGCTAATCACCTTCCAATGATGTAGCCGGGTGTTTATCAGCTCCCTTTAAAGGCACTTTTTCCCCTTTTAGCTCTTTTAAGTTACGTTTTTAGGTGTAACTACCCTTTGTCCCCAGGAGAGACGTCAGTGGTGTTGAGGATCACCCAGGTCCTGGGGCTTGCGGGGACCTAGTGTTGATATTTTTTCCTTACAAAAGAGACAGAAAATACTCTGTTCTTTTTTCTTTGGTTTTTTAAGTGCAGTCATGCTATTTGAGATTCGAGCTTGTGCGAGTTAAGCCCAGCATATGTTTCGTTGTAATCACACTGCCGTTGTCAGCAGCCGGATGGTATCTCTCTCTCGCTCACACACACACACACATACACACAAACACATCTCTCCTTCCTGCACAAAGAACTGCATATATTCTTGCCAAAGATATCCTTAAAAACGCACTTTCCCCCACATATATATATATATATTATTTTTTTGTGTGTGTGTAAATTTATTGTATGTGCCCTTTTTGTGTCAGTTTGTTCTTTGGTGAAGCCCCTTCCCACCCATCCTCCCTTTGCTGTTGATGTTGCTGTCTATTGGGAAATGCTCCCTGGGCAAGTAATTTGCTGTCTGTCCCACAGAGTGGCACCTGCAATGCATGTAATGTGGGGTTCCCATTCAATGGGCTGCCTTCAGCTCTGCCCCCCTTGGGAGCTATTTTGAGAGATGATCCATGTTATCATCTGCTGATGGGATGTATCCATTGCATGGTCTTCGCCAGCCCCTCATCACTGGTGGAGACGGGGGCTCACGGTTTCGAGTTTGGGGTTGCTCTGAATGCAACATTTGCTGGCTGCCTCCTGGTCAAACCACACACGGAAAACAAACCAGGTAGGGAGAAAACCCCAACCTAGCCTCCAGGCACTGATTTTCCAGTGAGTTGAACTGCCTGAACCAAAGTGTAAAGTAAATCCCCACCCAGCAGGTCAGGCAGGTAAAGAAACCAGTTGCCCAAAAAAACCCAGACAACAGCATCAACAAAAGGCAACCCTTCCCATGTGAGCAGGCAGGAGGATCAGACAGCAAAGGAGCCCGCAGGGGCTTGTTTCATTTCGTTCGTTTGTTTTGCAAATTGCGAGGTTGGTTTGGGGTTACTATTTTTTTTTTTTTCCTTAAAAAGGAAAAAAAAAAAAGGAAGCAATACAACGTTTCTGTTGGTGGTTCCTGTGCCACCGTGTTATGCGTGGGGTTTTTTTTGTTGTTGTTGTCTTTGTTACTTTGGGAATGTTACAGATTTATTTGCTAATCAGTGTTAACAAACAGTTTCAAACTTTTAGACTCGCCCATTTCTGTGTATTTATATAGATGGAAAAAAATACATTATATTTTGTATCTTTATGCCCATAATGTTGTGCGTGTAAGGATGACTTCGGTCGCACCATGTCCGTGTGTGAATGTCACTCCTCTGTTGTCTTCCCATTGTACAGATGTCAGGTTCTTTGCAGTTCATTGTATGGCTTTATAAAATGGTAAAAATGAAAAAAAAAAAACAAAACCAAAATCCAGTTATATAAAATATACTGTTGCTTGGAATGCCAGCTTGTTGTCTGGATTGCTGGAAATCTATCTTGAAATTGAAGGGAGAGTAGGAATAAATGCTCTGTTCTTTTTGCACAGGGAAAAAAAAAAAAACCACACAAAAAAACCCCAAGAAAAACCCAAACTAAAGGCTGGCGGGTGCTGTGTTTTCTCCAGGCTGTCATTCCTCTGTTCCTCGATGGCAGATTGGGGCCCCCGGACAGACGCTGGGCGGTGGGTGTGGGAAGAAGGAGGGGTTGTGCTGCTGCTTGTCAGCCTCCAGCCGCAGCTTGTGTTCACCAGATGCTGGCTAACCAGACAGCCCCCAAACTTCCGACATGGCTCCAGCTCTAGCTTGGGCTTTTGTTTACCAGCAGGGATCTCTCCAGCTTGCTCTGGCACTGGATGCTCTTCAAATCCTGTTGCTTTTTCCCAGGTTGCTTTTAGGTGCTGTCTGTCCAGCCTTGGGCATCCCTTTTGGGTCCATTTCCCACGGGGGAGCAGGATGGGATGATGATGCTGTGGGGTCTTTGCTGAGATGGTGGATTGGGCTCTGCTACTGTTAATTCCCACTCCCTACACCTTTCAGAGCCATCCTGCTCACCTGTGCCTGGCAAAACTTCCCCCAAAGTCTCAAGGCCAGGCTTTTCCAGCATTTGCAGAGCAATTCCCAGCATCCGTCACAGCCCTCAGCCCTTGGTTCTCTGGCTCCGCTCCTTCCCCTCCTGGCTCGGTTGGTGGCCAAGACCCAGCCCCCGGGATGGATTGAGTTTAATTATACAAGAAATATCAGCCAGAGCAGCGTCAGTTTCTCTGGCGCCAGCACTGCTGCGGCTCAGAGGCTCAGCGCTTCTCCCGGGAGCCGGCAGCACTAAAAATACCTCCTGCCTTTCTCTAAAATAGCTGCAGGGCGAGGGGAGGATTGAGGGGGCTGCTTGCGTGGGGACCCCATGCTGTCGGGCTTGTGCTGGGAAGCAAAGGCAAGAGAGGTAAAAAAGGAAAGGGGAGGAGGTGGGATGGGTTCTGGCCTCCCAGAAATAGCTGTGGGGCTATGGGTGGGCACCCAAACGACCAAATGCCCTCCAAGCCAGGCTGCACCACAGGACCTTGTGAGGTACCAGGCATCTGCCAGCCTTGGCCTCAGTTGTCCCTTATCTACCTGCAAGCAAGATGGGACCTGCAACCTCCTCGCCCTTTCTGACACCGCAGGATGGTATTTTCCCGCAAACTTCTCTTGGTTTTGTTTCTTCCCTGATTCCTGCTGGAATCAACTCCCTAGAAGCTGGCATCAGCTACCTGCCCATTTCTGCTGCTCCTGCCCGGCTGAGGTGGCCATTGCTGAATGTCCCTGGTCAGGAAGGAGAAGCAGTGAGTGCCTGGTGAGGTGGCACAGAGAGACTGTTGTGAGCCATAAACTGCCTTGCATCTCCACCCGTCCATTCCCCCCCACCTCACCGGCCCCCCCGCCTTTTCTGCAGTTAATTCCCCATTTCCTTTCCAAAATTCCTCCGGAACTTCTGGTTTGTGTTTTTCCTCAACATGTTCTTATCTGCCACCCGCTTCCCCTCGCCAGCTCTCGCAGTACAGGCTTTTCAGTGTCTCCCTCTGTGCAGCTTGCTGCTGTCCCCAGGCGAGGCTGGTGGCTCTGGTGTGACCGCAGGGAAAGGCAGGTCCCACCAGCTCTGTGCTGGGAAACCTTGTCCCCATCTCATCTTCCTGTGTCTGTTGAGTCCCAGCCAAATCAGTGTTGCTTTCTTGTTTCAGCCCCAGCTCTGAAGACCCTGGGCCATCCAGGGAGTGTTTCTTGTGAGGCTCTGAAAAGCAGCAAAGTTTCTCTCTCCTCTTTGCCTACTTCTTCAGGAGAAAAGGGTAGGTCTGCTGTCAGACAGTTAGGAAACTCTGGGCTGAGAAATCCTGATGGTTTGTCCCCCACCTGCATCATTTTTGGTTGGCTAAACTCGAAGCAACCCTCAGATCTGGAACAAAACTAGAATCATGGTGGTGGGATGGGGCAGTTTCATCTCCCTTCACTTTTACACATTCTTGAGCTTCTTAGTAGTGCCGGGTTCCCCTCAGCGACAGAAAGTGTGATACAACATGGCTTTTCCTGAGCATTGTGTCTGGGCAGAGGGCAGGAACCAGGGAACTTTCACAGGGTGAGCAGTGTGGAGCAGACATCACGTGGGCAAAAGCCACCCTGGGGCTGGGGTTACTTGTGCTTAAGCTATAGCCATGGGAACAGCAGTGTCTCCCTGTGAGCTGCAAACCCTGTGATGGTGTCCAGGATGTTGCTGAGTTACTACATCCCTGAGCTGCCCTGCCCCTGCATGTGATGGTGACACTGAGACCGAATGCTGGAGAGACAAGGGCCCCTTGCCCAAGTGTCTAGGGTTCCTGTCAATGCACATACTGGGGCTGAACTGCACCAAACCAGAGTGAGTGCTCCCACCCAAACCAGAAGGGCCCAGGGAGGTCCATCATAGGGCTGGTGGTAAGAGAAGTCAGCTGAGAGATGACTCTGGGTGCTTCATTTTCATCCCAAGGGGATGTTACTGCTCAGAGAAGGGCATCAACATGCAACCTGTGGTGCAGGAATTGCCTACTCTCCATGGCTGTGGTGAAGAGAAAAAGACAACAGAAAGGGATTTGGGTTAAATATTGAATAAAGATGTACAATGTGACACTCGGGAATGGCTGACCTGGAGAGGGAGGGGAAACAAAACCCTGGAGTGTTTGAGGGCGGGGAAGAGAGGGGCTGGTCTAGTCCCGTTTCAGAGCTGAGTAATTGGAGAAGGGTGAGAGGCAGGACTGGGCTGTCTTTCTGCCTTGTGAGGTTCTGGCTCCATCTACAGGGATGTGTCTCCAAGTGATGGAGGCCTGGGAGTGCTGCACACCCACAGCTAGCTGGGCAGGAGGTGTTGTCTCCTCGCAGGAGGTGTTGTCTCCAGCTTCTCCTGCAGCACACCTCTGAGTCGTGCTCCTGCTGCTCCACAATGGACAGCTGGGTTTGTACACCCCTGAGATAAACACGTCCTGAGATGGACAGATGCTCACATGCAGCTGGTTTGTACATCTCTGGGATAAAAAGGCTGGGAACTAGCCCATTCTCTGCAGGACTGATATGCAGTCAGGATGCCCTGAGCACTCCCAGCACTGCTGTTCCCAGACTCATGTGCTCTGCACAGCCTCTCTGAGAACCTGCTGGTCTTTCACATGAACACAGCCCAAAGATGACCCTGTGCAGGCCTTCAGTGCCAGCAACTCTTACCACTCCATAGCAGTACCATGCATCCTCAGCTTCCACAGTTCCATGCAGTCCAAGCAAATCAGACAGACAACTTAATTCAAAAGCTCAGATAAGTAAAAGCAGCATTAGCCAGGTCTCTTCTTCCTGGTTAGATGGTGCTCACCATATCCAGTGACCTGCCCAAAGGAGGACAATGAAGCTGGTGAAGGGTGTGGAGCACAAGCCCTTTGAGGAGTGGCTGAGGGAGCTGGGGGTGTTTAGTCTGGATAAAAGGAGGCTCAGGGAGAACCTATCACTCTCTACAACTACCTGAAAGAAGGTTGTAGCCAGGTGGGGATCTGTTTCTTCTCCCAGGTAACAAGCAATAGGACAAGAGGAAATGGCCTCAAGTTGTGCCAAGGGAGGTTTAGACTGGATATTGGAAAAAATGTCTTCACTAAAAGGGTGGTCAGGCATTGGAATAGGCTGCTCAAGGAAGCGATTGAGTCACCATCCCGGAAGGTATTTAAAATCATGTAGATGTGGCACTTAGGGGCATGGTTACATGGTAGACTCAGCAGTTCTGGATTGATGGTTGGACTCAGTGATCATAGGATTTTAGGATCTTAGGATCATTTAGGCTCCAACCTAAATGATTCTATGATTTTATGCCATTGCCCTTCCTGGGATGCCCCTTGTGCCAGCAGTTTTAGGCAGTCATGAAGTAGTGACAAATAAGAGTCCAGGCTATCCCAGCATGCTACAGCTAGGCTAAAGGAAGCAATGTGAGTCATAAAGGATATGAAGCAACTTGTTCACAGCATCTGTGCCCCACCACAGGGCAAAGGGTTTTTTCTAACATTCTCAGTGGTTCTTAATTTCCTACCTCATTCACACTCTGCTTTGTGTCTGCTTAAAACTATCACAATGATGGCCTTCAGCTGGATGTACCAACGTGTTCTGGTGGGATAACTCAAGTGGAACTGTTCTCTGCCTCGTCATGCCTTGATGGTCTTGGGGTGATTACACCTTCTTGCCTCTTAACTGCCATTCCGTCTTTGCCATCTCCCATTGCTTGCACCCCTCCCCTCTAGACAGAGCTCAGGCAGAAACAGGCATGAAATTCATCTCCAGTCAAAACCAAGCCTTCCTCACACATCATCTGGGGCTTGGGTCATCCATATGTCTTGATGACAACTAGTCCCAGAAGAAATTTCCCAGTAGAAGGCAGGGAAGAGAGTGTTTGGCCCCAAAATTGAGGCCACCTTTTTGGACTCTAGGCTCCTTCCTCTCCACGAATGGGCCTGCAAGAGTGAAAGCACAGAGGAATGTGCCTCTGTCCTGGTGACACTGTGACAGTTGTGTGGCTTGAGCATGGGGCATCTTTCTAGAAATGGTGACAGGAGTCCTGATCAGAGTTTTCTTGCCTGACTCAAGGCAACAACATATATGTGCAGTTTGTGATGGTTCTGGACAGCTCAGAGAGTGCTCTGAGAGGGCAGGTGTGAGACACACACACACTCAAGTATGCTCACATGCATGTGTATGCACAAGAGGACAGAAAACCCCTTCTGATCTCTTTTCTCTCATCCCTCCTGATCCCAAGCTCCACTGCTATCTGTTACATACCTCCCCTCTTTCTCATTAAAAAAAACAAAAGAAAAAAGAAAAAGAAAAAGAGAGAGGACAGAAGGAAGGAAGGAAGGAAGGAAGGAAGGAAGGAAGGAAGGAAGGAAGGAAGGAAGGAAGGAAGGAAGGAAGAAAGA
>JAWWEE010000162.1:15043678-15092939 GCA_035221455.1 Xenops minutus | reverse complement strand
AAAGAAGGAAAGAAAGAAAGAAGGAAAGAAAGAAAGAAAGGAAGGAAGAAGAGAGAGAGAGAGAGAAAGAAAGAAAGAAAGAAAGAAAGAAAGAAAGAAAGAAAGAAAGAAAGAAAGAAAGAAAAAAAAGAAAGGAAGGAAGAAAGAAAGAAAGAAAAGGAGAAAAGAAAGAAAAGAAAGAAAAGAAAGAAAAGAAAGAAAAGAAAGAGCGAGTGCAGGGGAGGAACAAAATATTTGCAAGCTCATTGTTTTAAGCCTCCAACAACTGGATAAAACAAGCCACCAGTGAGCAGCTTCTCGTGACTGTGCACAGTGCCCTTGCCAGAAGATCCAGGCTCTAATGAAAACAGCATGTGGGAGGGAAGATTGTGTTGAATCAAAGCAGAGTGCAGCAGCGACCTTGGCCCTTGTGTAGTGGAGCTCTGCTGGGATGCACTGCACTCACACAAGAGGCCTGGGGGTAGAGGAGAAGAGGGGTTTATTGCTGAAGCACCTCATTGTCTTGGCTGTCTGTGGGACGGCTTGTGTGAGAGCAATCTGTCCTAAAAGGAGATGCTTAGCAAATGCCTTTGGCTTTGCTGAGATCTCAGTTTTTCCAGTGCTGCTGGGTATCTTTGTTGAGTCAGTCCTGGCTGTTCATCCAGCTGGGAGAGCAGGGGACAAACACTCACCCACCAGCCTCGGGGTAATCTTTAAAGGCTTCTGTTCTTGTGGGCTCCCTCTCTGGGCTGGGATTTTGCAAGTGCACTAGACTGAGAGAGCAAAAACAAGGAGGGAAAGCCTGGGTGGGATGGGAGAAAACAGTTATGGTGACTCAGAATATGGCCTTCTTCTGTTGAGACAGCTTGGATTGATCTCAGGACAGTGTAAGAGGGCTTTCCATGACCCATCTAGGGTTTTACTGTGGTGTTTTGGATGGTCCCTAGGAGATGCCTCCTTGGCTTATGTGCATGGAGTGGTTTCCAAACATGTCAGCTTTGCCGGCCTCTGGCTCCTCATGAGTATTCAGGATTCTCAGACACCCATGGCTCTGAGCACCCCAGCTGAAAAGTCTTCTTTCACTGGCACTAGAAAGTCAAGTTCATTTCCACCAGCTTTGCCTTGCACTTCTTAGCTCCCTGTGGACTCCTTGTGCTCATTCAGGGCAGGAGGGAAAAAGGGAGTCCTTGTGCACAATTTGCCTAATGCTGTTCTCAGAGATCTTTTAATGCATGTTCCCAGCTCTTGTTTCTGGCACTTCAGGGAAGACACTCCTCTTGTTGCTCAGCTGGGGAAACGATGCTCAGGGGCCACCGGGACTCTCTATAGCTGAGGAGAGAGGCTGTTTATGGAGGCAGCAATCTCTCTGAGAGCACCGGAAAGGTTTGTAGGACATGCCTGTGATGCCTGGGACATGTGGAGCAGCCAAGCTGACGTTTTGGCAGAATGCCACTCAATAAGATGTGAGGAGAAGTGGGAACCTGTGCCAAGGTCCTATTTTAAAGCGGACCCCCTTGAAATCTTTGATATGGATAGCACTGAAGATAGTGTTTTGCATGTCTTTATAGCTCACACTTCCATGTGAGAGAAAACTCAGCCTTAGTCCATCAGACTGCCATCTGCCTCAGCTTGCTGGGTTGCAAGCAGTGGCTGTCTTTCATTCTCAAGGACCTCCAGCTCCAGCCTCAGCCCTACTCAGAGGGAGATCCTAAATACCTTCCAGACAGGACAAAATGCTTGGCTGTGAGCTTTCTGAGGGTTCTGGTGCTTATTCATGGCTTTCCTCCTCTTCTCATTGCTGAGAGCTAGGGAGACACCCTCTCTTTATATGATTCAGAAACTCCTGTATGAGGGAAAGAAAAATGGCTGTGCAAAGCATGGGATGTGAACCCAGGGACCCCAACCATAGCTCTACTGACCTCACAAGTCCCCTTCGAGGTCAGCATCCTTCTATCCCATCTCTGCTCTCTCTCTCAACCTCATTTTAACCAAAAGTCCTCTCAGAGCTACCAGCCTTTGGGGAACATCTCTGGGGGAGATGATGAAGGGTTTGGTAACGGAAGTCCCAAGGGATGTTGGAAATCTGAGATCTTGTGGATGCTTCTCCCTCGTCTCCCAGATGGTCTCCCATCCCTTTTGGTTTCTCCAGTCCTGTGAGACTTTTTTATTATTCCGGGGAAGAACCCATGCACACAGAAAATGCTCTGCTCTGAATATAGACTTCCCTTCTCCTCCTTGCCAGCACTGTGGGTTCGCACCACTAGAGGTCGGGCAGTACCCACCGATTGGATCGGTGGAAGTAGGAGAAGGGAGCAGCAGTCCGAAAATGACTGCAAACAGCTTGGCTGATGTAGCCCTGTGTGTGTATCTGACAAACACTGTACTTCCTCTCCTATTGACATTTCTTCCGACCCAGGGCCAGCTTTCCAGGCTTGGTGCTGCTCCTCTTCTAGATCGGTGTATTTGACACACTAGAACAAAATCAGGTCCTTAAGGGCAGGGGAGGGCTGGAATAGCCAGAGTGCCAGCTTTTCCTGGAAAAAAAAAATAAAAAAATGGAAGCCGTCAGCTGGTGCACACAGAACTCTGCCTCAGAGGCAGTCCCAGCCAACAGAAAGGAAAAGAAAGTCATCCACAGCCGGATGGAGAAGGTCTTAGCACTGGTGCACTCCCCCACTGCCCAGAACCTGGTCATGCCCTCAGCACCTTTCACTGAGCATGAAACTCTTATACCCACCAGGTCTGGGCCCCACCCCCTGTCAGTGCAATTAGGATTAGGAATTCATAGCAGGGGAACAGCCAGGGGCTGTAATGAAGATCCAGTTCCTCCTTTGCTCAGTTCTGCCTATCTATAGAGCATCTATACATATTATTTGGAGTCTTTTTTCAGTTCAACAAAACTATGAACAACTGATGGCAGGTTTGTTGTGAATATTGCGTTAACTGGATAATGAAGGACAGGAGTTTTGGTACATCAGTTACTCCTCCCGAAATCACCCTTTATGCCACCCTTTTGTCTCGCTGGGTTAAGTGATCCCAGATGGTATTTTATCTGAATAACATAAGAGACACGACCAACAGAACTACATTGCTCTGTTGGAGCCAGAAATTAAACTGCAATGAGGCACAAAACACCAGCAAGAGTGCTCGTGGCTTCTTGGGCCAACACCGAGCCACCTTCCAACCTGGATGGAGATGGGGTACTGCCAAAGGCAGCTTAGACCCACACTGCTTTGTTTATGTGAATATCACAATGATCTTTCTCACCAGTTTTTAAAATTCAAGAACTCTCTTCCCTTTCGAAAACATTTTATCCCCAAATGTCTGCACAGGAGCTTTCCTGTACTGTCTGCCCATAGTTAGAATCAGCTTAAAGAAATCTGGTTTTACTTTTATTTCTTCACATATTGCTTGTTTGCTTGCACATCTGGGGTTGTATCTATTACAGTCACAGGTTTCTCAGTTGTTGTGCATGATGCTGCACACTCTCAGTGCTGATGAACCATGGTTCCATGAAGAGCCCATGGGATGATTTTTCACCAGACTTTCAGGTCTCAGGGACTTTTTGGAAGGGGGATGTAGTTCCCTCATTTACCTGTTTAAAGTTTTAGGTCACTGCAAGAGTGAACCACTCAGATGTGCCTCAGTCCCGCTCAGCCAGAACGATTTCATCCAGATACTCTCTAAATGGCTGTCAGATGTCTCTCCTTTAGAAGAATGGCTTGGTACCCAACACCCAGTTTGATGCATTGTTCAGACAGGCTGTTCCCTGTTCAGTGTTTCCAAGAACGCTGTGATCCAGCACCTTCCTCAAGTCGCCAGGTGTTCAGTCCTGCCAGACCTTCTCCAAAGAGGTGGTGATGACAGAGTTCACTTTACAGAAGGGGAGAAGCCAGCCTATCTCCAAATGTTATCCCTGCTAGCTACAGAGAACTGGGTGAAAGAAACTGCAAAGGGCTGGAAAATCAGACCTCTGCCCTGGTCATTACTGTCCAAGCAGCAGAGGGAACCTTGGTACGTGTAAGTCAGCCTTCTACTGCTGGCTCTTAACTTCCAAAGGGGCTGAGCCTTAGCTGGTTTGAACTCAGTATCTCAGTTCTTCCATTTGTTACCTAAAGCAGGCCAATTTTTGTCATTTTTGGAAACTCATTTCATGTAATCATAACTCCATGGTGCAAGAAAAAAAATACATTAAATAAATACCGGCATGTTTTGTGACACAAAAACCAGATACAGTGTATGGAAAATATAACCTCCTTCCATCTGGAAATGGCTTGGGATTATCTACTTTTTCTTGTAGCTCATTTTCTACATGTCTCTACTTTGAGAGTGATTTACTGCAAACATCTCTGTGTTCTCTTTGCTGTATTGATTCATAAGAAATCTTTTCACAATGAAATCATATTTTCCATGCACTAAAAAAAAGTCAGATAGAAAATGAAGAATATTATTGTAACAGGAAAATGGTTAGAACAAAGAAAGCTTATAATTTTGTAAACAGAGTTTTGGGAGGAGGCTTTTGGGATTGAGTTTCTGGGCAACGAGTCAGAGGGTTTTTCTTTTCTTATTTTGAAGACTCTACTGGCAAGATTTATAACCTAGAAAAAAAAATAAATATAAACAATTCTCTCTTCCAACATGGCTTTGATAGCTCAATTAGCAGAACTGAGAATTTGATGAAGGATGTGCTGAGGAACCTTGGCCATCTTGGAGGAGTATTATAAACTTTGAGTTCTTATTCCACCACTCCCAGTTTGCCAGAGGAGACTTAGCTAGATACTATCTTCTACTGATGAATGTTTAAGTGACTAAAGCCACAGGATTTTGTGCCACAGACATGATAGTGTCACCCATCTGGGAGAGGGGGAGCAAACAGGAGGTGAGAAGAATGCTTTCCAACTAAAATGAAAGTTTTTGAATTAAAATCCATTGGGGGAAAAAAGGGCAACAATCTCTTTCCCCTCCCATTAGTCACAGTGAGTAACTGGGAGAAGGGGGTGATGGTTGTGGAAAGGAATGACATTTGGCTAAGAAAGACAGTTTATATTATTTGCAAACACTTAGCAAAGCAGGTGATTACTGATGTTTTGCTTGTTTAAGCCATTCTTCTCTTTTGGATAACCGAACATTTTTTTGTGGAATAATCAGGAAAAATATGCAGGAAATTGTGAAATTTTTTTCTGCTATTTTTGTCTCTTTCTACAATTGCCAGCGATGACCAATTTGGTTTCTAAATGTTGCCACTCTGCTTTATTGTGAAGGCATGCGTGGAACGACTCCTCCTGAGGGAACCATTCTGTGCTGCCTGTGAATGTTCAGCTTCAACGTGTTTTGGCAAGAGGGAAGGGGAAGAGTGAGAGAAACTAGCAAGCAGCTTTTGGGCAGTCCATACAGCTCACCTGGAACTGATTTTCAAGGGACTCATCTTCATCTGATGTAAATCAGCACAGCTCCATTGTCTTTGGTTGGGTATTTTCCAAAAGTCTCATATCTATGCAGGCAAAAGTTGTGCAGGTCATAGATGGTCTTTCTGTCCAGTGTCCTACCTTTACACCCCAAGGCTGTGTCCTCCAGAACGGTCAGAGATGCTTATGAGTTCTAAGCATCTCTTTCAGATTTCTACACCAGTGGGGAGACAGGTACTTGGCTGAGAGATTTTATTTGTCTGTAGTAAAATTCTCCTTGGGCAGAACCAGGGAAATTCCTTTCTAGGGAACCTGGCCCTTTTGGGTTCAGTGCCAGTGACACATTTGGAGCTGCTGGTCTGGGTATCTGGGGCCTTCTAAGCTCTGGCTCTGGTTTCACAGCTTTTGTGAGCTGCCTTAGAAAAGTCTCCAACTCTCTTGCCCAGGTTTACCACCTCCTTTCCCAGCTGTAAAAATAACCCAGGGTGGGATGGAGAACTACACTGTCTCCCCTTCACATGGACATGTTGTGATGGATGGTGAAAGCCAACTCTGTGGAGGTGTCAATGGAATTTGGCTGCAGAATGAACTTGGTTTATTCTGTCATTCATCAGAGCTGTGATTGCTGCCTGACAACTGGCAAAATCAGCTCTTTTCATTCAACCAACAGTGAAACTCAAGATCTTTCCTTGAGCTCTCCTTGGACATCTTTCCAACTATCTGCATGCCCCTGTTCTCCAGCCACCCAGGTGTGGCCAGTAAGTAAGATTTCAAACTGATGATGAGGTTCAATCCTGACCTAGGCAGATACAGGGACAGTTAGCCTTAGGTCAGTTTGGCAAAGCTGACAAATCAAATTATTCCTTCTGTTTTGCCTCCCTCCCTGCAGAGGATATTTGTTGCTGTCAGCTGTGGTTCAGAAGGATGTGGGTATTTCAGGTCTGATTGGAGAAAGATTTGGATGAATTGAAGTGAAATTCCCACATCCATGATTTCTCAGACCATGTGTGTCTGCTGTTAACTGCAGAGCAGCAATGGGGATTCACCCCAGACACTGAGTCTGCAGTGGTGTCTTGAAGTCACTGGTCATCTGGAAATATGGGAAAGAGTTCCCTACACATTTGGGTTCAGTCTGAAAACAATTGTGCTTTATCTAAAACTCCCTCTAGTTTCTCCTGCTATTTTTCTAATTTTCCCAGAAGGTTAGGCAGGAATGTGGAAGAAGAGTATCTCAAGAGTGAGATACAGGTGACAGGTTCCATGCTATGGCACCAAAGAGGCTTCCTTGGAAAACTCTCTGGGTTAATCTGGAGTCTTTTTTTAAATTTCCAGTGCAGGATCCATACTCAGGAAGAGGACTGTAATCCTGACAGATTCAGTCTCAGACAGAACACTGAATAAAATGTAGTGTTGCCGGGGTTCATGATTCCTCAGCTCATCCCAGTGCCTTATCTTTCACTCTTCATCCTTGGAATTAATTTGCTCTGTGAGGCCAGGCTGCCCAGCCCAATTCTCAGAGCTTGCAGTCTCAAGCTCCAAGTTAGTGGTTATCCTTGTCCCTTCTTCTGTC
Organism: Xenops minutus; assembly: GCA_035221455.1. Lineage (NCBI taxonomy): Eukaryota > Metazoa > Chordata > Aves > Passeriformes > Furnariidae > Xenops > Xenops minutus. Next base: position 15,085,985 of record JAWWEE010000162.1, on the reverse strand, counting down.
ATCACCTGTCATCAACAGCCGGGGCTTCTGAGTGAGAGATAAAAATACTGTAATGCGTAGATTTGAGCAGCACCATAATGTAGGTATAGGGAAATCCTATGATGCTGCATCTTGAGCCTAGAATAGTGGTTTGGAAAAGGTTCTTTAGCTGTGGATGGTTTTCAGGGTCTGAACAGCTAATAACATCCCTGTTCATGTCAGAAGATGTGCATCTTGGTGAAAGTGACAGGCAGTGTGTGTTTGTGGTCAGAGTACTTCCTCCTAATAGTCTTGACTCTACCCATGACCCCATTAAGGCTTGAGCTGCTCACTGAACTTTGCATTTCCTCAAGCATCTCCTCAATTCAGCTGCATCCAGCTCTGAGAAATGGGGCTGCTCAAGTGATGTGGTTTCTTTGACTGCAGGGCAAGGGCTGACATGGCCCAACGTTCAGCAAGGAGGAAGAGGTTTCATTTGTCCTGTCCATTATAAACACAAGGCTGGGGTGGAGGGAGATGAGTACTCCTTTGCTAGCTGGATAATTTGCCATACCTTCATTTGCACCTCAGTTGTGAAGACTTGCCACACTTTGCTTGCTCTTCGGAAACAGTTCACTTCAGTCCAGATCTTCAAAGTACTGCATCAACTGAGGTTGATACTGGTGATGGTTTGGAAGCAAGTCTGCTGACTCTCAGATGCAGAGAGGGGCACCCTAGCCAAAGGAGCACCCAAGAAGATGGTAATGCTGTGTCTGGGAAATGTCTTCCAGGAGCAGATGCCTTTAAAAAAACCCAAACAAACCCAACCAAAGTCCTATGGATTGGAGGAAGAAAGCAGAGAAGTCCCTTCAGCTGTTGAAATTGCCTTGTCAGCATCTGTGAGCAGTTGGCTGGCTTGCTGGCTCTGACAAAAATTGATGGGGACCATGTGGCAGTCAACACGGGAGAGGGTGGGAGAGTGCCAAGTTTTCCTACGTATATGTGTGTGTATATATGTGAGTGTGTATTTATTATCCCATCTCATTTGCAGTTGCCTGTGTGACTTGTGCCAGCAAGCTGTGGAGATGTGGCCTTTCCCTGGAATGAGGAATGCGTCAAGGAAAGTGTGGTTGTATATACTTATGAACATATGGAGGCCCTGGAGTCACGCCACACGGTTTGCCACTAATTGAAATAGTCTGGCTAACCTCTTATTGTGGCCACCAGGAACATCCCTGGGGAAGGGATGGCAGAGGAGGAGGGGAATGCTGTGCATGGGCACAATACAGCTCCCAAAGCGTGACTGGGAGAAACAAACATCTCCCCTTTCTCCTCCACCTCTTCTAGGATGGAGAGAGGAAGCTGCAGAAATACAGTGAACAGTATCTATGGGCATAGAAAAAGCTGCACAGATGCAGATAACTTCTGGGTGTTCTTACCTAGCTGAAATTCCAGGGTAGCTTCATGTATGGCCAAATGCTGACTGCTCTTCTTGTACCCACACAATCTCTGAACTAAGCTTCTGAGAATAAGGTCTGATTCTGAGCTCAGAGACATCCTGATGCATCATAGACAGGTTGCACAAGCTGGGTCTAGGCTGAGGGACTTCTACATTTCAGTAGTGTAGGAGAAGAGTGCTTGGTTCTTTCTCCAGGTACTTTCCCTTCAGATTACAACGAACCTGTGCATCTTTCCATCACTGCACTTTTCCAAAACGGGCTCTTTGCTGCCTGCTCCTTCCCACAGATGGTCATATGACTCCTGAGTGCTAAGGCACATCCATGTTGAGGTCCTCCACTGGCTGTTAAAAGGTCACCTGTTTTATTTCTTGCATGTATTGAAAGAGGCAGCATTTGGAGTGTTGTAAGTTTAGCATCACCTGTCCTTGGGCTATACTGGTGATGTGAAATCTTGGAGTGAAGACAATGAGAGATAAATACCTCTGAATATTTTAATCCAGATATCTCTGGACTGCCTTGGATCCAGCATCACATTCTGTTCAGCTTTTTCCCAGCTATGAAGTGGAGTACCTGCTTGGACAGCTATTACCATCTCCTGACTGCAGCCATCCCGTGAAGCTCTCTTGCACCTCAGCCCTCAGAGGTTCAGTCTATATTTCTTGGCCACGAGGAGATTTGGGTATGCTAGAAGATTGGCTGCACTGGGGAAAAGTCTTCTAACTCTTGGTGGTATGTCGATCACAGTGAAATATACAGCTCATGTCACCCCTACTTCTTCATAACTTTGTTGGCAGGTGAATTCCCACCAGCTTCTCTGCTATGTATTTTTTCCCCATATCTTGTGTTCATTTTTGAAGAATACTGACTGTCCTTCAGGAGTAACGGTGGGAAAACATGGGGGGGAGGACTATCAGCACCCTTGTGAGTTTGTCAGATCCTTTGCTTTAAGTGGAAGATATCTGATGAATACTTCAGCCAGCTAAGTCTGTCCAGGTTCAAAGCACCTCCAAACCCAAGTCCAGGATTTTTTTCCCCTGCAGAAATGGAATAGAGATAGTAAGCTAAAATTGAGGCAAGTTCTGAATTTACTTGTGCAGTGAGGACATAATGTGCAAATAAGCAAAGAAATATAGGAGGTTTTCTAGAAGCAAATCTCAGAGGAACATAGGGAACTTACACAGGGAATTTCCAGCAATAAAATGGGATGCCACTGTTATTAAAGGGAACTAGGGTCTAAAGAAAAATTCAGAAACAAATGTTTATAAGATGACATCAAGAATATACTACTCTTGTATAATCCATTTTTCAAGAGGAGAAAATCATAAAACATCCCCCACATTGTTAATTGTTCAGGTATAAAGGGAAATAATATGCAATATGCTTTACTACCTTATTTATAGTTTTCATAATGAGCTGAATAAGTATTTTGCTTGAGTTGCTCTAGAAATTTGGAATTTGCTTATCTGATTTTGATGTATTACATTGTTAGAATATTTTAAGATAGATTCAAAGGGTTTTATAAAATATATGCAGTCTGATCTATTCATCATCAGATACTCTGGAGGTGCCCAAAATATCTCAGGGATATTGCTGATGGTGTGAATCTGTACTTTTCAGTTCCTTAAATCAATTTTTCTTGTGCTGCTGAGTCTTGGGTAGATCTCTGACTTTCTGCTTGTGTATATCAGCATGCAAAGTCAAGTTTGACAATGACTTTGAATGGAAATAAGCATGTAAATATTATTAAAAATATGTATCTTAGGAGGCAGCTGAAGGCTCCTACATGGCCATAATCATCTTAATTGGATTTCCATGTCCCAGAGATCTCAAAGATGAGAGGCAGCAGCTGGACGATGTGTAAATAGGAAAGGGGAGATGTCAGAAGATGGGTGACCAATAAATACGATAGGGTATGTGCAATTCCCAGCAGGCCAGGGACGGTGACCGTAACTTGCCGTCTGTTCACAGCTTACCCTACACTACACTTCATCACCCACAGCACACATTGGCAGAGTTTCTTTCACCACTGAAATCTTTAGATGATACAAAAAAAAGGAAAGGAAAAAGAAAACAAGTATCTCACCATCCTCCCCTCTCTTTCCACACATTTGTGCCAGGCCAGAAGGAGATCTGGGAAGGAAAAGGCTTTTTGCACTTGACAGCTGGGCAAGGAAGCCCAGGATAAAGTAGCTGAGGTGGTGTTCCAGACATTAATACATGAAGAGTATCGGGTGTGTGATGGGAAGTAGCAGGTGGGATGAGGAGATCAAGTCCTCTGCTCTATATGGCCACATGCTAACTCTGGTGGGTCTCCTCTTGCATCAGCCCCTGGAGGGAAAAGTGCAAAAACCTGTCTTCCAAACCAGTGATGTGATCAGTGGAAAGAGGGGTGCTAAGAAAGGGAGAGAAATAATTGAAACCATTTTAAAAACAAGGAAAGAATTTTGTTTGACATCAGTGCTCTGGTACCTCCCCAGTCATGTGGTGCCAGATACCACCATGATAGTTGTGCTTTAGCGTTCCTGTGTTAGCACCAATCACAGTAATTTACACAATACTGATCCCTTGGGAACTGGGCTTTGCAGCTTCTGCCCACTTTCTGTGTTTTCTTCCTCACCAGCCAGAGCACAGTTTATACCAACCAGCAGACACGGGTGTGCTTGTGGCAGGATAACATGGCAATTCTTCAAATGATGGTCTGTAGCACCCATTTTGAGGCCACTCTTCAATCTTATTTAGACTGCTTTTTTTGTATAAACACTGCGCTTTTTTCCCCAAGAAAATTGCATTGAATATGTAAGTAAATTTTTTTAGGCAGATTCCTTTACAATAGAGCTTGAGGGATGAAAAGCAAACAAAGTTTAAGCACAAAATAAGTGTGCTGAAATTGGCATTGTTATTTTGGGGTTTAAGAATTATATGGATTTTTCCCTTGTTCCTTCTCTAACATGAGATCCATAAGCCTTACTTGCCCATGCTCTTATATATGCTGCAGTGCAACATCTTTGGGGCGTGCTAGATCCATCTCAGTTCTGATGTGAACAGACACATTGTATGATATAGAAGACAATAGCATGAATTTATGGAGAACCTAAAGCCTAAAAATGTCCTAAATCATTGTGTGAGCAGGAAAACCAAGGGACCTTTATTTCTAATGCAACTTTAAGGTGAGCATCTCTGTGGATTCTCTGAAGCCTTGTAAAGGGTTGAGATCATGCAGCTGTAGGTGATTTTATTAGACCAATACTGTTCTCCTTTCTATTTTTTTTTTTTTTTTCACTGGGTCAATAATTTTCATGAAACTCATAGAAAGTTCCTATTTTGGAGACTTATATTCTTCTGATATATTTTCTTAAAAATGAATTATGAGTTAAAAAGCTATTAGGAAGGACCCAGACAAATGTACCGACAGACTAAAAGACACTGTGATCTCACATACTTGGTTTCCTAAGTTAACCTGTCCAAAAACCCCAAGGATCATTAGTACATCATCTGTTACATCCATCAGCATTTTTTGAATGAAGGAGTGTGATTTCTCCCAGAGCAGATGGGATCTGGCATCTCGTTAGAAAGATTTCTTTGTAGTGATCTGTGCAGTATTTGTTTATCCCAAGGGAAACAGTGAACAGGAAAGGTAGCTCTACTTTCCACATGTCCAGCTACTTTGAAAACAATGATATGGTCAGCTGGGGTGGCTTGCAGAGCCAGCCTGCGTGAAAACTGCAGCTCACCACAGCTCCTATGGCTTTGTGATAGCTCAGCAGCCACACAGCATGTCTCTTGGGCTGTTGTGACAGCAGTAAGCCAGACCTCTGGCTCTCCCTTCTGTCTGGAGATTTCCCCATCAGGTATATTTTTGAGCTTTGTGGATATCTTTGCAGGAAAAGTCCCCACAGAAGTGGTTCAACAAGTGGCAAAGGTAAGGCTGGCTGACAGGTGCTCCCGTAGAGAATTTTGGTTGCCTTGGATGCAAATCTGAGGAAAAAACATCTCCAACATCTCTGAGACATGTTAGGGTGCATTAACATCTCTCAATCTCTCTCAAAACAGGGGGTTGACAGAGTTCCAGCCGAAAGTAGGCTGCTTCCCACTGATCTCAATAGGAACCAGAGCAGCCCCTGTCACATAAAACACACAGGAGGCCCAATAGTTGCAAAAAATTGAAATGAAAATATTTCCAATGGCTTTTTCTGGGGTTCAAGTTGTGTTGTGGGCAAAGCTTATTTCTGATTTTCTGATTGTTTTTGTCCCTGCTGGATGAGCACATCACATAGCAAAGCCAAATCCTTAGCCCTCTGGCCTGATATATCTCCTCTTCACCTCTTGTTTCTTCATACACAGATCGCGTCGATTCCCAGCCAAAACACACCATGATCCAAGCTTGCTCAGGAGGTGCTTTCTGCCAGAAACTTCCCCTGGGAGATTTAAGAAACAAACAAACAAACCAAGAAGCCTCCACAACATCCCGATGACAAACAAACAAACAAACAAGCAACACAAATGCACACACACACACACACCCGTGTTCCTGAAAAAGCATCTGACCCTGCTCTCCAGAGCCCAGGGGCAGGAGATGTACCTTGGTGGTAAACACAGAACGCTGTGTCAGGGTGAATACTTGGAGCAAACTGCAGATCACTGACTTCTTCCCTGGGGAGGTAAGATGAAAACTCCAGCAAACCCGGTTTTGTATATCCAGTCCCTCTAAAAAAGAAAGTAGTCAGGATGTTGTTCTTACAGTTGTTTCCTACTCCTTCCTTCTCTGTATAAGGAAGACAAAAGCATTTCTTCAATGGTCTTGGAAACTTGGAAACCTCTCCACCACCTCAGGGGGGATTGACAGGCAGTGTGTCCTAGGGGTCATGAGCTCACATGCCATGTCTCTGGACTACCCCTGTGTTCTTGCTGGTCAGAACTGCCCATGCGTTATATTGAAAGTGCTAAGAGTCTTGCTGGACCTTGCCTTTTGGAGAAAGTCCAATTCTTAGGCATGGAAAGATGGTTTGGAATTCAAAATGATCCTGTCTCTGCTTCCTGAGCCCAAGGTCCATGAAAAGAGGAGTTCCCATTGGTTTGGTCCTGTATATGCTGGATGGACTAATGTACTCCACTGGAAAATTGCGGTCCCATACTTCTGCATGGAGGAGTGTGCTAGCTGGGAGCTGTGGAGAGGGACAGACAAGGCAGATTAATGACAAGTCAAGCACGTGTTTGTCTCTTGCAGGTCTAGCTGAAGCGCTTGGAGATTATGCTGAGGTGAAGGAAATAATTTTGTGAGTTGCTGCAGTGCAGACTCAATGATTCACTGTTTTACTGAAATTACTCTTCCACTCACAACACCCTGACCTCTGGCCTCCTTTGGTACCGAAGCTCTTCTGGCAGATCCGTCAGTGTACTAATAGGCATTAACTGCCCTAACTAGCCTCCTCTGGGACCTCCACCCACTCCCTCTGCCCCTGCCCCAGGAGCCCCATTTCAGCTTAGCCTGGGGTATTTAGTCCTCTCCTGTGTTACAAGTGTGCTTGGCTGTGGTGTGGCTTTTGATCCTGCCTTTCTGAACAGACTTTGAAAGTGTGCTCCATGTAACTTGTATCCTGTATCTGTCCTCTGATATGGATTGTAGTTTGTCTTTGGCCCTGTATATGTTTGTTCCTGACTGGGTTCTTTATATGGACTCTGAACTGGTTAATTGGCTGCCTCCTCTGGGGTTGTTGTACCTCATAATCAGAATGTGGCCCTGCTCCTGGGCATAGTCCAGAGGAGAAGCTTCTTTGATTCTTGTCAGTGTACACCTTCCTTGCGTAGATCTTCCTTCAGCTGTTCCTACAAAGCCCCTTCATCCTAAACCATGCCATTAACAAGCAAAAAGCCTAGTCATATATATTTAGTGATGATTTTTTGTAGTTGTTGTTTGTTTTGTGGCTTTTTTTTTGGTGTTTGTTATTTTAATTTTTTTTTGCATAGAAACTATTAGCATATTTGAAGGATTTCCTGTGTTGAAATGGGGTTTCCTGTAGTATTTTTGATAGAAAATCTTGATGGCTCTGCATGTAGGTTTGGTATGTTTTTCCACCAGAGCTGCCTTGGGACAAGGAGTCCCTGGTTGAGTCTGTGCTTGGTAGCTACCCACTGCATCTGAGCGTAACACCTTCAGGAAACATTGGACTTAGGAGGCTAGTGTTTATTGGAGATGGGTTCTTGTCTGTCATGTTCCTCTTCTGATGCTGACCCACTCCACAGTTGTGCAGTGTGGGTGGTCTGGGGCTGCAGCACAGGGCATTGGTTTCAGGGGCACACTGTTGTGAGCTGGGATGAAAGAACCTGAAGTCCCTGGTCTAATGGGGGTCACTAACTGAATGTGCTTTAGGTATGCTGTGGACACTGGCCAAAGCTGAAAGCAGGGATGAGGTAGAAAGCTAGGTGGTTTAAACTGGGGAACAGACAAAAAAGGTGGGTACTGCAGCAGAAATACCATACAAAGATGAATAGAAGGCATGTGGATAAATAAAATAATAAGGGGGTGCATGAATAGACCTCTAATGTGGGAAGAGCTGATCACTATCACCTAGATCCCCTACATCTCCCCCAGACCATACTCCTTCCAGACTTCGAGTCTCAGCCGATGTTGCCCTTTTAGGGGCAGGCAGGAGATAAGCAGATGTGGAGTACACAGTGGGTTTTATAATAACATGGTGGTTATAGACAATTGCTTAATGAGGACCAGATGGTCAGTTTTATTTTAAGTTGCCCTTTAACAACATTCCCATCTAAGCTGTGTTTTTTAAGTAATAGGTTTTTAATGAGATGCCCATAAGATCTTACAACACATCAGGTTTTAATCATGCCGACCTATTTAAATGGCAGTGTGTGTCTTTAGCACTCCTTTTACATTTTTATGGTGTTTAATTCCCTCCCACCACCGATCCTCACCCCAAACCTCAAATGGGCTGTGTCAAAGGGATTGTTCCTCCCAGCACTGGATGCTGCCCCTGCTGAACTCGTCCATGCTATTCCAGACTGAGACCGAGAACAGACCTCCTTCCAGGAGAGAGAAGGCATCTTCTCCCTTCCCTCTGAGGTCAGGGTGCAGCTCTGCTTTGCAAAATAAAAGCTCTGGTTATAAATACTGCTCTTGGATGGGGAAGGCAGGGAGCACTGTGATCTATGTTGCAAAGAGACTGTTGTGAAGCCAAGCAAGCATTTGCTTTGGAACGATGCCTCTAAATCCCCTGGGCAGCACCATGCAGTCATACTGTGGAGGATGTCTGAGAGCCCAGACACACAGCAGACATTTTGATGGTGATAAGCCATGAGGAATCGCTGAGAAAATGTGCAAACCCCTTGCTGTATTTTCACATCAGGAGGGGGATGTAACTGCACAGTATGTCAGCAGATCATCTGCACTTCTCAGGTGGGGACACCAAGGTGACTTACCTACCTAAGTGAGAAAAAAGGCAGAAACCCTGATTTCTTGCTTCTTTAAGCCCTGTTTACCAGGCTAGGTCCTGGATAGTAAAGGTAGCTCATCTCATTTCTGGGAGCTGAGTTATGGTAACTCCACATCAAATTGCTCACTCATCTGGTCAGGGAGAAAGAAACATGGCTTGATGACAATCCCAGGTGAACAGATCTCTCCTGCTTCACATCTCAGTGTGAGCCACATGGGTTCCTGCTGTTCACCTGTATGATCTGTGTCAGCTTTCCTGCCAGCCAAGCCTTCAATGGCCTTCCTGGTAAAGATCAACATGATTTGTGTTTCCCTTGCTGGTGTTTAGCTCAGTAATGGAAAAAAAAAAACCAAACACTCTGTTGTAAAAAGTCTGCTGTTAGGACTCAAAATTATTTTTTTTTACCAAGTGATCCTGGTGTGATATCTTTGGGGTCCTTTTGTGCTTGTCCCACTCTTAGTGATGTCAGCAAACACTGGACAAAAGCAATGAAGGACTTTAAAGTCTTGCCCATCTGGGGATTTTGTTTTTCCTGTTGATGTCAGAGGCTCTGTAAAACTGCAGAGGAGATCAAACTCTGCTTTCTTTCCTGGTTTCTTGGTTGCCCTTTGGTGGAACCTATACTAAGACTGTGACTGTGCTGGTGAAATAGCACCATCTATTTCAAAATGTTATTTACTCAGTTTGGGTTTTTTTTAAGGTATTTTGCATGTTTACCCAGTCACCTTTCAGAAGCTGCAAACTTGGACACCTTCCAATCATCAGAGTGGAGGGGAAGGCATGCTGGTAAATGACACTGAGGTATAGGGGTCATTCACAGCCTTTCCCGTATATGAAGTAGTTCGCTTAGACAACTCCAGCAAAATACATCTTTTCCTTGCACCAGACTCAACCCTGTTTGCTTAACAGTTCTTCTGTATTTTAGAGTTCCTGTGGGTAGGCACCGGGAGGCACCATGAAGTGCATCTTGTGTAGCGCATAAACCAAAAGGAGCAGAGAAGAAGCTGTAAGGTTGTTATTGAGTGGGAGGTTCAGGTCAAATGTGACCTTGGTCACACAAATAAGTGTGATTCACGTGGACACTGTGTATTCACCTCTCAAGTCTCACCATAGAGCCCAAGTTATTTAGGTGCTTACCTGGAGAAAACCAGGCTTTGCTGATTCAGCTCTGAGCACTGACCATGGTGGAGCATGAACAGCAATGGTGGCAGGAAGAGCTGGGATGTGAATCCAACTGGTGAAGGGCTGTTTAACACCAGTCTTGACTAGTCTGGGCTGGGCTTGACAGCAGTATGTATATAAAAGGTTTCAATAGTTTTGGGGGAGATAGCAGATTTTGCATTTTATCTATTATGAAGGAGGCCATGAGTCCATTAAAAATGTAAATCTCCTGAGAGCTCTCCTATCCATGCTAAACTTACAGGCAAGATATTTACCTGTTCCCTCCTAGGAAGTAAGGGAGTCTGGAGTCACTGATGCTGCTCAGTTTTAGTCTGGCAAGTAGGATAACCATCCCAGATCTTCCCAGATAATCTCTGGAAGAATGGACTGGACAGTGTTTCTTTATATCAGTCCTTGAAGGCTAATGGTTATTTTGTCTTTCCAAGGGTCCCAGCTGCAGCTTGTGCCCTCAGTCTTGGTTCCAGTTCCATTTGTTTAAGGAGACAGGAGAGAAGCAAGGCATCAAGCTCTGAATCTTCTCATAGCTCCTTGGTGAAGCAGGAGCTAAAAATGGTCTTCTCCATCCTAGAGAGCCCAACAGGTGCCTGCAGTACCAGGAAAGGGCTGATGGGTTTCAGCCAGGTTGCAGAGTTGTCCAAGGGAATGAGAAGGAAAAGGAAAGGCTGTCAGTGATTGCAAATTGCTCTGCAGTGAATGTGCAGAGGTAGAGTGGCTGCAGACAGAGGTTTGCTCTTGAATTACACCATCAGGAAGATGGTTGAGAGGTGCCTCCTGTGCAGGCACCCTGGCATGTAGCGCTGCTCCTTGCTGAGAGGGATGCTCAGGCCAGAGGGGCTGCTTGCTGCAGAGCAAATAACAGTGCTTTCTACTTCCCTCCTGGCCTCCCCTTTGGAGGTTTGCTGACTCCTGCAGGCTGGTCTCTGGTTAGCTGAGCAGCATCCGTATAAAGTGGAAAGTGTGTGTGAGTGCAGGGGCTGGGGCACAGAGCCACAGCTGGGCTTAGGGCACGGCAGCCGTGTTGTCTGAGCCAGTAGCTGCTCTGTGGGTTCAGGGAGCTTTCCTTGGAGCCGTGGCAGCCTTGCAAGGAAAACAATCAGAGCTGGAGGGTGTGCATGTTTGGCACAGAGCTAAAGACCTCTTCTCTTCTTGCCCACCCCCCACTGATAGGGCAGGTTTCCCGCAGACGCAGGGAGTCAGCAATTTGTGGTAAGCTCCACTGCCTGATAGCGGATGGAGGAGCCTCTGCACAGCTGGCAGTGAGAAAGCACATGACAAAGCGGCACCTAGGGATTTGGAGTTTGGTTGGCAAAGAGGCAGAAATGGGGAAAACATCAGGAAGCCGTGTGACTGGGAGTACCCCTTGTCACAGGAAGCTGGCTTCCCTGAACCACAGAGGTATTCTTCATGCCTGCAGCACCCACTCCTCGAATGGGGCTGAAAAAAGAGCTAGGTTGCTCAGCTTTGTTCTCCCATGGTAGTGTGAGAGAGCTGCTGGGATCAGCCCCTTCCCTGAAGCCAACACTTGTTCATCTGGTTTCCTGCTGCTGCAACAGGAGGTGGCAGCTTGAGAATCTTGTTCTCTACTGGTGATTCTGTTTGGGCACATCAGTAATGCCCCAAGGCAAAGAAGAGTGCCTGAAACAGTCTTGCAAAATGAGGGAGGCTGTAAAAAAATCTAGTGGTGTCAACCCCAGTGTTGCTTGGACCTGAACACTGCAGCTGCAGGAGTAATAGGATTCAGAGGGCTCTGCTGGAAAAATGAGGCATGAAGGGGCTGGCAAGGAGTTGTTGCTAATAGTAGAAGACCTCTGGCCAAGTGGCTCCAAGTCCAGCTGTGCCATAGATCCACGGGGCAACTTCTTGTTTTTCCCTTCTGTGGTGATGGAAACATTGCACAATAGTATCTTCCTTGTGGGAAGAGAGGGGAACTGTCTTCACATCAAAGAGACTGAGACCACCAGACATAGCCTAGAGGTACAAGTACATTAAACCAGTCTGTGAGGGACATTACCATAAACTGTTTCCCTGGGGCCAGGTCAGAAACTCAGCGGATAGTCCTTATTCCTCCTCTCCAGTGACTTGTGCCAGAGACAAATCCCAGAGCACAGCACCCATACAAAGAATGAGCTTTGTAATGACTTTGATTCTTCTCTGCTGGAGATGACCTCCTCTCAAAGAGTGGGGCCACCCAAATGCATTCACCAGCTTCTGCCAGGCTCTTTGCAATAAGGCACGGCTGGCCCTTCCTGTCCACTGTGGGAAGAGACAGCCCTAGCAGGGCAATGGGGATGGTCAAGATTAGGTCTCACAGGCTGTGACTGCTTTGGCACTGAGTTTACATTCTGCCTGTAACTGCTAGCAAGGTTCTGTTGGCTCTTTTACTCCAGCAAAGCCTTCTTGTGTTCCCATGGGTGGCCCAGAGGCACCTCCAAGCCCAACAGTGTCTGGGCTCAGAGGGGTGCAGCAACTCAGATGCCACAGGGAGCATGGTTTGGTTTTGGATTGCTGCATATTAGCTTTCACTATGCTTTGATCAAGACTGTGACCTTGGGCAGCCTGGCCTCAGAGCCTAAATGTAGTATAGTAAGTCATGGTATACCTGTATGTGAATTGATATGGTTGAGTTTCTCTCTCACCTTGATGTTCAGCAGGATCCTTAATACAGGCTGTATCCACCCTCAGAATCCTTCTTTTCACAAATCTGGCAGCAGTTTCTGTCTTTAGGATCTCTTCCCTTTGAGAAAACTCAGTGGAAATGACTTATGGGTTTCAGAGTTGCTAAGAGGAGGGACAGATGGAGAATGTGTGACATGCAGGCAGTGAGATTGCATAAGCCTGTTCATTTAGGGAGCCATGTTAAAAATAAAAGGCACTTTGTAAAGTAGGAGGGGTGGGAAAGTGGAGTTTGCAGGTAGCCTGGCAGCCATCTGGGTTCTTGATTGGTTGATTTCTGAAATACAAAGCAAAGTTGTTGGCAAACAATAGACTAGGAGCCCTTGCCACCCATCCCTCTGTTTATCCTGAGATCAGGGTCATGGAAACTTTCTCTTTCTGTTATTGTTTCAATGGAAACACTTTGCCCTCTTCAACCTTCCTCAGAAAGGATGCATAACGCATGAAATTCAACCTCTACAGAAAAACTTTTCCTTTACTAGGCAAACCTTTTCCCCTGCGGCTTGATTTGACTGGAAGGAGCCATTCTGCCCTTCCACCACACAGGCCTTGGGCTGAGCCACTTGAGGGCAGGTTGAGTATCATCCCATGCAGGGCTCTTTTTTAATGCAGTTTGGGTATGCTCTGGTGCGACGGCTGCTTCCCATGCTCTGCCTCTTCCTGCTTCCTTCTAAGAGGTCACTCTGCTCTGTGTCAGAAGGGGACAGGGTAGGATGATGGATACCAGAGTGCCTGCAGAGCTCTCTCTCACATCTGGCTCATTTTGCTTTCTCAGAAGGTTCCTGATGAAATTTGTCCCATGTCTAAGGTACTTCAAAGGGCATGTGGTGTTTCCTGTAGATGCACTCATGTCTAATCACATTTCCCTTATAAGAGCAGGATTGAATTTGAGGTGAACACTTCTAAGCATCAGTGTCTAGCTATTACTCTGAGCTTCTATTATGGAAGCTGGTTGAAAGAAACTAACTGGGTTAAATATTATACATGCAAACCTCCATCACATCAGTCATGTTTCTCAAGAAGTCATGGTAACCGGAGATGGCAAATGAAAGCAGGTAAGTCCTGGCTATGGTCTGTGACTGCATTGCACAAAGTGAGCATCACCCTCTGAGATGATTATACAAGCCTCCTGTGGGCTTGGAGGTGATGTGGTTTGTCCACGCAGAGCAAATCCATGGAGATTTTTTTTATTCTGTGTCCATATGGACATATGGGGTGCTTCGTTTCCCACCTCAGTGATTACATAAGGGATTTGGCTGGTGCAGCTAGTCATGACAGCTGGGGATGTGCTTCCATTGCCTGCAGGATGGAGAGCAGGCACCAGAAATTCTCAGAAATGTGGTGGCTTGCAACACAGTGAAGTGCAGATGTGTCTGTTTGTCATGTCATCTGTGGGGGCTTGCAAATGTACTGCAGAACATCTGTGTCCATAACCTTGAGTCTATCTGTAATTGTGGATCAGCTAATGCTTGTGTTATGAGACCACTGGGATGGAGTGTACTTGGGAGATGCAGCTAACAAATATTCAGTACATGGGGAGGATTGGAGTTTGTACTGACAAGCTTGGCAGGTTGTTGAGACAGGTTTTGACTATACATGTATAAACAGGAAGACATAAAATCTTTTGGCTCCAGAACTGGACTAGGGAGGCTCAAGAGCTGGGTTGTGTTCTTGGTCTGGCTGTTCCTCCTGTCTCATAAGAGGCACTGCTATTTAAAATAATGCCTTGCCTCAGTTTCCCTTGGCCTACTCTCACAGTCAAATCATAGCCATGTTGACAGACTCCCTTGCTGGTGTTGATGGTGGCAATTTCTAGTGATGTGCTGGCAGGCATCTCCGGCATTCAAACCAGATGGCCTTTGCCTGTGTCCTTAGCTCATGATGCATTTTTAGATGGAAATGGGCAACATGTGGAGGGACTTCTGGACCCCTTCCAGGCACAGCTGAAAGCCATTCCTCAAGCCCTTGAAGAACATTGCACATGCCACAGACTGCCTGGCTCTCATGTCTCCTTGAAAGCCCTAACTGTTCCTGGGCCTCATTTGATCACATGTGCTTCCTCTGCCTTTGCTGCATTCCTGTTCAGGACTAGATGACTGCAAGATCACAAGAGTAGTGATAGAAAGCTTGTCATGCGTCTGGAGAGTGCCGGCATTAATTTTGAATAGGACTTAGGTCTCTAGATGGAGGAAGGCCCACAGAGAGGTTCCCATGCTTAGAGCAAAGGCGGTCATTAGTTGAATTCAACCCAACACTCCCACTGCAAGTTCAGCAGTGTGGCAGGATAAACACTGGGTCAGAAACATTTGCAGTCATGCAAGGGAAGAGAAAAGTAATGAGATCTCGGGCATCAACAGACGGATCATCCTGGGAGCCAGGAAGGAATTACTCCATTCCTCTGCTCCTTTTAGCCACACAAAATTGGCCAGGTGCATTGTGGCAGTTTATTGCTTTCCTCTGAGGCATTAAGTTTTGGCTGCTGTCAGAGAAAGGATATCAACACATTGGTTTGGGATGGAAATCTTCATTCCTGTGAGTGAAAGTGCCAATATTTCATTGGATGAGAATATACTGGGGCCAGGAAAGCTTTTGCCTCAATGAATTTGCTTTTCTTGGGAAAGGTCAGTCTGAGGGGAACATCCATTTCCACCCCATCACTTTTCTACCTGCTCTGCTGCTGGATGCATGGCTGTAGAGCAGCTAGTTAGCCACCTTAGCTATGAAATTGATCCCCTTTGGTAGATAGTGTAGAGCAGTACTGGGGACAGAGATCAGCTGTGATGGGAAGATCCTGCCTAGACCTGGCTCATGGCTCCTTGACTTTTGGGGGCAGAAACTCCCTTGTTATAGGAGGGCACAGTGACCTATTACAGCAAGGATCTGATGAATTGCATATCACTAATGATCAGCGTTGAACATGGTAAAAGTCAAAATGCCAGCACAGCCTTGACTGTGCCTCCCTTTGAGTTTACAAGCTGGTGGAATTGCAATATATACAGACTGCATCAGAGCATAGCATCGTCATGTAATCTTAGAGCAAAAGAAGGTAAATAGGAGAAAGAAAAAGGGTGAGTAATGATGGAGAGTACAGGTCTGAAAAGGAGAAAGAAGGGAGAGAGTAGGCATAAAAGAGAGCAAAAGTTTGATTTGGAGGAATAAAATTTGGCTTGCCAGGTAATGAATTTTTTTCTGCTCCAAGTGCTCCCTGGCCCTAATTTATACAATATAAATAATTAAAAGCTGTGCAGGCCCAGTGCTAATCCTTGTGGTATTCCATAAGTAACTTCCTTCCTGCTTAGAAAGAATTCCATTGAGAATTATCCCATGGTTCTTGCTCTGCAGCCAATTTTCCACTCCTGTCCGAGTCAGTAAGTGGAGTCTGAGATCTCCTTTTTCCTTGGTTCAGCCTTCCCCAAATTGCATGGCAGAAAAAACCCATAATATGAGGTCCACTTCCTCTCATCCTGAAGCTATCTGTGCTAATTTCTCACAGCAGACCTAGAGGGAAGAGGAGGACGTCTTGTGGAAAAGCTGTGACTTCTGAAGCCAAATTCAACCACACCACATACATTTGGTCACATAAATCAGTTCTACAATGGTCCTGTCATACCCCTACAGCCAAAGTTTGACAATCTAAATTGATATGGTGCTGTGGTGTTATCTCAGAAGCACAGGGTGCGAATGGAGGTCAGTTTAACCTGTTCAAATGCATTCTGTGGGAGCAGCAGTAACAGGATGGAGACCCTCGAATAAAGAGGAGGTGTTTTCTTCTTCCTTTCTTGTGCTAAATTGAATGGATCTGCCTTGTTGTCACCAGGAATATTTGGACTTATAAGGAATTGCAGAGAAATAGTAAAACTCAGTGCCATGTATTCCATGCATAAGATGGAAGATTTCTCTGGTGCTTCAGGCAAGATTGAGTATTTTTGGCCTGAAAAAAATTGGGATGTGACTCTGAAAAAGGCTGTTTAGCTGCAATCCCTGCTCATCAGCTCTGGAGGACATATCAGCTCTAGGCAATCTTCCTCAGAGAGGAATCCAAGCCTCAAAGGCTATCAGCCATGAGTTGCTGGACTGGCACAAATCTAGTTTGGATGCTAACATTTTGCAATGGAGAAGGGAGGAAATTAGAATGTATTTGGGGAGATGAGTTGTAAAAACTGAAGGAGACTTTTCAAACCAGAAATTACTTGACTCTGAGCAAAGGTTAAAGGTTATCATGCATTTAGAAATTCAGGATCCTTGCAGAACTACTGTGCTTATGCTTTCTAAGAGGAAGGGAGTGAATTCTTAATTGCTGAGTTAGAGGTTAGTATTCACAGATTTGATACGAACTGGCTCAACTGCAAGAAGTGTTTTCAATAGCAAATTTGCAAATCAAGTATGAATTCAAGAGCCAGTTCTACAGAACTGCACCAACTTGTATTACTCTCTGCCCTTACTGATTTCACTATATTTCCAAACCAGAATAGCCCTGGATCTTGCTTTCCCATCTAGGCCAACAGGCTGTTGTGGTGTCCCAGCAGTACAAACAATGGAACACATACTTACCTACAGACCCTGGACAAGACAGTGGTAGTCTCTGCATCACAGCTCAGGCAGATGATCAGGCCGCCACATCATTCCTGCAGATGTCATAGGGTTTTGGGAGAGGGGTGCACCTATTTTCTTTCCCACTGTGAAGGACATACAGTTTAAAGAGGAACTTCAGGTGCTTATTTTGCAAAGGGACATTTGAGACTCTATTGTTTAATGTGCCACTAACTGACCATGACCTTCTGGTCCAGTTTTGCCTTTGGCATTCCCTGCCCCCTAGATGCTTGGCAAAGCAAATATAAGGGGAAGCAAGATCGTCCAAGTAAGAATTCAGTAAGGACAGCAGTGAGGCAGCTATGAGGTAAAACTGACCAGTGTTTTTGTAGGGAGGACAATAGTACTAATACAACTACTCCCATAAAAACCCAAGAGGTGTGCTGTTGCTGCATGCTCTGGCCAGTTACCACTAATGAGTCATCCAGCTCCTGGATCACTCCCATGAAGGGGATGGAAAATGGATTCAATCCAGAGAGATCTTGGAGTTCATTGCAATGTGATAACCCTGTTTACAACTTTAAGAACTCCAGAAATTCAGGAGGTGCTGGCAGAACATCTGCTTCATTTGTTCAGTTGAAATACCTCAGGAACTGCACATTGTAATATATCCCAAGGAAGACTAATGGGTCTAGAAAGAAGCAACTCTACTTCTCAATAAAAACTGAAATCTCTGACAAACATTCAGCAAGTTTTAGCTCAAGTAAGTATCCCAGGGCAGATCAGCTGGGGCCTAGGTGACATACTGCCACTATGGTTCCCCTTTTTAATAGTTTTTCTTCTTGCTGATCCACCCACAGAAATTCTGAAATTACTGCAGGAAAACATATCTCGGAAGGTTTTTGGTCAAGCCTGAAAAAGTTTTCCAAGCACATGTAAGAAGCTGTTGGTGCACATATTCAGCAAGAAACAGAGATAGAGAGGAGGTGAATGGGGGTGAAAATAATCCCTGGGTTTACCAAAATAAGATAATATAGATGCCCTGTGAATAAGTGAAAACCTTGTGTACACAGATACTGTTATACAGCTACCCAAGGGCAGGTGAGCATCACATTGCTGTTATGGTGAAAAACTCTTTTGAAGTTCTCAGCCTTTTGTCTGTGAGTAAGAGTTGAGTGGCACAGGCAGGACCCTGAGTGGGGACATTCTCAGGATGGTCTGGTGAACTGTGTTCCTGTTGCAGCCATGCAGTGATCAGAGAGAGACATCAGTCTGCTCAAAGGGAGAGGCTGGTGCAGAAATAGAGCTGGGAGCAGAAAGGGAGCTGCCTGGTTGCCCTTATGCAGCTCTTGACCATTGTTCATTCCCTGGGAATTGTGGGGATAGGCTGTGCCCACAGAAGGAGGGGAGCTGCAAAAGAGGACACGCCATACTCCACCAGTCCCACTGCCCTACTGCCAGCAGCTGAGGTCCTGAGTGTTCCCAGGATGCTGAGGATCTGGTCTCCCATGAGCCACAACAGCAAAGCCAATCCGATGCCTGTGGGCAGTTTTCCTCTCTCGGGGAACTGCTGGCTGGAGGCAGGGCCCCACAGGCGAGCTTCACAGAACTCAGGGTGACACAGCTGGGCGCGTCCTCCTCCCTGTCCCGCTGCCCAGGAATGAGATGCTGGAAGCAGTGGAGCTCTGCGGCCTTTTTGGGGAGCTAACATATCATTTAAGGTCAGCCCCAGTGCCATTTGGAGAGGAGCTAGTATTTCCTTAACTGAAACAGCAAGTCTGAATGTAATTACAGGATTAAAAGCATGTTCTGGGGCTGAACTCATGATTTATAAGCAAAGGTTACGCTTTCAGCCTGTTTACAAGGTGCTCTTGGCCCTGCTTAACCCCTTCTTTACTGAGCAGAAGTGATGATTGGGTTACTTCTGTTATATAATGTTCGTGCATATAGTAGAGAGATGGTCACCAATGGGGACAGATTAGGGAGCTGTTGGATATGTTCATCCCACAGAAGGGGGAAGTGAGTGCTCTGATTTTCTCCTTTTCTCTGTCCTAGCTGACAAAACCCCTAAAGCTGTAGCCCCATCAGAGAGCCCCCTAACAGACTTGTAGCTGATTGTCATTTATTGAGTTGAAAATCTCTGTGGTGTTCCTCAGTTCTTCCCAAAGGCGTGAGGTGGTCCCTGAGCAGTAAGATTGGAAAAGACAAGTATGAAGGTAAATCGTGACATGTGGCAGATAAGCTGAACCCTGTAGAATTTTTTCTGGTGATTAATTTGTTGAATTCACCAGTCTGAGGTAAAGCCAAAACCTATCATGGAGAAAGACGGCCACAACCAAATGCAGGCCAACAATTCCAGGAAGTTGACTTCATGCCATGACTATTTCTCTTCACTGACTGCATAGAGATCCAATGATCTTATAGCCCTGGAGAGAAGAGAACCAAAATTTCTTGCTTTTTTTTCTGTGCATAGCATGTGAATGACTAAATGAAGCATCAATAGTAGGTCATCTGAATATGGTTCACTCTTGCTCTGAAGACTTAAAAGGATGGAAAAATCTGCTTCAGTTCCAATGAAATTTTTTCAAAAGTGAGTGTGCTATATTTTAAACTTGCATTTTATAGCCAGAAAGGTGTCAAATTTAATTTCCTGCTGTTAGCTCTAGGAATGACTGTCCCAGTTTCCTGCTTACTATGGCATTTCTTTAAGAGCTCTAGTTGATTCAGAGCTACTCACAGCCTACATTACTGCTACTTTAGATGGAGTTGCACTTGTTGGAGACCTTGGATTAGATTTTTCCAAGAGTGTACACAGAGTAGAACTGACATTGTTATTTTTGTCTAGTTTGTAATTAGCTGTTTCCGCATGAAACAAGATACTAAAGCAAATCAAGCATTTTGCTGCAGGTCCAGGGCTTTGAGTTAAAATTTTTTTTCACACTTACTACAAACAAAACTTCCTGCCAAACTGAGTAAAAGCTACCTTGTTCCTCTGACTGGGCAGATCAGAAATGGTGGGGATGATGTGGCTCATGCCTTGTGAGGAGTGGCTGAAGGAGCTGGGAGTGTTTAGCCTGAAGAAAAGGAGGCTCAGGAGAGTCTCTACAACTCCTCTGTACAACTACCTGAAAGGAGGTTGTACGAGGTGTTAGTCAGTCTCTTCTTGTTAGTATCAAGCAATATGACAAGAGGAAATGGCCTCAAGTTGAGCCAGCAGAGGTGTAGATTGGATATTAGGAAAAATTTCTTCACCAAAGTGGTTGTCAAACACTGGAACAGGCTTCTTAAGGGAATGGTTGAGTCACTGTCCCTGGAGCTATTTAAAAAACATGTAGCTGTGGCTCTTAGGGACATGGTTTAGTGGTGGACTTGGCCATTCTGGGTTAATGGTTTAACTCAATGATCTTAAGGGTCTTTTCCAACCTAAATGACTTTGTGTGAAATTGGGTGTGCATGGTGTGGGGTGCTCTTTGGACTATGACCATAAAGGGATTAGAAATTTAATAGGCAAAGAAGGTCTGAAAAGAAATAATCTACAATTTATGAGTGGAAATGGGTTTTATTTACATTCCTCAAAATATTTTGTGGCCCTCTGAGGGATGGACCTGCAAAACCTCAGTCTTGTGTCCCCAGAAGCTGGTGACCCATGATCTGTGACTGCAGCCCATGGTGTATGCAGACAGACAATGAAATGCTCCTGCAGGAAGGTCCTGTCTAGGCCAGGTAGGCTGGCTACTGGGTGTCAAAGAACAGCTACACCAGCTTTGTCCCAAAGCAATTCTGGTCTTTTTTCATTCCTCCCCCTTGAAGATAGACTTGCCAATTCTGTATCACGCTTCTGGAGCTGCCTCTAGCCTTGGGGCAAAACCGACCCTGTCCTTGCTCTTCCTTCCTTTGCAGTCTTTGGGGAATGAGAGTTACTGTGTAAGCAACAACCCAAGAATCAGAAGGGAGAAGAGTCATGCAGGCCTCGGAATTCATGTGACCCTTGGGCTGAATTGATGTCATTCTCCAACTGTGAGAGTTTTTGTGTGGAATCAATACCTAGAGCAGCTCAAGATCTGCTTAACGTGTGCTGTTTTTCTTGGGTCCTTACAAACAGAAGAATTGTCAAATGAGAGAGAAGGCTGCATCTCATGTTCACTTTCTCTGTTTAGATTGTTTAAGGTTGTCTAACAGACACCCAAAAGTTAGATGCAGGTCCCAATATCCAGTTCACAGGAAGGTCTACCATGCGGGGAGTGTTTGTTTTGGGAACAATGCAGGCCCATGCTAGGTCTGGTAGGCTTTATTAGAAAAGTTGCAACATTAAGCTGCATCTGCCTGATGCCTGAACACCCGGAAGGGAATACAGGAGTATCTTAAGAATTTAGAAGTTACCCATTCTTTACTTTATCTGTGGTGTTGTTTAGCTATTTTTGTTGGCTTGTCAAGTCTTCAACCATCTAGCCACACATCTATTTTGTTTCTATAGTACCAGTGTCCCTAGTAACTTAGAGCACTGGGTTCCAATATGGAAGACCTAGATTTCTAGGCAACAATAAAGCAGAAGACATGAGAAACCCTATCATTTGTGTGCCAGGGCAATGTTGTCATTACCACAAGTTTGCAGTGATGTGTCCATCTGGCTCAATCCCTTGGCTGCTAACAACCAGCTGAACAGTGATAGTTGGTTGCACATGGAAGTGGGTTTTAACAGGGCCACATGCATGTATCTATGCACACATTATTTAGGAACAAAAAGGAAAGGCAAATTGGAAAAAAGGAAAAGCCGTTCTCCCAAAGATGGTGACTATGCAAAAGACAGGGTTTATGGTGAATGTCCAGCTGAATACACATCTCTAGTGCAATGATGTGGTTAGAAGAGCTGACACAATCCTTTGAGAAACAGAGACATGAAGGAAGTCTGCTAATATTACACCAAATGAAAATAAACTGAATAGAGTGCTCTGCTTGCAATCTCAAGGTCAGGAGATCAGTAATATCTGGAAATAGTCTTCCTGTGCATCATTGATCTAGACATGGTGGTACATATTTTTATTTTTTTGCTTTCTGTGACGTTCTTGAATGACTTGGGGCACAGTGGAAATTGCTCACTGGTGTACATTTGAAGCCCACTTCCACTTGAGTTCAGCTGCAGAGTGACCACTTGTCATTGCACCAACTCAGCACCTGAGTGCTTCCATGAGGTTGTCAGGAACCAAAAAGAGCATGGGGTGAAAGCTCTTTTTGATGCACTTGCTGAGCTGGATGCTTTCCTATCCTGTGTACCATGCACTTCAGCTTCCAATTCCACCTCCTTTACTCCATGACATTGATAACCTGACAACATGAAGAGCTGGGATGTTCCTTCTCTTACTGTGCAGGTGGAATGCAATGGTTGCATTTTTTAGTGGTGTGGCAAGAATCTTTGGAGAGGATGAAGGGAACTGAACTCCCTGGGTTTCTAGTATCTGAAAAAGGAAGCTGAATACTAAGAAGGTGAAAGCAACTGCTGCTTCCTTGAGCTCTGTCACCAAGCATGGCACAGAGGTGCAAAAAGATTATGTTTTGTGTGGCAATGAGAACACTTTCTGTGCCACAGGGACAAGCCCCAACATTGTTTCAGTCTTTCTGGCAGAGATGTTTTGGAAGGATAATCTGCCTGAGGGGTCCTGGTACAGCAGGCAACTTGCAGGCCCTCAGATGGGGCAATTGCTGTAATTGTAGAGGGGGTAGAGGAACGATCCTGTGGCTCAGTTGCTAGTCTGGTTCTCGGGAGCTGTGGGTTTAATTCTTGGCTCTGCTGCTGTCTCCCAGTGGGCAAGGCTTGGAGTGGCACTTTCTCTAACTCCATTTCCCAACTGCTCATTGCATGGTATCATGTTATTTTAAAGCCCCAACCCATCCGCAATAAAATGACTCATATTATATGACAGCCCATAGCTTTGCTTGCATCTTCAATGGGTAATTTGCAAGGGGACATAGCCCCAACCAAACCCTGAAGCCCCTGGCCCCTTAGCATTGGAGTCTGGATGCTGCAGCTTTTGTGCAATTGAAAATGAGGTGCTGCAGCAGTTGAGTCAGCGATCTCTGATAATGCTGCTGTGGTGAAACTTCCCTCTCTGCACAGACTTTGCACCAAGTCTGCTCAGTACTTAACTCCCATTTATGAGACAAAGTATAGCTTGAGTTTGACTTCAAATGAAGTTTAGGCCCTGCTAGGATGGGGTACACAAGGTCTGGGCTGGTGAGGTGGGGATCCTCCTGGTAAGTGCAAGAGAGATGGGCAGTCTGGTTGTTTGTCTTATTCATTGGTGTGGAGGGAACACTGAGGAACCAGACTCATTCCCTTTCAAACTCCTTTTTTCTTTTGCCTGATGCTATTTAAACCACCAAATTAAGAGTAAGACCCCATACCAGTCAATTTAGAGCCTTCTGCAAGATATAAATAGGTGCATGTAGAGAGATGAACACAAAGGCACAAGACCATGTGGTCTTGGGGTTTCATAACAATCTTTGTGAGG
The DNA here is from genome assembly GCA_035221455.1 of Xenops minutus. Classification (NCBI taxonomy): domain Eukaryota; kingdom Metazoa; phylum Chordata; class Aves; order Passeriformes; family Furnariidae; genus Xenops; species Xenops minutus. The sequence continues at coordinate 15,062,228 of JAWWEE010000162.1, read as the reverse complement.
ATCTCAGTCTTGGAGAAATTTAGCGAAGGATTTGTCAGGGCTCATGGTATAGACACACCTGTATCACAACACTTGGCCTTAGACCTGCTTTTGGCAATGGTACATAGCCAAAGTGAGAGAACAGACAAAAGATCTGGAAATGAGCTGGAAGAATGAGAAAATCACCAAATTGAAGGACAGCTGTCTGGGGAAGGAAGTGACAGAAATCTGTGCTACAAACAAAGGACATAGCCTTCTTCAGGAGATACTGAGGGTCCAGAAGAACAGAATACAGCTTAAGAAATAGATTGCATAGGCATATGCCTTTGCAGGATAGCCAAACTTCCTCTCACACAAACTACCCTCTGTTGAGACAATGATATTTTTGCACTATGATAGCACCTGTAGACCCTAAATGGGATCAGGGTCACTTTCCAGCTGACACTGGAACATCCCATGACTCTGGAGCTCCAACATATGAGATGTGGCTCCATCATTGTGGGAGCAGGACGTGGGAGTGAGGAGGTTATGCCTTCCCAACGACACCCCAAAACTCTGGCTCTGCCACACTGTGTCAAAAAAGCTGAGAGGTCATCAGATGAGTAAAGGAGTAACAAAGCTCTACCTCAATGGACAGAGTCAGAAGGAGAGTTTCTGGCCACTACATTTTCTGCAGATACTCTCTTTTCCAGGGAACCACCATCATTTGAGCTATTTTAAGACCAGACTGGCTTGAGCTCTAGGAAATATACAGTAAGAAGCTGCCCCAGGACTGGCAGGGAAAGATGCCAGCTGGTCAAAGTCTTTTTAGTAATGTCGCTGCTTGTACGAATGTTTAGATTTCCTTGCCAGCCCTGTGGACAATTAAGAAAAGGCTTGGCTGAGATGTGATCTGTCATTATTGGTCTAGACGCTGGATTGGCTCCACATCATAAAAACCTTAAAGATGGAGAGAGCTGTATGAGGCAGTCATTTGCAAACTGTAGAGAGCATTCTGCAAATCTATAAATACAGCTGGTGAGATAAATGAAGGAAACAATGCACAATGTGCATCCATGGCTAATGGCTTCACCAAGAGTTTGCATGTCTGTCACCGGGAGACCAGTCAGCAGCTTTACTCTCCATACATATGCTTTCACTGAAAAAAAAAGAAAATAAATAAGAAAGCGGTAGCTCAGTTGTCTTTTCTGGCTTTGCTTTAAAAGCTTGTTGAGTTTCTCTGACTCCTGTTGCTGTCTAGTGGTGTTTAACACTTCCAAAAAATTGCTTGCACAATTGCTGGAGCTTTGCAAATGTCAGGACTGTTAGGTTTGACCACTGGGGAGGGGTTGTATCTTACCACCATGAGCCCAATATCTAACTAAAAAGAAGGTGGAGGAAAGTTGCAAGGGGAGGCTGAAGGGAAGTGACTCACTGGAAGTCACAACCATGTCAAAGCACTGCCGGGGACTAGGAGATAGTTCTGAGATAAATGGGAACCTAATATTTTCTCCCCCACTTGGCATCTTCCTTGGCTTTGGGGAGAGAGTTGTGTTAGCACTCAGTGGTGAAATTCATGGTTTGGAGGCTTGTTTTTAATTTCCTATTTCCACCATGCTGGTTAGCCAAACTTCCTCCTGGAGAGATATTCAAAATTTGCCTGGGGTGAATGACATCAGCCTGATCTCATCTCTGCTCATTTATTTGTACTGGTTATCTCTGCCTTCAGTCTTAATTCATTCAGATAATTGCATATGCTTTCCTTAGGGACTCACTAGGTCTGTCACCAGCCTTGCCAGGAACGCCCTCTCCTTGTGTTACCTCATTACTATTCATACTAATGAGGAGGGGGAGGAAAGAAACCAGGGCAGATTGAGGCTCATGAACTGCTTTCTCCCTGCCAGTATCTTTCTAGGTCCTGTCTCAGCACCACTTTTTCCAGCGGAGGGTGCTTTCACAGTGCTATTCATCTGTCCACTCCTAAACCCATGCTTGGGCCCAAAAAATGGCCTCAGTGGATGTCTCCATTAATGCTCAGATAATATATCTTAACCATTTCCCCCCTTAACCTATCCTGCGATTGGACTTCTAAGTCACCAGATTATCTGAGGAAAATATCTTGCTCACTGTCTTATGATTTGTGTCTTGCTTTGCTCCCTCCAGTTCCTATCTGTATTGTAAAAGCACTGAGATAGAAGATGCCCACTATACACATGCTTGTGCTGTTTAGAGATGTGTTGTGTATGTATATAAGCTTTGATGTAGCAGAGGTACAAACAGCCTTGCCCCACTTCCCAGATCCATTGTGTGGTGGTACTTACTGACGGATTTCATACCTGTGTCTCACATGCCTTTGACAGGGGTGGTCAGAAGCAGGGAGGAGCCTCTGTAAGAGAAATTAAGCAGACTAGAACTCTCCAGCTGGGAAACAAAGTAGCTAAGGGATGATTTATAAATATCTGTAAAAGCAGGAAAAGTATGAAAAACACAAACAAGCAAGGAGACAAATATAAGCTCCCAAAAATTAACCAAAGGAGCTTCTTTCCACACGAGGCTAGGAACAGTAAAAATCTGGCATGGGTATGAAAACTGACTGGATAAATAAAGAGCTTTTCAATACAAAGCCACTGTCTTACTGGAGAGTGGGAGAGCACTCCAGGAAAGCATCACTGTGCACTTGCCTGTCCCTTATATTCTTCTCCAGGCACCTGTTACTGCATAATGTCAAAGAAAAGGTATCGGGTCCTTTGAGCTGATCAGATCTGGCTATACTCATGCACTAATGAAATCAGCACAGTTCCAACCATGGAGCGAGCACTGAGGATCTGGTCCAAAGCATGGTCTGCAAGGTAGCTTGGAGCAAAGCAGGGAAATCAGATCTTGCTTGCTTAAAATCAAAACCAGGCTTAGAAAGCAATCCTAGAGCAGGAGCAGTGTTCTCCAGGAAAGTTTCCAAAACCAACTCCTGGCCTTGGAGAATAAGATGGCAAACCACCAATAAATAAATAAGTAGATAAAGAAGTAAATGCAAAATCTGTGAAAAAAATCTCCCAGAACAAATGGCAAGAATACTTCCAGTTTTCAGGCCACCTGCTTGTCATCTATCACTTAGAAAAAGCGACTGTTCTTTAAATATTCATATGGGGAAAACAGACCCACCCTCCTGGGTTTGCACGGTGATTTATACGGCAGGATTTTCAAGGTCATCCGTTGCCTAAATCCTGTGTCTGTCTGAGGCCTAGGCCTTGCGAGGACACTGATCCCTCTGATCATACATATTAGAAAGGATAGGGCCTGTTTCCATATGTGTCTTAGTGCTGGCATCTGAATTTAAAATGAATTTGCTGATTCCTCAGTCTGCACTCAGACACCAGCATTCTCCTTTAGCTGCTCCAATGAAGGTTTTTTATATGAAGCATTTTCAGTTGAGAGGTGTTCAGTGGCAATATTCTCAAAAACACATCTTGGAGTCGTGTTTCAGGCTCTTATGTCCGGCTCATAAACTCTCCCTGTGGGTTGGAACTTGATACGTTCAAGTTGGGCTCCTGTTCCATGAGGAAATGGAGCTATATTAAAGAAGTTGTGCCACTCTGGGCAATCAGGAATAAAATAAAGTCAATATATGCATCCATTGGTATTTGCTTGCTTGTTTGTTTTTTGAAAAAATTAAGAGTATACAACATGTGATGCTTAGCATAGGAAAACTTGGGATAATGAATAGAGATGAATAGAGTCATTCTTTTTTTTTTTTTTTTCTTTTTTCTATTGGAAGAGTTTGTCACCTTTCAGGAGTGAAGCAAGAACTGTTTTCCACCAAAGATATACCTAGGAAGACTCTTCCTTGTTTCTGTAATGCTGAACTGAGAACTCATGTTGGGCTATAAATCATGCACCTATTTGGTCCATAGATGCCTCTGGTATGGCATCATCTTTCATTATGATCACAGCTATCAGGAAAAAATCATGAAGGCAAGTCCGTGTTTTCTTCTACACCAAACTATTGTCTTTGGTTTCCTCACTTGTTTGAGTTTCCGCTTTTAAACCAAATGTCTAGAGCACAGTATTGATCTAGCCAGACCAACACACAACTGAACATAACCTAGAAAACTCACCTCAGCAGTGGGGTGGGTTACTATATGCTGAGCTCTGTGCTCACCGAGCCAGCTGCCACTGAGCAGTCTGCCTCTGCACAATGCTGCAGGCACTTTTGCAGCATCAGTTTGGGAAGGAGTGGCCATCCCTCCAGAACAGCGTCAGCAAAGGCTGACTGGTTCCTCAGGGTACCACATGGTTGTCAGTGTGCAAAGCATACGGCCTGGATTACCCCCTGGCAGATGCTGAACAGTTTCCATTGGCTGAAAGAGGTGCCTGAAGATGGGCCATGAATGAGCACTGGTGTTAGAGAGAACAGTCTTCCCCTGGGAGCTGAAGTGCCTGTCCATGTCTCAGTGGTGCTTAGTGCTCTCTCAAGGCACCCCGGATGCACTGGGAAATTTGATCCTGGGGAACAGGACATCAGTTTCAGAAGGCTGGAAAAGATCAAAACTTGAAATGTTTGAATGCTGAGTTTGAGATCAGGACACGGAGTCCTCCTTGAAGACAGAAGGAAAGTAGTCCATGAGATAGATACATTGCATGGATGATAGTATCCTTGGTGGTGGCAAAGAGGCATAGCATGGGGTCAGCAGACAGGTGGATCCCTTTACCCCATAGCACTGCCATCACCAGTGAGAGGAGGAGAAGCATCAGAGACAGGTCCTTGGTGTGCCTCAGTGAACCTCACTCTGATGACTTCCCGGGCTTGCTGGTTTGTTTTCCCTCCAACTAGGGATTTGAGCCAGATTGTGCTTGGACTGTGAATGCTTCCAGATGTTCGCAGCCCTTAGGGGGACAGAGGTGCGCCAGGCTGTAACTGGTATTCAAGCAAACCCCATGCAAGGGGCATATAAAACATTACCAATCCCTTGGCCAGTGCCTGGTGCCTGGGGGCCTGCTGGTCGCCAGTGGCAAAGGGGAAGGAAAACATCACAGCCTTGTGGAATGGTTTCTTTTATTGCTGTGTCCTTGGGCAAAATGGCCAGTGTGTTAAGTGGCACCTGGATGGAAAGGAAGGAGAATGCAATAGGAAGACGCAATGAGAATGCAATTTAAGCCAAAAGCATTAAAAACCTGAAGGAAAACATTGCTTCGCTCACTGCTGCCAAGTTTATTTCAGTATGTAGCAACCTGGTGAAGTACATTCCTTTACAGGGGAGGAATTACAGAGGACAAGACCTTAAATTCCTCCCATTTGCTCAAGAACTCCAGCAAACACCTCCTCCTTCTTCCCCCTCCTGCTGGTCCAATTTTAAGGAGATTTTAATTTGAGCCCAAAGTGCTGGAACATAGACAGGAAACAGCTTATAATTTGCAAAAGTGTATATAGTTTCATGGAAAAGCAACATATATACTGAAACCTATGCCTTTCAAATTCTTCCCAGCAGCCATCTCTTCTGGCCTCAGGACAATGAAGTCTCTGTGTTCAGGTCTGTTTTCAGCTGAAATGGTCCATGACTACTCTTTTGTGACCAAACAGAATGCGAGAGCAAGCCGGTCGGAGCACTTGGTGCCTTAATTACTTTGGGTCATGTGGCTGCCTCCACAGTTGCAAGTGGTGGAGCACATGCAACTGAGGAGCATCGTTTCTGCTGAAGGGAGACTTGAAAAGAAACACATCAGGGAAGTTCAGGCATCTCTCAGAAATCAGAGGCAGACCTCTCATCAGCTTGGACAGGACCAGGACTTTAGCCTTTGAGCTGAGATGGATGGCTGGCTGGCTGGCTGGATGTGTGCTTGCATTCACTGCGATGAGGTCGTTGTGAGTTAGAAATGCATTTGGCTTTGGCTGTTAAGAAAATTGTGAGTCCCAAAGGCTCTTCTGTTCAGCCGTTGCATTTGCCCTAGAATTTTTGCAGGCACAAAGACAGGACAATGGCTTGCTTGACTGGCAAGCACAAATGCGAGCTTTTGCACGTACAAAGGATTGTTTGTGCAAGCAAAAATGTCATGCAAAACGAGGAGCATGTGGCCATGACAGGAGGGACTTCAGAGTGAAGAAATCATATCCAAACACATCACCAGTTTGATTAAGGAAATTAGGGCAAAATTTTGAGGCATATAAATTGGCTTCAGTGTGAGAGAGAGGTCTCTTGCCTTGGGTGACCAGGAGACACATTAGCTCTTGGATAGCAGGGGCAGCAGGGAGCTGGTGATGTTGCTGTTTGGATATGGACATATAAAAGAACTAACTGTACAGAACTGAGATATATCGTTTGAATGTGAGCCACATTGCATCCTGCTTAAACACTGATGGCCCAATATGGTTGGCAAGTGTTAGCCTGGAACCAGATTCTCAGACAGTGTAGCTATGCAAGTGTGCATGCAAAATGCACATCTAATTTCCCAACTACCTTCTTCAAGGCTATCAGAATTGCATAAAATGGAAAACAGAATTTATTTACTTTTATCACCTGAACTTGCAATAGTGACTCAGATATGCTAGTTGTTCAATTGTGCCAATCATTTGGCATCTTGGAGAAGATCCGGTTGGCTCAAAGAATCGTACGTTTTGTCAGGAGTGAAAAGTCCTGTGCTAGTTTTCTGGGCTGTGACATTCTTTGGTTTACCAAAGATACTTGCCTGAAAACCCTTTTGAATCCCAGTTTCGAAACCAGTGCTTTAGAGTCCAAACTCAAAGTGCTGGTCTTTGAAACACTATGTAACACAAAGTGCCCTTGGGCAAAAATCTTAACCTCCATGTTTTGTTCCCTTTTGAAAATTGAAGGTAATTATGCCTAACTATCCCTGTCAATTAGGCACAGCCTAAACGTGGGTGGAATCTCATGTTTTCCCTTTGGAAGGGGTCTATTTCTCTTCAATTTACAATCCCCTCTTGCTGCAACTTAGACTCACATAGCTACTGTTTAACCACAGCCACCCATGATTTTAGGCTGCTTTCTATGATCCCAACAGCCGCCTCTGACGCCACACAGGCAGCATCATAATCTCAGGCCTTTTTGAAGATATGTGCTGAAATTCAGATGGAGGATGTTTGGTGTCTGCAGAAGACATTTAGTGTATGAACATTCAGGATTTTTCACTCACCTTGCCTAGGGGATGGTGGCATTGTGATTCTATGGCTTCTCTTGAAAGTGTTCCTCCACCTAATGGTGGGTAGAGCATCACCAATGCATGACCCCCAAATTAGGAATTTAAAGCACACATCAAGGAGAACTTGCCCTTTGCAGTGGTCAAGGTCAGCTGTTGAAGATGCCTTTGATTTTAATAAGGTGGTACAGAGAGCTGAAACAGGAATATCATAACTCCTTATGGGCCTCAAAAAAGACACTGGGACTTATTGACATTTTTCCAGCTAATTACCTGCAAGAAGAAAGGCTAGGGCTTGGCTTTTGAAATGCAAAATGAGGTATTATGCAAAAAGAACACAGAATTTAAATCAAAAGAACAGTCAGATCCCTGTGGTTTGAGGGGTACTTTTCTCTGCTTGGATAGTCTGGACTGCTCCCTGTTGGGATGAGAGGCTTTGTCCTGCCTGGGTTTGTGACCAGAGCACCTGCTTAAGGGATAAATTGCATAGAAAAGTAACTAGGGATGAGCAGCTCTGTGTGTATGCAAGAGATGATCAGGGCATTGATGAACGTGGCTTGAACAAAAGAACTCCAGACTTCCTGCGGCACTGAAAAAATCTCATTATGTTTTTCTCGTAGCACACAAATGGTAGTGGCCTCCTGACTTTCTCAGTAGCACCAGACGTACCCCTTCAGAAAATGTGGTGCTTTTGCCTAAGCAAGCAGGAGAGTGCCTCCAAGTTATCCCCTCTGCTCCTTCTGGATTGACTTGTGCATTTCTGGGGACTGCTGTGGGAGAGCAACAAGAGCACCTACAGGATGGGAGTGAAGTTCCTGGACTCAAAAGGATGTAGAGATGTTGTCATGTTCTATAAATGCACCCCTGTGTCACAGCACTACCACAGGAGACTCTTTTAAGTGCAACTGTGCTGTGGGAAGCATAGTCCCTCTTTCCAAGATGTGTCATGAACGCAAAGTGTGTGTAGCGTGAGGTGGAAAAGTCATATGGGCCTTTCATGCTTAGGTGCAGAGGTTCTGCAGCTGGGCGAGAAGACACATGCCAGCAGTTTGCATATGCTGATATGCAGAAGGAAATACAACGGAACCTAATGACTATGGTCCATTTCAAGTCAACCTGTCCTTTCACCTGGGAGGGAGCAAGGGATGTTCATAGTTCTGGACATGAGCCCTGCCAACTCATGAGTCAGGCGTGATTCCAGTATTTAGAAGTCTGGAGTCTGTGGGTTCAGCTGTGTCATTTTTATTTATAATATGATTCAGATCTCCATGTAAGCCAAATGGGTCCCAGCTGTCAGCAAAATTCAGCTTATATTTCTGCTGAAGAAGAGTTCAGGAACAGTTAGTCTATTTGCAATTGTCTGTTACACTGAGAGAGAAAAACTGGATCAAATTCTAGTTCTAAAAAGCCATAGAATGGGTTTTCTGGTTATTATTTCATTAGGCTGCTTTCCCCTCAGAAACAGTTCTGACACAATACACAGTTTCACAAGAAATAGGTTGTTGATGTCTCTGGGACTTTTGAACAAGACAGAAGGTACAGCAAGATGCTGATATTTGTTGTCAAGGAATATGGATTCTTTTTGATGCTCTAGTGACATGTGGCTGATCATGGAGATGTTGGGTGGCTGAGTGTCCTTGAAAACAATGTCAAAATGGCTTTGATTCTTTCATCATGAGGAACTGGATTTTTGAAAGTGCCATTTTACCTCTTTTATTATTGGGAAAAACATAACAATTCTGCTCTGAGCCAAAAGCTACTGATTGTCCATTCTTCTTTCCTCACTGACTCCAAATAATTTAATTCTTGGGATTCAACAGGAAAAGCCAAGCCATTTTATTAAATATACATGCCAAGGAAACATTATTTAAGGTCTCTAGATAACTGTAGATTTTTCTTTCAGCCTTCTCTAGTAACAAGAGTTTAGTCAGGAGATTGAACACCAGCTTCTTGGAGATCTGTCCGGTGAGGTATTTTAAGGACAAATAAGGAAGTATTCTGCTACTTTCCTACTGTCGTGTGTTAACCATATCTACAGTGCTGCATAATTGAAATATTAAATGATGTAACTCTCTCCCCTGCCTCCCCCACTTTCAAATAAATAAGCTTTTCTAGTTGCATTTAGCATATAATTAATTAATAAACCAGAGCCTAGTCTGTTTATTAACTGACCTTTATGCTCTTTTGTTGTCAGAAAAAGCTGTAGAAAAGGTTACACTAGGATCATAAAAGGTTTTAGCTCTCTCATCACAACTAGGGTATTCTTGTGTGATGGATATGGCTAACTTTATGGAGAGGATATGATCTGTTGACCTGCCATTGGAGAGATCTGGATTCTGCCTCACAATAGGTCCCCTCACATTCTCGTGCTATTGCAGATAGCCAGTATGGCCCTGGACATGAAATTCACAATATTTCCTTGAATCAGTAATCAACAGAGGGTCTCTGAACCTGCAGCAGAGAAGCTCCTCCAGGAGGAGGGGCTTTTGTTTTATTTCTGAACACAAAATAATCTAATCTTTAATGCAGGCAGGATATAAAACTATATTCCTAAGTGAAGATGGGAAGTGATGGGGGGGAGATGAATAGCTGTGTTCCTCATTCCTCAGTCTAATAGTTTTCTGTTGTTGCCATGAAGCTGCAGCTTTGAGATTCATGTGTTCTTCATAAGACAGGGTTCTCTGCTTTCACTTTCTGAGAAAGAAAACAATCTTCTATGTTCTGCAATAAGGAAGAAAACCCCAAGTTAATGAAAAAAAGCACCCAGAGTCCAATAAACAAATAAAACAGGATTTTACATTCCTGTGAAGTCTTATGACATTCAAGACAACCCTGTGATTTTCTGATCCTCTGGTGTAGGAAAGCTCACCTTGTGATGCTCCAGCACTTATGTCTGGAAACACTGCAACAGCTGGAAAGTCAGAGCAGCCCTGGTCTGCTCTCAGCCCTTGAAGCTGGTACAAATGCCTTTCCAGGTCCGAATCGCGATGACCCAAAGCGATGGCCACCCTGCCCTGAACCCCAGGCCCTCTGGCAATGGAGGCACTTGGAAGCCTCCACGTGCCTTGGGCTGCTTTACAGGTCTGGTCCCTCTCCCTGATCTGGGCAGGGCTGGAGGCATTCACCCTCCTGCTCGCAGCCTGTTCTTTGGGCAGTCAGCTGCAGAGGGTGCTCTTGCTCTGCCTGAAAACAAAGTTTGTGTCTCCCTCCCGTCCCATCGCCTCCTTTCCTCCCTTCCAACCCCTCTTTATAAATATAAGCAAACAAGTGAGTCTGCTGCGACCTGAGTTCTACCTTGAAACGAAGGAGTCGGCGGTGAGGAGCCGTCCCACGCCCCTCCTTTGCTCGCAGGGGCAGGCTGGGGTCGACGTCGGAACTTCGAGGGGCTGCAAAGGGTCCAGCCTGCTGCTTGTGTCATTTGCGTTGGATAGAAACGCTGCCAGCAGTGGTGGCAGACAGCAGGACAGGAGAGCTGCTGTTCCCTCGCGTCTGGCCCGGGACAGGAGAGGTGTGCTGGGAGTTCTTGACCTGGCAGCTCAGACTCGGGGCTGAGAGTGTCCGCTGGTTGTACTGTCATCTTGTGGCTGCTATGTCCCAGGAAGATCTGGTGTGCTGTTCTCCAGGAGAAATTGGCTGTTTCTAAAGCAGATTTGGGTCAGGGTGTTTATTAAGGCATCCCAAGGGTGTCTAGGTGTTTCTAGCTGCTGGGCACAGAGGTGCAGACAAGGCAATCTGTTGAGAAAGTATTTGCAAGACATGCTGCATGCCTTTGGAACACCTCAGTGCACCATGGGTCTTGTGTGCAAATACATCTTGAATATTTCAGAGAACAGGGAACTTTTATAGCCACAGAAAACAGATGGGTGGGATCCTGAGAGGCAGTTCATTGCACTGACCTTCCCCAAGACAATGTCAGCTCAGCTGAAAGCAGCCTTTGCCTGTACTGCCCTTAAAATCCCTCCATGGCGGAGATTTCGCAAACTTTCCAGGCCATCTGTTCAAGAATTTTACTCTTGTTTTGGTGGTAGTATCTGGATTACATTTCTCATTCCTCATAGCTCTTGGCTTATCAGTCACCAAAGACACAGAGGATTTTCTTTCCTTTGTTATGTGAATCTGCACAATAATTAGTAAATAATACATCAGTGTTGTGTTTTGCATCTGTATGCTGATTTGGAGAAAGGTCTAACAAGCTTTGTGTGCACCTGCTACTTGTGTTTCTCCACATGGAAAAGTACATGCCACGGAAGTGCAGTGCTGCTGGCAGCAAGGACACCAAGTAGCCAAGGGGCTACTGTGGTGAGGTGCTGAGGGTTTTCCTGAGAGTTGTGGAGGCTCAGCCTTTCTTGGAAAGGTGCCCCACAAAGGCCTCAGTTTGGTTAGGGACAGTCATGTTTGATGATGGCCAGCCATAAAGTAAAACTTTTCTTCAGTGCACTTCCACTTCCAGCTAAGAGTGAGAAAATGCCACATAGGATGAAATTAGGAGCAGAATTTGGTTCGTGACATTTTGTCCTAAGCTTTAAGCAGATGTAATCTTTCTTCATTGTCTAGGCTCATGCTATAGTCAAAGGTGAAGCACCTGTCCCCCTAGAGAATCTTTTTCTCCCTTCTAAAGTGAATTTTTAAGTTAGCTGGTAATGGGAGCAAAATCTAGTCACTTTCCATCTATTTTCTTTTGTTTTACTATGCAGACTTGCAAAATTCATAAAGCTTTCCCATATACTGATGTCAAGCTAGCCAAATAGTCAAAAAGTATTAGTATTCTAAAACAGTTGGAGATATTAATAATTTGTGTAATAGAATTTGTTTGCATAAGAAATTCACAAATAAATATTCCATACTGAACACTTCTAAGAATACTGAAGTCTTGGTCAGGACCAGTTGCTAAGAGAAAAAGCCGCAGTCACCAAGTAAATCTCTTGTGCATCGTTTGAACTTGTATTATATGTAGCTAGCCCTTGAAAGCAAGCTGCTTTCTGCCATCCCCTGAAGACCTGTGGTCATGGAACATTTATCCATTTTTCGACATGATTTCAAAATGCATTATTATTTACTTTGATGAACACTCAACATGAGTACCATGTTTATGCAATTACAGATATCAAAGTGGGGATGTAATAAAGCTATAAATCTTCGCATCTGTTCTCTCTGTCCATTGAAAAGATAAATCATAAATTATCATAGCTGTATGATTAGAATGTTTTAGAAAATGGCACCAGTTTTTTTCTCTCCTGAGAGACTAATTTAAGGCTAAGTCATTAAGTCTGAGGATGTTTGTCTTAGATCTTTTACCAGGAGGCACACTGTGCTACTTCTGGTTAATCCATTTTGTAAGTGGGACAGATGAAAATATTCCTTCCAGAGAAGGGGATTCTTATTAAGGCCAAGATTACACTTTTGAATCTTCCACTGGTCCATCACACGCTCTCAACTTGCTTTTATTTGAAGAAATAAGGAATTGAAAAACCAACACAACCATTTTTCTCCTCCAGAATTTTCCTTGTCAGCTGTGACCAGCTGGCAATTTCCATTTGGATTTATTTCTATGTATTTCCATCCTGGTGCAGAGATTATGACAAAATATTCTTTTATATCCTTTTACTGCAGAAAAGAAAGTTATTTTCTTGCCAAGTCAGACACACATTTATGGCAGAAACAGTCACACCTATCTTCTCTCAGCAACTTTCAGTCCATCATGTGAGTTGTAGCAGTAACCTACACAGGGCAAACACCTCCTTTGTATTGTCAAATGTTATATAGCACAGTCTTCAACTGGAAAGTCTTAATTTAGCACTTCAACATAGGATCTGAAATACAAATTTCCCATGGATATCTACACAAGCAGTAGCTAAGTCCTGTTCAGTGTCCTTTCTAATAACAAGTGGATCTTTGGACCACCTATGCAGGACCTGAGAAAAAAGTAGTGTGGCATTTTTGATGGATGGATGAGTAAAGACAAAAATTCTAGGGGGATGCTAACTGCTTAAGGTTACTTAGGTCATGATATAAAGACATCTGTTGTATCTATTTATCTAAAAGAACTGGAATTAAGGGAATGCTTCCTATCATAGTCTTGTTCTTTTCCTTCAGTATTTCTGCTCCCTGGGTCTGTAGAAGCACTGTGTCAAAGTGAGGTGTTCTCCCCATGTTCATGTCACCACTTTGCCAATGGTGGCTAATGACAGGTGTTTCTTCACAAAGCAAAATAATTTCTAAATGATCTGGTCAGTGGAAAGTCAGAAAGGCATTGAAGAATTCAAGCCTTGTGACTGTTCTTGCTACATAAAGTTCTTTAAATATTTATAACCTGCATATTGCAAAGCAAACAGAAGGAAGGTGGGGATGGGCTGTACAAGTTTACATGTTTTCTTATCTCTTCAAAATTACTGTAGCCCTTCTAGCAGGGGGAAGAATTCAGTATTCCTCACATTTCTAGCTCAAGTCTTTTGTTTGTTGAGTCAATGTGTCTCAGTCAACAACTTTCTCTCCACAGCTTTTCCAAAAGTAAAGATTGCCCTTGAACTCCAAACCCTCCTAAGAAAACATGGGGCAGATGACAACATTTCTGAACTTATTCACCCTCTGCCAAAGCACACACTTGGCTCGGATAGTAGAGCTGTATCAGTGAAATCCAGTGAGGTCAACAAATAAAGGCAACACAAAGTCAGTGTATTTTACTAAGTCCTCTGACACAGTACAGGTGAAAGATCAATAGAAGTTGGCAAGGTTCAGCTCTCTCCTATGGGAAACATTTGAAAAAATCTTGTTGTTCTGGGTTGCTAAAGATCCTTGCCAGTGTGTTCACATTGGTGAGATGGAACTGGAAATGTGTCAGAACAGACATGGGCTTAAATTGTAGTCAGACCAATGTTTTAAATAAAATATAAATAAAACACTTTTCTGTCTTTTCCTCTGTAGCAAGTTCTGAATCCTTTTCCATCCATCCTGTCCCAGTTGCAATTTTCATGCAATGCTTCCTCAGGCATCACTCTAGCTGACCTCCAAAGTGTGATGTTTCTTTGTCCAGTACAGCTATGGGAGAGAAGAGAAGGACAAGCACTGCAGGTGATAAAGTCTCTGCCCAATTTTTTTTTTTTTTTTTAGGCCAAAAGGACCCTAAGGAAACAGGATGAAGAAAAGCAGTTGTAAAAATCATGGCTGCTCTTAAAAGAAAGGAGCAAGGGGACATGAAGTGTTGGCCATGGATCTGTCATCTGCTGAGAGAATTTTCTCACCTGTCAGGCAGATTTCCTATGGACTGATTCCTACTTGCTCCCAGCTCTCTTTAAACTCAGTATCTTTTCCTCAAGCTGTTAAGTCTCTTCCTCCCTCCCTCATCTAACACCCTTATGATCCTTGCACGTAGTGGACCTACGTGGGTCTGTTTTACTCTGTTTCTTGTGCTCCCTCTCCTCTTACAAGCCTGTTTCAGTGATTAATAAGAAGCACACTAATCAGGAATTTTCCTCCTCTTCCTGCCCTTCTGACAGTTTAATATATTGCCGAGGACTGGGCACAAAGGTAAGAAAGAAATTAAAGCATATTTAGCAATTAGACTTTTCTTGTGCTGAAGGATCTCCCACCCTCTGGATGCAGGAATAACTTTGCAGAGTGGAGAACTGCTGCTGGGTGGAATGTGTCAGCTGCTTACCAGGTCACGGGCACGTTACAGAGCTGTTGGAGAAACACGCCGAGGCGGTGGCACGAACGCAACCACATGCTTAGCGTTAAGCCAGTGAGAAATTCCACTGAAGTCAAGGGGGTTTTTGCATGTGCTTAAGGGCTTTGCTGGACTGGGGCTTACGAAGGCAGAATGGACTAGGGGTTCGTCAGATGGGATTGGACCAAGAATCTTGCACCCCTTCTCTTGCCAAATCCTGAAGGATGCCTCTGATTCACAAGTGACAGGAGTGAATTGGATCATTGAAATGAAGGGAATTCTGCTGACCAGCTGGCCATAAGCTTCCTGATTGGAGGCTGCTGTGAAAAAAGTGACTTTTTCTTACAACCACTTAGTCCTTGCTGTGGGTTTCATGTGTGTATGTGTAGTTTTTTTTGGTCGAACTATCTGAAATCAGGTAAGTCATTTGATGGAACAGGATTCCTGTTCACAGATTTTTGGCTGTCATTATGGATGAAAACACATAAAATAATGATTAAGAACAGTATTTGCAGAGTCAGCAGCTGAGTTCCCTGACTTGCTACGGTTGCAGAGCAACAACATTGCAGCAGGCAAAAGATTAACCACAAAGACTGTTGAAAAGAAAAGAAAAAAAAGAGGCTGGATTTGTCAGATCAAAGAAAATAAACTTGATGATACTTAGAGATTAAATTGTCACAGGATGATATATGTAGCCATAAAAGCCTATAGGAATAAACTGGAGCTCAGCTGCTGAGGAACTGTCAGCAGCCTAAGGATATTGTGTGGCCTTGACTGAGCTAAGAGAAGGGGCATTCATAGTCTCAGAGCCGGAACTGAGTCACTCCATGGCTACAGACACATCACTTGTGCTTCCCATTCTCTCCCAGCTGAATGGTAAAACATAGAGATGGGAAAACTAATTCCAACAGGAAAACTGCTTCATGCTCCCTACTCCTTTTGGGTCCTAGTCATCATGTGATACATCTCTATTTCAGTGACACTGCTGTGCGTAGAGAAAAGACTCATTAATTTTTTTCTGTGTGTTTTGCAAAACTTTTCTTAATTCCCTGCAAGGCAAACCTTGTTTTCCCTTCCAGAATTCAGTTAGAGAGAGAGAGAATAATCCCAACAGCAAGATTTCAGCCAATATCCTAAACCAGAAGGAAGGTCTAGGGTCAAAGCTAGCAAATTATATTGGGAGAAGTGAGTTCACTGTCAGTGTGTTCTTTCATGAGCAGATCACAGAGGTCTGGAAACTCTGTCATTGCAGAGGCAGTGAAATACTGCTGGTTTGCTATAGGCAATGTCTAATCTCCACCCCCTCCATTCTCTTGTGAAATGAAAAATACAATCACCAAGGGTTCAAATAACCGATGAAGAAACAGTCCTCCTTTTCCAGTGGTTTTGAACAAAAGGAGAAGGGCAAAATGTTGTCACTGTAAGCAGAAGCAGACCTGTGCGAGCTCAGCTTTTGGAGATGGAAGTCAGACATGAAGACAGAACTAGCAGAAGTTCAGAAAGGCATTTAACCACTGGTACTAGCCATTTGTGTGAGACTGACTTTCATACTTTGGGGACACTGTGGTGCTTAAAGAGACAGAGCTTTGAATGCTGAAGTTTTGTTCATTTTCAGAAAGCTTTGGCAAAACCAGCATATTCAAGTGATTGGAGGGATGGAGAGACTTACAAAGAGATGAAGAAGGGGGATCTAGTGTGTGATTCAGCCAGGGACCTCATTGGAGGTCAGGAAAGTCACTTAGCCATGGAATTTGCTGTCTACAGACCAAGTGCCTAACCTAAGCCAGTAGTGTGGACTCCTTATAGAATTGTAGGATGGGTGAGGTTGGAAGAGACCTCTGAGGCTCAAGTTAATGGAGAGAGACAGATACCTCCAAAACCTGTCCTCACCACTGCTCCTACAGAGGGGCTTTCCCTTGGGGAAATGCCACCATCTTTTCATTAAATTATCCTCCCTGTACTGTTGTAATGTCTTCAGTACTATGATAGTCTCTCACTTGGTCTACTTAGAGCATAACTTGTTTAGATCCTGAGTATCTGATGGCATTTTGCCATTACATCCCTAAAATCAACTAGAGACAAGTGCTAGATTTGCCTGGGTGGACTGTGTAGGTCAATGCATCACTAGATTAGTGTTTTGAAAAAGAGAAGATGCTGTCTCCCAAGAGGAGCACAGTGTACAGCAATGCAAATGGCCTGAGCATGTGAATGAATAAATGTTTGCAGTGTACATTGCAAGGAAAGCAGCTGCGTCTTCATCTGGATCGTGAACAGGAACTAAGTCCAGGAACTCTGAGCTTAATTTATTGTTTTTCTACATCTATTTCATGCAGATGAGTTCTCAGCATCTCACTGCAGCACTGAGAGCTCTGCAGTTTCTCTTGATAGGGCCTCCTACTTCAGACTCAGCTGTTCATGCAGTGGATGAGAAAGAGAGATGAATATTTGCCTATACCAATACATAGCAAAGGGGCACAGGCTCCTTTCAGTCAGCAAAAGCATTGTGGAAAAGTCTTGCAGGAAAGGCTTCTGTTGCCTTTACCTAATTCCTGATTGGGTAACTGCATGCTGTTCTTCCCAAAGACTTCCTGCTTCTTTGCTGGAGAAAGTACCTCTGACCCCTTAGGTTAGTCTGCTGTATAAATTCAAGACTGTTTAAACACCCACCATGTTTCAGCACCATGAGGTGGTATCTAGCAGGGAGAAGAGGGCTGCTGTTGAAATTGTT
Organism: Xenops minutus; assembly: GCA_035221455.1. Taxonomy (NCBI): domain Eukaryota; kingdom Metazoa; phylum Chordata; class Aves; order Passeriformes; family Furnariidae; genus Xenops; species Xenops minutus. Next base: position 15,044,733 of record JAWWEE010000162.1, on the reverse strand, counting down.
TGTGGGGTCTCTTGGGAGTGAGGGTGTTGTGGGAGCTCAGTTCATTCTCCAGGATGGAAGAAGGGAAAGGTAAAGGAACATATATCTCTGCCTCATGGTCAGCTCTGCCATAAGTGGACAGGACATAAAGCAATCTTGGCCCCCACTGGACTTACCTAGTAAGCTCTGTGCTGTGGGGTCTCAGATACCTACTAGATCTTACTCTGGAGATATCTCCTTCCTGAATGCCTTGTATCCTGCCTAGATTTTTCCAGATTTAGTCTTTGATACATGTGAGAGCATGGACAACTGAAAATGACTCAGATGCAGAGCTGTAGAAAGCCATTGGTCTCTGTTTCACACAATAATCCCCTGAAGCTCCACATTAGAGAAAATCCATGTGATTTCTTGCAATGTGGTGTCACATGAAAAGACATCTCCCCCAGTGCTGTTTTGGAAATACAATAGTTGTTTCTGTTTTATCTGCTGTGCCATCAGCCCCCCCAGCTGGGGACTCAAACATGCATTAATTCTGCTTTCGACTGCCAGGAGAGTTTATTATGGCCAACAGCAAGAAGCATGTAGGAATCTGTGAGGTGTGTGCAGAAATGCAGAAAAAGAGCCTTGGTCCCTGCTTGTTGTCAGCTTTCATTACAGCAGGAGAAACTTCTTGCTGGAGAGGGGATCATGTAGTAGGCAAACGTTGCACAAGAGGGAGAGAGATGCCAGGACTGGCTCAAAGACTGTTGCAGTGGGAGAGGGGGAAAAAGAGAAATCCAGAATCTGAAATACAAGAGGAGAGATGAGATACAAGGTAGTCCTCAGGAACTTCAAGTGTAAGGCTGACAGAATGGTTGGCTCCTTGAATGAGGGCTAAGTAATTTTTTTTCCCTTTTCTTTCCTTTCCTTTCTTTTTTCTTTTTTCCCTTTTTTTTCTTTTTTTCTTTTTTCTTTTTTCCTTTTTTTTTTCTTTTTTCTTTTTTCTTTTTTCTTTTTTCTTTTTTCTTTTTTCTTTTTTCTTTTTTGTTTTTTCTTTTTTCTTTTTTCTTTTTTCTTTTTTCTTTTTTGTTTTTTTT
>JAWWEE010000162.1:14854484-15043578 GCA_035221455.1 Xenops minutus | reverse complement strand
CCCATCTGACTGTGGCTTTATAGAGTTTTTTGTGTTTGTTTGACTGGGTTTGGTTTTACTTTTTTTTAAATTTGATTTGTTTTTTGGTTTTGGTTTTTTTTTTTTTGTTTGGGGTTTTTTTGTTGTTTGTTTGGGTTTTGTTTTGCTTTGTTTTTTAAAGTTGTTCTGCTTAATATTAAAGGTATGTTACACTACCTGTGCATCTTACTTGTGACACACTTTACCTGGTTCACTTTTTAATTTGTCTGAGCTTGTCTTCTCACCAGAGATGTAGTCTGTTATTGATTAAATAATTCATTTAGCTGTGCCCAAGATGACAAATCTGCTTATTGTCACAAGAAAGTTGATATACTATACTTTGTTTACAAACGTTGTACAACAGTCAGAAAGTAATGTATAACTACAATATTTTTATAGATTTTACATACTATGTACATTTCATTAACAGCTACATCCAGCAATAAATGTATATTTATTTGATAAAAATTGAAAGTGGCACTAAAATAACTCACATTTATTGGTTGTGCTCAAAGTAAAGAGAAAAGGGAAAAATTCACATGGTGAATTAGCTTACAGACCATTTAAAAATCTCATCATGCTTCCTAAGCTCTCACATTTAACCCTTTGAACACTGCTTTGGGAATGCACAGAAATTTCCACCAGCCTTCTAAAGTTTCATTGAGAGTATATGGTGTATGGCATATAGACATGGTCACATCCCCATTTTGTCTCTCTGGATGAACTTCTCACATGTGTTCAATGAATTAAGAAGAATTTATCTTGTTAATCCTGTGCTTAAAAATATAATACTGTTCCTACTTTGACATTATATTAGACATATTTTAAAGTGACAGTTCTCAGAAATACTGTTCTTTCCTCACCCTCCTACCCAAAACTTGCATTAACATATTGATTAAAAAAAATTATCATCCTTACCAGCACCATTACAGATATCCAGACAGACACAGTTTTAGTCTCCGCTTGTAGAACCTATACTATTTCAGAGGCTGTTTCAGAAACAGGCTTCAGAGGGGCTTATAAGATTTGGAAAAGTTGGGCAATGAGAAAGGAGCACACTGGAACAGGAGGTGCACTTACTACCCTACTACCATCCTGATAAAAATACCATGTACAACAGAGACATTTGCAAGTAATTATCCTCAAGGAACACTGGGAATGGCCAACTTTTCATATTTAAAAATTGTTCTTTCTTACATTTGGGCCTGGTAAACTTCTTCATCTTGTCATTTAAAACAAAGTATAAATTCCTTGAGTTCAATCTAATAAATTCATAGAAACAAAAAAAAAGGAGTAATGTAAGCATTGTTCAAAGGCTCCAAATTTTTTCTAATTCTCAAGACATTTCTTTTTTGCATGTAAATATATTTTACAGATTGGATAACATCATTTTAGCAAAAAATGCTGAAGAATTTAGCAAATATACTAACTAGCAAAATCATATTAGTTAATGTCCAAGTGCAATGTGGTAGGTAGGTACAAGATTTTATAGCAATACTAAATTATCAGCAAAAAATATGCTTAGACTCCAACTGTTAAATACAAATACTGAAGCCATATGAGGAGCAGCTGAGGTCACTTAGTCTGTTCAGCCTGGAGTAGTGGAGACTTAGGGGAGACCTCATTGCAGTCTACAACTTTCTCATGAAGGGAGGAGCAGGGGCAGGCACTGGTAATTTCTCTATGGTGACCAGAGACAGGACCCAGGGGAATGGCCTGGAGTTGTGTCAGGAGAGGTTTAGATTGGATATTAGAAAAAGGTGCTTCATCTTGAAGGTGATTGCATGCTGGAACAGGCTCCCCAGGGAAGTGATCACAACACCAAGCTTTCTAGATTTCAAGAAGTGTTTGGATGATACTCTCAGGCATATACTGTGACTCTTGGGGATGATCTGGTGCAGGGTCAGGAGCTGGACTTGACAGTCCTAGTGGGTCCCTTACAACTTGGCATATTCTGTGACTCTGTGAAAAGAAGTTTGGAAATACACTATATCATTTCCAAGACAAAAAAAAACTTCATTGTATTTTATTTATGTATTAATTTTGCATTAAATTACCTTGAATGTACCAAAAGTATGACTTGTGATGTTCAGTAGTCTATTACAATTCCCAAAACTGTATTAATTACTTTAGTTTCTAAAGGAGCTAAATTAGGTTATTTTTATTTCTTGTAACAGTCAAATAAAAAATGCATACAGTGAATTTATAAAGATGTATGTTTATGGATGTCTACATCTACTTGCCTGCTGCATATATAGCGTATAGTGTACCTGATTTTATTTACATATAAACTAAACATGTAAATGAGCATTTTCAAGCAATACTAACCACACAAGTTTTTGTATAATGTCAGTGTTTTCTCACAAGTTTTTAGTGTTATTTTCCCCACAAAATGTGAACATTATTGATGCATATCATTGTGTAGAACCCTCTAGTGGATTCAAATTATATGTAAAGACTTTCAATTTATATATTTGTCATTTTATAAGACATTGTGCTTCAGTGGAAACAATGATTCATACATGAAGAAAAAAATTAAAATACATTTTCATAAAAAAGGCACAAATTATTGATAAACGCATCTATGTTTGCAGATTGGTTATTTCTCAGAGGTTATTTGGGGTCATAATTGTAAATCTCATTACCTTGCTTGAAGGAGAAGGTCTCTTTCATTATTATGGTGCTGAGGTCCATATCCCTGAAGCTAATTGCAAGGTATTGCTTCAGAGTTCTAATTGTTTGCCATCAAAATAGCTGTGTAAGCTTGATTAACAGTGTTCAGCAACATTCATAATAGTCCAAGCCTGGTCCTGCATAAAATAGAAACTGGGAAAAAATCAATAAGATTTAATAAGATCAGGAACAATCACTTACAATAGTACATCAATCACACAAAGTAATAGGTGCAGGATTTGATAGGGTCCTGAACTGCCTGAGAGATTCATAACCAGTACTCGTTAATGATTTGTTCATTTGCATTTTATCAATCCAGCTACAGCTGACAAGCAGAAGGACCAGTAAGAAAATATGTTGACTTAAACTCATCAGAGTTTGTAATTAAAAAAATAACAGATAACTTAATAGGAAAATCAGGTGTAGCTATAGATGTGGAGTGTGTATGTATATACATGTGTAGATGTGCTTTTTCTTGCTGCAAGATTATAAAAAATTACCACACCATAGTGGCTATTAGTATTCCCATAATCCCTCAGAAAGTCTGCTTATGTCTGAGAAACAGTACAACAAAATATAAATTTTTAAATTCTCCTCAGTGCTTCACAATGTTTCTTTCTCATTGTATTTCATATAGTGTAATGCCATCATGATATTTAATATGAAACATGCATATTGTCTTGTTTTCGTACCCTTTTAAATAAATAAAGCCCTGGGCTTTGCCTTGGGCCAAACCCATATCAAACGCAAAACCAATAGTAACGAGATGGCTTTCTGGTGATTATTATTTAGCATTATATCCTATATCAGCAGATTTTATGTCTTTCTATAGTAATTAAGTTTTGTTTACTATCTGAACATTTTTTTTGAATTGTCATGAATAAACATCAGATCTCATTTATCCAGACGCTTGCCTGTTTGTAATGCATCAGTCTTTTGTTTAAAATAAGAAACCCAGAGCCAAACCAAACTAAAATGCAAAAAAAACCCCATACATGAGCTGCCTTGTGTGTGGATCAGTTATTTAGAAAGTGATCTTATGAGTCTATCTTCAGACCATGTTTGTTTGCCTGCATTTGTTGGGTCCATTCTGATGAGGGCCTCATTATAAACCAGTTTGCATACCTCCCTTTTCTGAGGAGCAGTTTGCTCTGTTAAATGTAGTAATTCTAATTTATATCCTGATTAACATGCTTCTCTGGTATCTTGGCTTTTCATATCCTTACACTAGATTTATTTTTTTCCCCAACAGAACCTTAAAATGCTCTCTTTGGCTCTCTTAAGAGTATCTTGTGACCCACAACATCTTTTGTTTATTTGTAGGATCCTCTTTGTTGCTCATTTTACTCAGCTTCTCCTTTTTAAAATGAGAGCAACAATTACTAATCAATAAATATATGCTCCTGTCACATCATCTTATTCTATGACAGTATCTAATACCAAAGTCAAGGTACAAAGTCAAGGTTTCCTTAATGCAGAGCGGTTTAAAATGGAGATTGTCACATGCAAGTGTGATATGGCAAGAATATAATTTGGGTTTTCTTTGCTACATGAGGCCCCTTGGCCTCAGAGACTCTAATGGAGGAGCTTCCCAAGTTTGGTGACACTGTGATTTTTGAGGTAAAAAGATGACTGAGTTTACAGGCTGACTGAAGCTTTGATTTTAAAGGTTGCACCATCACCATCACAGTTAAGTGTTTCATGAAGAAAGAATTGGCAGACTGGTGGCTTTGTCAGAAAATTGGCTCAATCTCTAACTGGATTTCAGAAATTATATTCTCTACACTACTATTCTGGGACATGTAAAAACTATCAACTACTGTATTAATCATGGATTAGTTGCAATAACCATTAATTTTATAGTAGTTTCAATTTTTTTATAACTTTACAAATATATCCTGAACTGGGTAATTAAATCCATGAGCTGTATTAAAATCAGAGTAGTAATAAAAGAAAGGGAACGATTTACAACAGTAAGTCTCGCAAAAAGGATATTCTTTTTCTGACTCTGAGCCATCCATGAATAATTTCTGATTTTTAATGAGTATGCTTGCTTCAGTAAATAGCTGTTTCATGGAGAAAAAACTACAGCTTCTGAATTTGCTAGATATTCTTGGATAAAAATATTAATTTGTCTATTAGATGTGTGTGATTTAACAGCTGTGTTATTCATTTCTCTGAATAGGTTTGATGAAATAGTCTCCTCATCAGCTGCTGCTCCAGCCTCCCCTGTAAGTTGCTGCCCATGAATCACAGATACCCTGTAACATCTAAATTGCTGGAGTCATCAACTACATCTAAACCCAGGCTGACTTCCATTCAGGTTGATTCTAGGCTGCAGAGTCTAGCAAGAGCTAAAATTGTCCCCTTCAACCATTGCCATGATGAAAACTGTAATCTCAGAAAAGGGAAACACAAATATCTGGAATAGCTGTCTTTCCAATTTACTGACAGGTGAGTTAGTACCTTCAGTATCAGGTTATGTTTTCTGTTTCTTGATTGAGCATGTATTGCTCTTTCAGGAGCAAACCTTCATCCTTGACTGCTGAGTCTGCAAACCTCTTCAAAGAAAAATACTTTCCCAAATCCATAAGAACAAGGCCAGGCATTTTTAATTTCAAGTTAATTGCTTGTTTTCACATATAGAGGTGTATGATACCCACTGCAAGTATCCTGCAATATATAAGACTTTGAGGGTTGAATGTGTGACTCATGAAATGGAGGTGGATTCCTGTCATCTGGCTGCAGCTGAGGGCTGTGCCTTTTAGTAGAACTTCTATTTGTGGGAAGGTCTGAGCCACAGTCTACTGCAGTACAGTCTGGCAGCATCTCTCTGACTCTGCAGCCCAGGACAGACAGATCCTGAATTTTACTAACCAACAAGGCTGCACACACAGGATCAGAGAAAGAAATAAACCTCTGTAATGGCCTGAGGGTGTGAGGAGAGCAACAAGGAGCAGAAATGTATGTCAGGTGTAGGAACTGGAGAGATCTGTGTGACAGACGCTTCTACCATGTGCAGGTATGTCCAGTGATTGATAACATCAAAGTGTCAACATTTCTTTTTAATTATATCGGTTCTTGGATTCTCAAGAGACAGTAATTGTCATTTTGCTCTTTAAGACCCGACTCAGGGCCCAGATCCTCTAAAGAAACTTCTTGACCACTCCACTCTTTAGAAAGCTTAAAAAGATAATAAATCAAAGATATCCAGAATTTCAAGAAACTGGAAATTCACAGAACTTATGAGAACAACTATCAGAAAACTATGCAAATCATACTAAAAGCAAACACAAAACCAAGTCACTAATTATCTGAGTTGTCTAATAAAAACTGGTATCCTGTGTATACTCTGATTTTTTTTCCATTATGCAAGAGCTACATTATTTACCCCATGCTTGTGATGACTCACAGAATATAAAAATACTATGTTTCAAAGCTATGTTTTTGCTAAAAAAGAAAAAAAAAAAACACAAAAAAACCCCACAACACCAGAGCACAGTTTTTAGAAACAATTTTCCTTGTCTCCTTGCAAAGAGTTTTATTAAAAGTGCTTTGATATTGCTACTGCTGAACTTTTAGATGTGACATTATCGCATTATTCAAGATTTGGGGGTATCTAATGGCACTATGTTTCTGTTTCCTTGTAAAAAGAAGTGACTATGGGAAGCTGTCTCAATATTCTGGGGGAATAAGAAGCAAAGTACTCCGAACTGAGCATTCTTCCAGAAGAGGGAAAAATGTTAAAGCAAGATCCAGCTTTAGGCAACAACTACTGGTCTGTAAAGACATATCATACTAGATAGTTTTTTTAATGCCAAAGAAGGGTTTTTGTCAGTAGGGTCCTGTTTTCTGTACAGTAAAGAAGCTCTAAAAGGTATTATGACCTGTAGACTTCAGAGATGAGGATCAGGTATGCAAAGCTAAAAAAATGAACTCCTGCTTCTGAAATTCTAAATATTATACATGTTTTGAAATTTTCAAGGCCTGGTTTTGAAATGAACAGACTAAAAGTAATACAATTACTGAAGACCTCATGTTAGACAACACTGTTTGTAACCAGAGCCTGAAATCTGTCTTTCAGTGAATTCCAGTTTGGAAAGCTTTATGTTTGACCTCTATTATTTTAAGATTTTGCCCTAGAATATTTAAAACATAAGCTTAACTTTCTCCTTCTTTTCTTTTTCTTCCTCCTCTTCTTCTTTTTTATTATTATTTTTTTTTAAAAAACTTGTCACCATGTTTTCATTTTTTGTCATGTATATTATTCCAGAAGGATTTGATGTCTGGAGTGATTGCATAAATCAACTCAACTATGTCACTACTTATAAGTTTGCAATATGTTAACTCTCTTCATAATTTACATAATGTTTAAATAATATACCTTCTTTTTCCCTTATCTCTACATTAATGTGATTAGAATCAGTGGAAGCGCTATAATTTTCTCGTAATGTGTGCTTTCCTCCTACGCTTGCTTATTACAAGAAGTATCATTTCTAAAACTAGCAGTATCAGATCAGTTTAGCTATCAAAAATTATTTTTTTCCATGAACTAAAATACATTATTTTTTCTACTTAGTATTCCTTTTAAGATAAACAAACAACAGAAAATTGTTGCTTTGTCTTATTTATTTCCATGCTGGCATTTCCATTCCACTACTGTAAGCAGTAGTGGAATACATCTTCTGATATATTATGCAATTAAATTGATGGATGGTTAATTGAGTCAGTATGGCATACCATATGTGTACTCCTGACCTGAATGTCACTGGTCAGATTAAGGCTTCACACATTTGACCAAAGAGCATATGCTGTTATTGAGAATGTGGCTCTGGATGGGTTAAGGATTTTAGTCCATGGAAAAAAAATCATAACTGGCTTTGCTCTTTGGTTGTTGGAGCCCTAGCTCCTTAGGAGTCCAGCTGTAAAGGACTTTAAAAATAATGAAAGTTATTAATTAAAAGCTTACTGACATCATGGCCATTAACTTTGGCAGGCTCTTTCATTAATTTATTTGATCTCTCTTATTACATGACATATCCTCATCATAGTATTTGTGCCTTTGCACATCGGGCTTTAGGTCTTATTGGGTTTTAATTTGTGCTCAGCCTTTTTTTTTTCTTTTTTCTTTTTTCTTTTTTCTTTTTTCTTTTTTCTTTTTTCTTTTTTCTTTTTTCTTTTTTCTTTTTTCTCTTTTCTCTTTTTTCTCTTTTCTCTTTTTTCTCTTTTCTCTTTTTTCTTTTTTCTCTTTTTCACTCTCCTGTTGAGAGAAGCTCTTTTGTGTTGATTGACACAAGTTTGGGAAGGATTAAATAAACCCAGCAAATGGAGAATGCCTTTTTCACCTTCGCTGGAGGCAGCTATCTTTCAGCAATCAAACCAGCACATTGCTGCAAAGGCTCATTATATCACTGCCTGATTGCATCCCAACAGCAGGAACGTTGTGGCACCAGCAGTGGTTGTTCCATTGGAGGGGCATTGTCTATGTTGGGACAATTTAGGTTGAATGGCACTTCAGGAGGACTCTAACCCAAACTGCTGCTCAAAGTAGGGCTCACTTCAAAGTTAGGTCAGGTCTTTCAGGGCCTTATTCTGTTCAGTCTTATGTTTTCTTCCTCAGATGGGCAGAATAACACTGAAAATTTTACTAGCTGCTGAGAGAGGCTGGGAGAGGCTGGAAATGTGTAAGTCTAGGGGTCCCTAAGAGCAGGCCAGGGAGTTTGTCTTGAAAGGGTTGGCAGAGTTGACTCAGTTGCAGACCAGGAGTGGGTCTCTGTTCAGAGGCAGTCATTTCAGGAAGGGCTGTTGTCGTGTTCATCCTGGTTTCTAAAGCAATGAGGCTGCACTGTGTGGGTTTGTCTTTCTTCCCCCATAATATAGAATACTTAAGGCTGCAAAATACTTCTAATGTCATTAAGTCCAACCGTTAATGCAGCACTGCCATGGTCACCATTAAACCACGTACCAAGCACCACATCTACATGTCTTTTAAATACCTCGAGGGATGATGACTGCACCACTTCTCTGTGCAGCTTGTTCCAATGCTTGACCATCTCATGTGTATTGAATCATATTATGAAATGAAAAATTGGCTGAAGAGAGAAACTCTTTTACTTCCTATGTCTGGGGAAAGCTCAGACTCTTCTAACACCAGCTAATTGGGACGGGTGATGACTCATGAGGCACAAAGCCATAGGAACCCGGGATTCAGCAGTCATCCTGTCTGCCAAATGACCTGCTTAGCTACGCATTACCTGCTGGCTAAGCTAGCCTGACTCTATCCAGCAGTGCCAGGGATAGGACACTTGCTGGGACCTGAAAAGCCACAGAGGTGTGTTTGATTTTGCCTGATCAGAACTGGCACAAGGTAGATAATCGTGGTCAAGTCCAAGAGTACTGTATCAGACCAAAACCCTTCTCATCCATCAGGTATGTAACCCTTTTCCTACTGTAACTCTGGCCATTGCTCTCATTGCTGCTGACGAGATTTCAGACGTTTAATGCCCTATAGTAGATGCAAACAATCAAACACAGTTTGATGAGTCTTGTGGAATCATTTCCTCGTCATCCAGTGCTGAAATTCATGGAGTTGCAGAAGGTGTGTTTTCCCTCAGTTTCCTAAAGATTATCTTCAGTCAACCCCTTTTCAGAGTAAGGAGTTAGTCAGTGGAAGCTCCTGGGTTCAGGTATCCCCATTACTCTGTGGACCAGACCTCTACTGAAAGGTTACTTTCAGTCTCCCAGTAGTCAGCCCCGGAGGTACAGCTCACAGCCCCACAGTGCTGGCTCCTCTTCTCACTTGGTAACTGTCTTGCATCTTTGCAGTTTCTCCTCCTGCAGACATGGTTTCAGTCTCCTCTTTGTCCTGACTTGCTGCTGTGGAATGTAAGACTTTTTTTTTTTTTCACTCTGTAGAACAAAAATATGAACCCAAGCATATCATGTCAAGACTTCTAGCTTGCATTTTCTGTCTGGGTTCTTCATTGCAAATAAGAGTAGCACCTTGTTTTTCCTCTTCTTTTTACTTTCCCTTTGTCCTCCTGCTCTCAGATAAGATTTATGCCCTGTTGTGAAAGCACTACACCTAACACAGCCAGCTCTCACAGTTTCACTTGCTGTGCAATTCCAGTATGATCTTGCTTCAATGCATACTTGATTCAAGAACACCGGGGGGTGTTCAGATGGATCAAACATGAGCCAAACTCTTATTTTATTGCAGTTTATTTCTTTAGGAAGAGGCAGAGTTGAACTAGGAGTTCATTGAGTTTTAAGCTAACATATATTCTCTCTCAGCAGGAGCAGACCATCGGCATATATGGTTATTTACAGCAGCTCAGCTGAGGGAGAGTGATCCATAAATAGCAACTTTTTGTGTTCACTCACAGGCACATATTCTTAGAGAAGGCAGAAACCTCACGTTCCTGCCCATTCGTTAACATTCAGCAATAGGAGTTTTGAGGGAAAATGTCTCCCTAGGTAGGATATCCTATAACTCCTGACCACAGGGGTTTCCTGCAGCTTCACCTCCAGCATCTGGTGTTGTCTGTTCATGGAGACAGGCATATGGGGTAGATGGACCCCTGATCTTATTCAGGAGGACAGCAATTCCCATGAGCCAAATGCAACACCGGAGAAATATGTCAGATGCATTCCAGATGGATATCCCTGGAGAGCAGTGCCTTAATTCATAGACCAGGCAAAGAAACTCAAAAAGGAAATGGCTTTCTTCCATTGCTGTGGGGAGCCTCAAGAAAGGAAGGGCAGATCACCTTCCTAGGCCCAGCTCACAGGCTTAGTCTTTCAGCTTTGGTGATGGAGGTGTCTTTAATCTGGACTGAGTAATCTCTTCCATCTCTTCCCTTGCATATTTCATAGGGATGCCTACAAACAGTCCTTATGGGTGTCCTTTTTGTATTACTGCTTAATTCAGAGAAATGACTTAACATCCTCTGCTACAAATGAACTCCCTCCTCAGTGAGAAAGAAAATGCCAGTCCTGCATTTTCAGATCAATGATACAGCCAATTTTTGAGGTACAGTGTACTAAGGCCAAATATATAGGTAAAGTTCTCTTATCCCAGGATGTCACATCTTTCCCTTACTTACAGTGACAGTGCTTCATCTTCTGTGGTATATACTTCTCATCTGTGGGAAAAAAATATTCTGCTGCCAACTCTCCATCTAGCCAATATATTTGTTTCACAGGTCTGTGAGATATCCCAGACATCACATCCCCTCTTTCTTTTCTCTAAGATACATATTTGTATCTTGACCTAAGTTTGGTCATCTGGCCAGTTCTCTGGTCATGTATTGACAGTACTTGTTATATTGCAATTAATTACTTGAGACCTTAGTCTCATGTCTTGCATGTAGACACTGACTCCACATGTGTAAGTAGCATCACACCCTGAAAATACCCAGACCATCCCCATAGGCAATTGCTGACCTGATAAAGTATTACAGTATTTACATAACACTTAAAAACTCTAGTGATCAGTAAAACCTCACTGTGCTAAACCCTGAACATAACTAGGGAAAGAAACTGAACTCTTCTTCTCAGCATTTGTTAATCAAACTGGCAGAGCTAAAGAGAAAGAGGTTTAGGGCAGGACTGTCAAATTCTGCTGCTCTGACAGGAACAGCAATTAACCCGGGGAACAATAAGGTTGTAAAATAGATGATCTCTTGCAAAGGTCCACCTCTGTCCAGTACAAATGCAGTAAAGCTCCCACATGAATGAACTGCTCCCAATAATCTCATTGCTATCTTCCAGAGAGTTAAATCCTGATCCTAGAAGCCAACGGTTGACATCCATCCTTACAGAAAGGCAAAGCAAAGTATAGACTCACCTTGACATTGTGCCGTTGATGAAGAACACATTTTGCACTGGCAATATTGCTTTAAGCCATGCTTTGTGCTTACAGTGGAAACTACTGAGGGCTCTTAGAAAACAGGTAGTTTGGAGACCCTCTTGCTGTTGACTGGCTTTGAACGCATTTCAGTCCTCTCTCCCAATGGAAGTATGTTTTTTATGTGTAGTAACAATGTGTTTTCCTTCTCACAGTGTATTTACAGATACGTGCTGCTTTCTGGCAGGTTGGTTGTGGATGACAGATTGAGAAGGATTTCGCATTGCCTGTGTTTTCTCTGTGGGGTTAGACAGCATGTGGGTGTGGTGTTAGATTCCTCATCTCTTCACTTAGACCTTGCATTAGAGGACTGGGAGGATCTTTGACAGGTGCTACAAGACGGTCCTCAAAAGGGGATTCTGTTTGTGTAGCTGTCAGGTCAAGTGGTGTTATTTAAGCATATGTACTGTGGTGGGTGTTTCAAACAGTTCCTTTAAGTTGTTCACAGCCATGAAACCATTTCAATTGACTTAGAGCTGCAGTCAGGCCATCTGCTTGCTCAAAACTCTTGACTAGTCTACAAACATTATAGGCTTTTTTTTAACAGTGTCTTTCTCTCTGACTGGTCAAGTGCCATGTTATTCTGTTAATGCCCATTCTCAATGCCTTTGCAGAGGTCACATTTCTACCTTGACCAGGTGGCTGCTCCATTCAGGAGACAAAGAGCCAAAAGGTTATTTGCAGTCTTAGCCAACCACAGTCTTTGCAGCTGGTGAGGATCTGTAAATGCCAGAGGTAATATGGAGATAACTGGTGATTTAGTGAACCGAATCTCTAAAGTTTTGTGCAGCATAATGATGATTTATGATGTGCACTAAAGACCCTGGAAAATCTGAATTCTAGGTCAGGATCCCATTCTATCAGATGCAGGTAAGTTCATGATTCAGTTAAATTCACAGGCTAACAAGCTATGTGTGTGTATGTATGTGTAGGAGGTGCTCACCTCTTTCTAACCACCTGAAAACATGAGAGTTGACTGTCAAGTAAGAAGAAAAACTGAGGAAGATAAAGATGCCTGTCTAGTGCCATTGTACCAGGAAATTACTTTTTGTCCATATAAATTCCCCCCAAAACTGACAATTTGCCCATATGACTTTGCCCTTATAAAGTACTGAAAAGGTTTTTGTGTCTAAATGGACCTTGCCAAAATGTCTTAAATAAATAGATAGAATGCAATCCTTGCAGCTGCTGAGGTTATTAGGAGAAGGTGTGATAGCTTAAAGAAAATGAAGGCAATAATTAGTCTAGAGGAAACAGCAAAATCAACAGGAAAAGCCCCCCTGTCCCTTTTTTTTTTTTTCATCCAGCCCTGATGACAGCCAGGAAAATTTCATTAGTCTTAAGAGCATTGCTTTGCCCTCTTATTTCCATCAGAAATCTGAATTCCCCCTGCTCTCGTGTGGTTACATTTCTTTACTGAAACCACACTGGGCTTGTGGTATTTTACTGTTTCTAGTGTTGAGGAGCTAGTACCTCTTTGCTCTGCTTGGGGAGCAGCTTTAGCTGCCAGGCATTGTACAAGCACATGGCAAAACCATCATCCCCTGCCTAAAGATCTCTCATACAACACCTGGCACACAGGGCAGTTGTGAAAAATGGGGGAAACAGGAGAATGGGTGAAAGAGACACCTGCAGACCAGTCTTTGTCATGGATCAGGAGCTCCTTTCACCACTCCAGGGAAATACAAGAATTAGAGACTCCCTTGGCATTCAAAGGAGCGATTCCTGTGGACCTCTGTTGACACTTCAGAGAAAGGAGTACTGATACCATCCCATCTGTCCTCCCAGGGAGCTGGAAACACAAATGTGCTTAGATACAACTGTCTTGCAGCCACCTGCAGCCATGCTGCTGCTGCTTCAAGACTTGGACATCCCAATCTGGTGCTCTGTGCAGCCTGTTGTACTGTTTTTGATGGAAAGCCAACACTAGATATTACAAAAGACAAAGCCCTTTTTCCCTACACTACTCAGCATCATAACTCAAGTCCTTGGCACCAGTGCTGCATGATGCAGGAGAGGAAACTCTTGCTGGATCCCAGCTGATGGGCCGCCCAGACCTAGAAACACGGAGGATTGATGGCCTCCGTAAACGCCCTTGCCGCTAGCACTGCTGCCTGTGCTGCTGAGTGATCCACGCCTGTCCCCCCAGGGCCTGCTTCTCCCCTTCCTTGCTTGGTGCTGACGCATTTTAGCAGCTGATAGATCACAATTTCTTTACCTCTTGCCCCAAGTGAGACATATTTCATTCGTGGGGGATTTCAGTGTGAGGAAGGCTCTGAGACCCAAGTTTGATTTCACAGGGCACTGCACTTCATCTGGGATTATTTTTAACTCTCTTCTGTTCTTTTAACTAGTGCTTTTAAGAGAGATAGGAAATGAGCCTAGAATGTATTTATTGAGCCCAGGGGAGGTGCAAGCATCTGCTAAATATTATGAAGATATCATTGATGAGTTGGTTTCACCTAAAGGCTGGAAGAGGTATGATGTTTACATGTTTCCTGTTGGGTGGTGCAGCGCAGGGGAGAGGGATGTCATACCTCAATGACAGCTCCCCTAATCAACGGATGGGATGTCACACAGAGAGTCTTCTGTGTTTTCTGGTTGCATTGGATATGAGAAAAGACTGTGTGCTAGGTTTATCAGCATCATTCATAGCAAGATTTCAGTCACTTTTCCTCTGAGATAAAAGATCTGTGTTTACTCCATCTGTCTTGCGCTTCCTACAAAGATCTGCCTGCTTCCCAGTCAGTTCTGGAGCTGTGTTCTTAGAGATTTAAAGGCACATTAAGATTTTCTCTTTTTCAACTGCTTCCTTCACAACGGTTATCTTCCTGAGCATGACAGCAAGCCTCTCAGACAATTAGTGGGGAGGAATCTATCATCCCTCATTGTCTGTGCTCATCCCAAATGATTTCCCAGGTGGGGTACAGCTGACCCACCTCAGTTCCAGAGATGAGTCACTGGTCAAACCACTGCTTCACATTTGGAAAAGAGCACAGAGAGGTCTTGGATTCCAGGCTAAGATATAAGACAAGCTTTTCTTGGGTGAGACCATCATGTAATGTTTATGCTTTCAATCCCTCCCCTGAAAGTTAAATAAACAGTAACTGCAGTCCTGTTGTGACAGGAAATAATTCCAGCCCTCTGCTCAGAAGTGAAAGTGTTGTCCCCCTTCAGGCTTTGATTCTTTTATGTTTATGTAATGACCAAAGATTCTGACAATAAAGTGTGATATCATAACCAGAGAGAGGTGGGAAAGGAGCAAGAAATTAATTTTTCAAAATGCTCTCAATATTCACTGAATCCTTTCAGTCCTCGTGGGGGAGGGAGCCCTGTATTCTATCGCACACCTGACATTGCCCTTAGCAAAATTAGTCACGATGGCCCCATGCAGGTTTTGGATTTATTGTCTGCAAATTTGGCTGGTCTGATCACTGGTCTGAACACCTGTGGAGCCTCAGAGTCCAGACTATTAGATTAATCTGTCAGTCACTCTATATAACAGCCTGTCCTCCTCTCCATCCCAGTCCGACACTCCCTTCTTAATTTTGGTGTATAGCTCCAAGATCCAGTTTCACCGGAATGTAAACAGTGTCTGAATCCCCAACTTCCCTGCTTTGCTTCCCCTGTGAGTGTACATTGGGTATATTGGCTGCTTGAAAAGTAATTATCCTCACTTCCCACCTGATAAATTAAAGACCCCCAGCTTCTTTGCTTAATGGTGCAGAGCAATGCAAGAGTGATTCTTCTAACAGAAGCTGTTAGGAGAATGTCCTAGCAACCTCACACCCTCTGGTCCTTATTGTGCTGGGATGACAGCCCATTAATCAGCCTGACCTGGCTTGGAGATGGCAAAGGTCGTGCTGCATGAAGTCTAATCGGAAAAACAAATTTCACCCCTCCGGAGTGCTTCCTGACAGGGACGAAGGGGAAGACTCGCTTGGTTTCACACTTAAGCACCTTGAGTATTTTTCCAAGGCTAGAAGACAACTGATATGAAGGGTTTGTACTTCAAACAGAGGAGCACAAGTCCCTGGGCCTGGGTCTACATTGCTCTGAAGTGTGGTTTTGGAAATGACTGTGAGGATGATCCCAGATCAACCCAACTTCACATCTGTTCAGCCACTTCTGGGGGAAGTAGGGATCAACCCTGATGGAACACATGATCGTCCAGCCCCAGATTCAGTACAACCTTGGACTATGCTGGCAGATCCACTGCCTGCAGGTAGGGATGAAAAGTCTGATCTCCAGCTCAGAATGGTCCTGAAAATTCAGTGTGGCCTGTCAGTAGTTTTTGCATAAGAGAAACTGAGCCACATCAAACCAAGGGTCCAGCTACCCAAAATCCTCTCTGATGGAAGCCAACAGTGAGTGCCTGGTAAAGGAAGATTTACCATAAGTAACTCTGCTGGAATCTCGTGGCTCAGAGGTGCCATATCTGTGAGTAGTATCCCTTGATGGAATGTTTCCCCATTAATCTATCCATTCAGTTATTAAATCCATGCAAACTTTCCATTTTCTGTGTCTGGTGTCAGACACAAACTGTTCAATGAATAATTATGTGAAGGGCTTAGTTTTCTTTGTTATGAGCCTGTCTCCTTTCAGCCTTACATTATGAGGGCCAAGCTGCAATCATCTCCTATTAATTTTCTTTGTTTAGACCTCTGTAATGCCCTCTTGCAGTTGTAGAGATGTGGTCTTGTCCTACTTGCAATGGTATTGAAATTTTACACCCTTTGTGATTCTAGTCTGTACTACTAAGGAAACTGGAATAGTTTATTTTGGTTGTCCTAAAATCTATGAATCTAGGAAATATAAATTGGGTGATCTGTCTGAGAAAACATCTCCTCCATCCTGATGGGTGATGATGTTCACAGTTTGATAAGCCAATGTAAAGACAAGCCAGAAAAAATAATGCATAAACTGCAATTTAGCCTTGTGTTGGCTTGGTACAAGAAAAAGCGCCTAAGCATCTCTGGCTGTCTAATGTCATGCTTGAGTATTCTGGCCCAGAAAAACAGTCCTGTAGATGTAAGATTGATTTCACTGGCAAGCAAAGAAATTACTGCCATTTGGCTCCACAACAAGAACAGCATTGTGCTGTAGTTTATTGTTTTCTTATAGACTCTGCAATAGCTGTACACAGTTAATCTTCTGATCCTCTGGTGTGAAATAGCATGTTCCTTCATGGATGAGAGAAAAACTGTATGGCACTGACATCACTACAGGTGCATCACTATAGCACCAACTTTACCTCTGGCAAGGGTGTGCACGTATTTAACAGTGAGCCAGCAGTGATGTTTTCGTCATTCCTGTAGGAAACACAGGTCAGCATCTTGTGACTTGTGCTGATAGTTTCAATTTACATTTTTCCTTTAGTAGTTTCAGCGTCTTGTTCTTGCCCTATGTATAATGTAACAATAATCATGTTTGTTTCATGAACATCTCTGTTGCTATTTTGTGATATTGAGTTATGTTTCATCTCCATACACTCCAGTAGTATAAAAACAATTTTAAGATAAGACACAGGTGCTACTGCTCTTTTTTTTTTTTTTTTTTTTTTTGTCATGTTTAGAATTCTGTGCTCAGCCTTTTAGTCCAGGAGAGCATCCAATTAGTTCTGACTGATATTATATTTTTTTCCATCTCTCTTTTTACCAGAGGTGCTTCTGTTTGGCTTCATTGCTTTCTTGAAGTTAAGCCTCTCCTTGTGTACCTGAATATAATTGTGTTCAGAAGATGTTCATAAGCTCCCAGCTCTAGCATGTTTGAGACAGCAAGGCAAGGTATGAGGATCTTGACTGAAACTATCAGCCCTTTCAGCAAACCCAAATGTGATTCAAGTTCCCCAAAACCCTTGATGGCAGAAACTTTCAATAGCATTCTTGAACTTTGACATCACAGTAAGATTTAAAGTGTGTTTTAGGTACTTTTTTAAATTGCTTTGGATAGGACTTATTGTGTCTCAGCTTCCGTGGGTGAGCAAAAACCCTATCCTCTATAATAAAGGGGTTGAGAAGTCCTGTCTCCATGCAAGCAGTGACATATGCAGACAATATTGCTGAGAATCAAAGAGAAATGTTCTGTGTCCAGATAAAGCCACGTCTAAGTGCTTTGACACAGCATTACCTTTAGAGCTTACGGCTTTGCCACTCACCATGCAGGGGAATAAACAGAGAGAGAAATAAGCAAGGAACAGAGTTTGTAGAGGTATTACATGAGAGAATGAGAAGAAAGAGGCCTTGCTGGTTCAGTGAAGGACAGGCTTATGTGGAAATGTCCCAAGGAATGGCTTTTGCTAGGCATGAGTTACTTCTTCATTCTGTAAAATTTTGGTGGGCTGGGTTTTAGTGGTACTAGTAGGTGGTGGATAGCTAAGTGCAGAATGCCTATGTGTGACTCCTTCTATGCTTGCCTGTCTTGTCCTCTTCCTTGTTCCTGGAGGCTGGTTGTATCTCTGGCTTACAGCTGCACTTTGGGCTATTCCAACAGTATTTCTTTTTTAATTTGATGTGAATTTCTTTCTCATCCACAAAGAAATATCCTCATTTTTCTGATCTAAAGCACATACAGATTGTCAGATTCTGCCCTATTCCAGCTAAAGGACAGAAAGGAAGCATAGGAAACATGTTCTCCTGAAAAGAAAGAAAACTTACTTTCTTTCATTCTGCATAACTGGATTCTCACCCTACATAATTTCTGTGGGTTGCTGCCCCAGTGCTTGGGGATCACAATCCTTCTTGGCTAGCAAAATGATCCTTGTTGGAGTTCCAGCAATTTAGAGCATATTCCAGGTGCACAGACCTTAGACTCTGTTTTGACTGTGCTGTTGAGGCTTATTTCTCTGCTGTGTGTCCTGACATTTGGATCACCTGTGCAAAGTATGTTCCTGGCCCTATGGAATGTCAGTAGGACCTGTTCTGTGAGCCAAGCTGAAGATCCTCTTGCTTCTCTGCCCTCAAGCTGAGTTGAGCCCAGCAACAGCTTTTGTGAGAGTCTGCTACACAGTGTGCCCTAAATGTCCTGATTGTAGGCTGATTTTTCAGTGGAGTGTGGATATTAGTCCATGGGAATGGCCATGCAACTCCTTGGAGAAGCAGATGATGTTCTCTGAGGCTTAACAGATGAGTTTTGTTGGTGAGGCTGAACTGAATGGCTTGGAAAAACAACTAAGCAGAGGGTCCTTGTAAGCGGCTGTTGAAAAGAGAACTTCTGGAGGGAAGGGGAAGTAGAGACAGTATAATAGTGAAAAGAAAAGGACTGTAGCAGATGCTTCTCAGCTGGAAAGGGTGGAGCTCTACAAACTCATGTTCTTCTGCTACAAGTGGGGGAGAAGAAAAGCCCCTGCTGGATATAGTGGCTTCAGCTCTGGTGCCGTGTTCTCAGCCTCCTCACCAGATGTTACTCTGTGCCAGTAGAACCACTGTCCACAGCTTGTTAGTAGAGTGTGGAGTTTTGCAGTTCGTGATACTGACACTGGTCAGTACTGGCACCAAAGGAATTGAGTTGTTGGAAACTGAGTCATAGATTATATTCTCTACTGCTGACTCTTCCAGCTGATGGCTCACAGACCACTGTTGGTTCATGAGAACTCAGAAAATGGCTGTGAAACAGCAGAGAAAAAAAAATGAATACAGCAAACCCACAGATGCTTTCTTGCATAGCCAACATCCTGTATCTGTCCTAAGAAAAAAGCAGAGGAGGCTTCAGATGCACTGGAACCTTCTTAACACAAGGGGCAGCAGTGAATGGGTGAAGATGCCCTTCTTTGTAGAGGGCATTGGCACCAGCTGACTGCAAGGGAGAAAGAAGAGGGATGTGGTGAAGTGCCTGCCAATAACTGAGGGAGCTAGAGGGAGATTCCTGAGAAGTCCAGAAAATATTTTGAAAATGGGGACCCAACCCAGCGTGGCAAATGCAGCATGACCCTTCCTAACACAGCATGGGGAAAGCAAAGAGCATCCCAGCTGCTTGGATACTTGACACCATGATCACATGCAGCAGCTCTGTACTCTGGTGCTGCCTGCTTGCAGTTGAGGGTCTTTTCCAGCATGAGATTTCACGTGTGAAGCCTATTCAGTGTACAGAAACTTCTGAAACTTTCAGAGGGTGTGACTCAAGTTAAAGGCCAGGAAGTTAACACAAGGAACTGTTGCTAGAAACCAAGCTGAAGCACGTGAAGATAATAAAACGGATGCCCAAACTGGGACCTTTTCTGAAGCTGCACAGTGCTGACAAGCTGACCTGGATGTGTCACATCTCTAAGCTTCACAGCTCCTGACACACAGCACCAGCTCTCCCATATGTCAGGAGTCACATTCCCCACTGCTGGAATGTAGCCACCTCTGGAGCAGAACCCAGCAGCTGTTTAAAGAATTGAGAGAAAGAAACCAGGGACAGGATGCAAAGACACAGCCAAAGTGCAGAGGAAAACAAGAAAGGAAACATGTCAACCAAGTCCACAGGGTGAGTGTGATGGTCATAATCAAATGATAATGGCAAGTTACCAGGCATCAGCAGAGCTAAAGGAACTACCTGGGTATTTCCTGTTGGCCTGAACTAAGCAAGGAGTAACACAGCTTATCTGAGTTCCTTCTTTTACATAGGTTGCCCTCCCATATTCCCTAGTGTTTGTTATGCTGAGACTGCTGATGTAGACTGATATAGTAGCTTAGTTGATGCTTAGTAATCCATAAAGCCATGATAAACTGGAAGGAAGCATGGCCCCTTTTGTGTCTGTTGGATAAAGAATGTGAGGTTTGGTTTCTCTCTTCAAGCCAGTCTCCCCATTGAGTGAAGCTGTTAACCTGTTTCTGCTCTTTGAACCCTGCTACTCAGACCCTCTTGGACACTCAGAGAGGGATAATCTAGAAAATACCCTTGAAATGCTATCAGAAGAGTCAGGGATGATTAAAAATTTGAGCAGCCTATGGTTCAGAGATGCTTATGTGAGATTTATCTGCTGAGACGTGACCTGTGCATGGGAAGAACCATTCCATGCAAGTCCTTTTCCCCAGGAACCTGGCCCAGGCCCCTGTTGCAGAGAAGACATTTCATTGGATCATCAGATAATTCAATTACAGGAGTCCTCAGGAGTTCACAGGACTCAATCTACTTGTTGATTTGGGAGCATCAGTGGGGTGGATGTTGGTCTGTCACAGCAAAGCTCCTTTTACCTCCTTCTCTTCCAGCCCACTACTGAGTATTCATCTGAGCTAGTCAAGAGTATCTGGACTGGCAATTACCTCCAGACTCCAGCTTAAAAGGAATTAATTAGAACGAGCCACCAGCTGAATCCACCAGGGAGGCTGCTGTGCAGAGACATCCGGGCTTTGTGCGGTGGCACCCATTTGAACCCTTGAAAGGAGGTGGCACAGGGGAAGAGAAGAGGAAGGTTTTCAGGTAGATAATAGAAGAATGAAGAGACAGGAAGCCCAAATTCCCACACTTCCATTGCCCCTGCCATTTCAGTCCAGAGAAAACCCTCTGCTCCCCACACACACATTGCCCCTTGCCACCATTATGTCTGGCTACTTGGAAAGCCATCTACAAGCATCCCCTCATTGCATTCAGTGTGCAGCCACAAGAACAGCAGCCGTCTGGATTCCCTCCAGCTGTCCAGTGAGAGAAAGGGAAAAGTATTTAGTAGTAGCAGAGGAGAAAAGGAGGTAAAAAAAATTAAAAAAAGAAAAACAAAAAAGAAAAAGCCAGAAATCATTTTTCGTGGCACACTATGACGCACAGATTTGGGAATGAGGGTTGTGAAAGCTTTTTGTTTAGCTTATTCTTTTCTGGTCTGACAGCTGATAAGTCCCATGGCTCAGAAACATCTGACAGGGCTGGCTGAAGTAAATTCATCTTTCATCTGCCCATCATGCTCCTGAAGTGCAGAGTGACAGAACTGTTTCTCCTCTGTCTGAATGTTGCTTTCCTTTCTTCTCCCTCTTTCGTGTGCTGTTGTTTAGAGCTTGGGAAAACCGGTTTCCTTCCTGCCTACAGCCTTCTCCCCAGGTTCAGGGCAGCATCCGTCTGCCCTTGCACCTGCTCCCTACAGCTGCGAGCTGCCTCTGCTGAAACCATTTGCACCAGACCAAGCAGCAGGCTGATGGGGCCCCTCTGGCTTCCCCTTTACTTTTTTCCCTGTCATATTTTCCTTGCTGCTCTTGCAATTAGCATGCTTGTTCACTGCTCTTCTTGCTAGTGCCTTCTGCTTTCCCAGCACGCTTCCCTTTTAACCCCCCTCAAATCATTGTCTGCTTGCTACAACAGGGCTTCTCAGTGGCAGCTTTTGAGACACAGCTTGTCTTTACTCTCTGCCCTGTCCCCAAAACTGCTGAGTGTCCACCTCCTGAGTGCAGAGATGTACTCTTCATGTCCCACTTGTTTAAAATGCTTTTAGTATCTTCCATGGCTCTTTACTGGTGTTGGCTGTGCCTAATCATCACACAGTCACTTCTCAGTGGGGAGATAGACCTGATCTTGACCAGCCACTGCTTCTACAGTGGTTCAGAAAAAACAGATCCACTTCATACTCACCAATCAGTTATCACAGCTCAGCTGGTGGGGAAAAGTTTGCGTGCTCTGAAAATTGACACCCCAGGTTATCACTTGTAGTGGGTGGCACCCACTCTGTCACACCCACGGGGTCCTTTTAGTCTATAGCAATGTGTTTTCTCATGCATGTGTTTTGCTGAAGAAAAGCAAGCACCTGTTTTGCGAAATGGGACCTCTAACATTTTATTCACTTCTCTCTTATAAAAGGCTGAACATAGTGATTTTTTCTGCTGTGGGTTCTGCAGTCCTTTGCTCCCACAGCTCCCAGACTCATCCTTTCCCGGATTCAAAACTATGTGTCCGGGTTATGTCTGGCCACCAGCTGGGCCCCAGAGTCTGTGCAAAAAGCTTAGCTGAATCCTCCCCATATCTCATGGTTGGTCTCACAATATCTGTTTATATCCTGTAAATTAGTGCAATGTGGCCCCTAACCAGGGTCCTCACAGTTTTACAAGGAGTTACACAAGTCTTGCCAGGCCAGTCAAGAACCTGAATGGGCTGATAAAAGCTCTGGTAAAATTGCTCTCAGCTTAGCATGCCTGATGGATCTTTGTGATGCAGCTTGAAGAACAGAGGAAAAGAGGGAAAGAAAGAGGAGGAGGGGGAGAGAGAAATAGTCTGAAGTATTTTGTTGAGTTGCCGGATCTGGTTCAGCACCATTAAGAAAGGGGATATTGAAGAGTGCTTTTCATTCCACCATTTTGCAGTGGGTAATTGCTTTCCACACGGTGCATTGGGTTTTGATGTGAGTCCAGCTGCAGTAACGCAAGTTACAGCAAGGGCTGTTCCAGTGCAAATGTGTTATTTGAGTGTCTTTTTGCTCACACTATGACTAAACAGAAGCAGCTGTGGCCAGAGGGCCATCAGTGCTTCTTATCACACAATCTGGCATTTAATGGAAACTTTTCGTGTTTTCAGTTGGAAAAACTTTCTTTCTTCCATGGCTGGAAGTTTTGAAGAAATTTATATTTTGCATGATGCAAAAGAGTGCTCTGAGAAACAATTGCCCTTTCCAACACAAATAGGAGCCTGGCACCATCTCTGCCTTGAGTGACTCTCATACATTATAAGCCTTAGCTTATAATGCCCAGAAGCGTCTGATATATGTCAGCCAGAGAAGCCACCTGTATATTTCTGGAGGTCATCAGTTTCAAGAAAATGATGTAAAGCTAGAGTAAAGACAGTTTGGAGTAATAAGACTACATTGCTAAGCAGGGACAAGAAGATGTCATCAGTCTGCAGCCTTATAATCTGCAGGGATGAAAATTTCTTATTACTCAGCTATTCAAAACTAGCCTGGAGAAAGCACTGGAGAACAGTGTTGCCTTAGCATGAGAGAGTAATAAATGTCTCTTATCGTGCTTCATTTTGGGACTTGCACAAGGTTTTAGCCATCAGCAACAACAAGGAGCTCAGGACTTTGGGTAAGCAGTTCTGATTTACTCCAGGAGAGGCAGGTAAGTAGGGCAAAGGTACATGGCTGTGGTAGTTTTAAGATCTGCAGCTGGCCTACAAGGACCAGCAGCCAAATCTTTAGGAAGAAGTTTTGTACATGAAGCTGGGCATCTCTTAAAATCTTTCCAAAATTTTTTTAGATTATTCTCAGGCCCTCAGGAAAAAGCTCTTCCTAATTGGACTATTTGTAGCCTGTATTACTTCACAAAGCAAGAAAACAAACAAGTGAATGAAACGCAAACATAAAGATAGACCATCTAGACAGGCCCCTTTTGCATTTATTGCCCTCCTCAGGGAAACAAGAAAGATCTACTCATTAGAAAACATGGTTCCCCAAAGGTCTCATATTCCTTAATTGCAGCTAGAAGCAAGTGACTTTCTCAGGTTTGGTGCAATGAGCTTTTGGGAACCACTGGGATTAAAACTCAGGATCTTGAATCCGACTTTTATTTCCCCCTTGAAATCCTAGACCACACAGCTTTCTGATTATAAGTGTATGGGCACATCTACGTAGTGAAGGGGAAGCTCAGCATCACATAGGTGGTCTGCTCTCTTTCTAAGAGGACACACGTGGTAACAGAGATGAAAACCATGAGTCACTCTAGGGAAGAAGTATGCTGGTTCTGACAAGCCTGTCAGCTGCCTGTAACTGTCACCATCTGAACTTTATGTCTTTCATTTTCTCATTCAATCTGGTGGTGTTTTTTTTGATTGGCCTTTTTGCTTAAACCATAATTTACCAAAGACTCTCCTCGGTAATTCATTTCACACGTTCATTACAGTCCATTTGGCTATAAATACACGTGGATTTCCTTTTTAACTCTTCATTTCCTTAGTTTTCGATAGAGAGGTTCTAAAGCTAAACCACAGGAATGGTCTATGCAGCTCTGGTTTATTAAATCTACCCCACCGTGTCAAGTATCTACAGCACATACAATTATTTGGGCTAAGCTAGAGTTATAAGAGAATTCATTTCACCCAAGGGTAGATTAAGTCTGTAGGCGCTTTGTGTCAGAATGGTGATACTCATGTTGCAAAATGAGATGGAAATGCTGAATTCTTAGGGTCTCCTTAGATCCTAGTACATGTTCTGGAGTTCATGACTTCCAAAGCCAGGTTCAGCCAACTACTTCCTTTCCACACATGCTGCATAATCCATGTGCATAAGACTACATTAAAAAAGCTGTGTAAGTGCCAAAGGTCAAGGTCCTTTGGGCCCTTTATGAGTAGTAAAGCCAAGGTACAATTAACTCTAAACAGACAGAATGTCTGAGTACAAGAAAACAACAGATGGAAATATACACAGTCAGTTTTATCAGCAACCTTTTTTATACCTTCTGGTGATAGACATTTCAGACTACTCAGATAAAAATAGACAGGAAAGAGATGGGAGGGAAAGTTGTTAGTATCTGTCTGTTCATATATGGTATTAAGAATCCAGCAGGCAATTGCGACTGCAGATTAGAGAAAGTCCCAAACTCCAGAAAAAGTCCAGTACTTTACACCTGAAGGTCATACAGCCTCTGAGGAGTAAAATACTGAAAGATTCAATTGAGACCTCTGCTATCAGATGTAACTACATAAAGAAGAGTTTATCATGGTCTTTCCATTTTGGACAACTTCTCTGTAAAAGAAAGTGATAGCAAAGCATCACCTTACCATGCATGGATACTATCTATCATGAGATGAAACACTGTTTTTCTGCATATAGCTCAGTTTTGTTTTGTAAGGAAGCATTGCAGTTGCTCGTCAGAGTTTTATCTTAACCAAGGAGACCTCCTGTAGTTTGTGAGATCAGAGTGGATGGCAAATCTAGAGAGATGGCTCTTGGCTAAACACAAGACTGAGACATAGGAGATATAGCCTGCATGAAGATCTGTCATGACGGACAACAAAAACAGAATCAGACAAGAAAAATCTCCTTTTGGAAGTTCTCCAGTGGAATCCAGCACAATCAATCCAGTGGGATTTTTGGGTTCTGGGGAGATAGATTACTCCTGTGAAAGAATGTTCACTTAGCCTGTCTCTTAGCTCTGAAGCTGGTGGAGGCCTCAAGCCCAACCTCCTGCCTCTGCTCATTCTTGAACATTGTGTTCATGCCATCCGTCCACCTGAGAAGCTCTCTACTGACTCCTCTTCACCTGCTCTAAGTTTCTTTCATACTGAGGGCCCATAAGTGTCCAAAGTATTTCAGAAGGAGACTCTTGAGTAAAGAATTAAGAGAAATGATAACTTTCTGTAATAATTTAAAAGTCCACTGCCTCACTGTCGCCTTGACTGTTTCTCCTTTCCATAGAATATCACTTAGACCTGCTACGTGCTGTGCAAATCTTTTCTTATTTGCCCCTGAACTGAAATGCTGGAGAGTCTCCGTCCATCATTGTTCTAGGCTGGCAACACCACTGCAAAGACCTGAGTATTTCCTAGTGGTTTTGATTGTTTCATCTGGGCTAACTTTTGCTGTTTATTTGCTGCATTAAAGCTCATTAAATCAATAGCAGTGATTCACCAGGGAGAAGAGAGACTAACCAGTTGTCTAAAACCTAATCTGTAAATATCATGGTGTGTGTTTTGCTTTGCTTTTAGCAGACAGATGAGACAAGTAAATGGATTGTTTTTCCCTCTGTACTATTGGAGGGAGAGAGATTACTCAGGCAACTCATAGTACGTAGAAGTTAATCTTTCCTCTCAGCCTGGAGAAAATTTTGTGATGGCTAGAAATCATCTTAATGGCTCCTTCTGCCACCAGTGGCTGTAGATCCCTCCCAGCCACATCTCTGAGTCTTCTTGAGAGCCTGCCCTTTTCACAGGAAGTGTCCCACTGCCTGACTAGCAGATACAAGACATGGAAGAGACAACATGTTCTCAGATAAAATGTTCCAAATATAACAAGTCTATTTTTATTAAATTTGACCAAAGGCCTCCCTGCTTCCTAATCAGAGAGCCTGATTTGCTGACTCCCCCAGATCTAGCTGCCCTGGTTCACTACAGCTGTATCGTCAGATAGAATTACATTTTCATAATGACTCAAATCTTTTCTCAAGGTCCTAAGTATTTTCACAAAAAGGAAGAAAATAAGGAAAGTAGTTTAAAATAACACCCCACCCCCCGCCCCTCAAGAAATGGGGGGGGGGGGGAAAGAAGAAAAACCCTCCACACTTCCCTGTAAAATCCAGGCGCAACCCTGAGTTGTGTGTGGTCTTTTTTGTCTTTTCTTCTGGCTTCCCTCAAGACATGGCTTATTGCATTGGTCTGGATGCTGTCCTACCAGCACAGTTTGCTGGCCAAGCCCAGATCCCAACAACGAAGTCACCTTGGCAGGTGCCAAAATAAACGTCAGCTTCCAGCTACCTGCACCTACTCCTGATGCTTCTGTGTGTGCCACAGGCCGCGAGGCTGGAAAGGCAGCACTTTTTCCCTCTGCTCCTCTGATCTGTAACAGCCTCAGTCCTGATTTTTTTATTCAGGATAGCCTTCAGGAGAGCTATTTTTAAATGCTCTTTATTTAGCAAAGTGTGAAGTTGTCCAGAGAGATCTGGCTGTGAAATGGACAGAGGCTGAAAAACATGTATATGATATGGAAGCTGCATGTGCACAGTCATGGTTCATATCTCCAGCTTCAGCTTTTAGTGTAGCTTTATTTCATGTGGGTGTGTGTGTCCTCATGTATAGAGTGTGTGGGTGAGTGCCTGTGGGTTAATTCCAAAGGGACCCATTTTTGGTGTCAGGTGTATTGCTCACAACCATAGTAGCTCCTCTGGGAGTCAGTCCAAGGTTTTACGATCACACAATCACTTCCATTGGATTTATAAGGTGCAACTAAAATTAGGAGGCATTCAAATTCATGAGTGATGTAAAAGAGGAAGTTACAGGTCATACTTAAATTGGTCGGAAAATTACAGGAGTCAAGTGGGGAAGGGGTGCAGTCTGACCAGTTTCAGGCACCAAAGGGGCAGGAGAAGCCAAGGTTGGCAGGCTCACAGGAGCACTGCTTTGTTTCCCTTCCTTTTATTAGCTGCAGTGGTTGTTTTTCCACATTTCACCGTATAAAACAGATTGGGTCTCAGAGACCTGCTTCAAAGTCAGTTGAAAGTCTGCTAACGACTTGCTTGGGCTCCAGAGCCTTTTCTCCTCAATACGCCTTCAGCCAGAGTCTTGCTTTTGGATTGTGTGAGTGGGAACACCTGACCAGCTCAGGAGCCTTCTCCTGCCCTGGATGCATGCAACACATGCCCAGTTGTGTCCTTCAGTGTCCACTAGGATCATTGCCTATAAAAGATGAATTTGAGTTAAAACAAGCAAATACAAAGGGTCTGGAACAGATTTCTCTGCCCACACCACAGCAGATCTACTTAAGGTTGCCACATTTCCACAACCAAGGACAAAATTAAACTTTGAAGATGACTTCCAAAAGATATGTAGATGTTAAAGCACAGAGAATAAACAATTAGAGATAAAAGAGAATAAGTAATTGTCCAAAAATACAAAATTGGGGAGGAAGAAGAAGGGAAGAAATAACAGTCTTTTTTTTGACAAAGATTTGTGGAACAGCTGACTGAAATGTCAAAGGGAAACAGGTTTTGGAAGTTGTATTTCAGCTCCACAAATTTGTTTCTATGTCCTTTCCTGGTTCAACATCTGCAATCCATATTTCATCCCCTCAGTGCTCATTGGAGGGCTTCGTTTCCCAAGAGCAGGGAAGGTGACACATTATGCTCAGGATACGTGGGTTCAGATGTTGATTAGAGTTCACAAGGGGAACAGCTTAATGGTTTCAGATGAGCAACAAGACCCTCAGCTAATGCTGGACCTAAGCATAATGCTCTAAAAACAGGTTCAAGAATCCTGGCTTGAGTGGATGCAGTTGTATGATTTACACTGGGTGCATGGGTTTTACTGGTTGTTTTAAGCCTTGTTTCCTAAAGAAGCAAAGCCTCTGCTACCCAGCTCTTTCTGTGCATGCAAGGCTGAGTGTGTACCCTTCTGTCCGTGCCATTCCCAGGACTTTCTGAGTCCTGCTTTGCCTCCCATCTGCGAGAGGAGCACAGCTATCAACAATGCTACATTCCTAAAAGCTCTGAGAAAACTTGGCAGCTGAAGAGCTGCTGTCGCTGTGGTGCAGGCAGGAGCCTGAGGATGCCTCTTCTCACACACAACAAAGACATTTTGTTTCACCCACAGGGAAAACTGTAATGGGAACTTGCACCTTAAGGCACAGCGTCAGAGAGAAAAAGTACGTGAAATCAGCACTAATATCATCTCTTAGAGAGCTGCTGTGTATAGCACGTAGCAGGAGTTTACAAGAATACAAAGAAAATGGTCAAAAGGGTGCTCTGGGTATGCAGCCCAGGGAGTGGATGGAGGGCTTATGTTCCCAGGCCACCAAGATGGTTTGGAATGTTTTATTGCTGGTCCCTACAAGGCTAGAAGCAAAACTGACTGGATTTATTTTCTTCCTGAAGAGGTGCAAAAGAGCAAAGTCCAGAGGCAGTTAACCTGGAGACACTTAAAAAAGATAAATCTGTTGAAACTCAGTATTTCCCTAAATCAAAGGACTTGAGGGAGGGATTTTTCTTTAATAAGTAAGAAAAAAAATCCATTTTGCCATAACAGTGCAACTCTTTGTTTAAAAAAATCAGGTCTTCTTAACCTGATTTTTACACACTTTTTGCCCCTGGCAAGATAGAAGAGAGTTAGTCTTTAAATACATGTTTTAATTTTCTGAAGTATGAAGGAGGAAATAATTCAGTGTTTCATGGCAGGAAACCACAACAATTTTTGGGGCAATCAGTTTTCTTCCTAAAATGAAATATAGGATATAAACATAATAAAATGGTCCACCTTTTTCACATGAGAAAGCCCCTAATTACTTCCCGATCAGAAGGAACCTTTTTTGATGGAGAGAAAACCCTACAGAAAGTTTTTGCTACATATTGCTGGACTTCCCTCCCATCCCACCTTCAGCTCAGATGCTGCATCCTTTGCAAGAAAGTAGAGTCACCCTGGCAGGTGGATGTGGTTAACTGCAGTCACGTCATAAGCAAGCGTGGAGTGTCTCTGGGGAGCAGAAGGAAGGAGAGTTCATTTCTGAGACAGGAGGCAGCTGGCAGGCAAAAGCCAGGAATAGCCATACTGTCTTCTCCAGGAGAAAGTTCAGACACTCTCTTTGCTTGGCTTGTTGGGTTTGTTGTTGTTATTCTTGTCTGAGAGACCAAGAAGGTCCCAGAAGGACACAGAAGAGCTGTGATCAGATGCCAAAGCAAAAAGCAACAGTATAAAGTCCTGCAGAATGGAGAATCATTTACAGGGATGTCCAGATTTTCATAAGTGCACACAAAAGTTCCTGTTTTGGGAGTTGTGTTTTGGGAGTCCAGGCTGGCAGCTGTGCATCCTGCGTGTGCTGGTGGTTTAATTTCCCTACCCAAACATGGGGTTGTCTGCATTTCTGTACTGAAAGCTGATATTGCAAGAGAGGAAAAAACAAATCAAATGAGGGAAATGTGTTTCATTTGACAATGGGTCTTTAGAGCCTGTGTTTTTTAGAGTTGACTCTTGGAGTATTAAAAACCCCAACAATCCAAGTCTGAGATATGTGCAAAATATAGCTCAAATCTAAAGGCTGTAACTGTGTGAGAAAAGTCAGATGTTAAACAATCACAGTTTTATTCCTCCCAGCAAGACAGCCTGTGCACCTGTAGCCATTATTGTCTCTACTGTATAAAGTGAAAATGAATATCACATTGTATTGAAAACCCTCATGGAATACAATTACTCAACAGGAACTGTCCTAAATCTATCAGCTGTAACTCACTCGTAATTTTGTGGGACTAATGCAGGGAAATGTTTCTCCATGCATGGTTTGCCCCTAGCCTTTTTCCCCATTAATACATTTCATCTCTTTTTGCTTACGATGGCTAAATTGCTTGTAAAAGATTAATTACCTATGGGAAGTGTCTGTCTTGGTCTGTAGGAATGACATTATGCTGAACATTAAATGCTGACACTATTAAACTCTGCCGGACATATTTTGATATAATAACTCTGCAGACCACAAGTGGAATGGGTCCCTCATCAATTCACTACCTCATTGTTCTTCTGTCAGCAGCAAACTTTGGGATATAGTCTCAGCTGACAAAGCTCAGGGTTTCATTCATGTCAGTGGAGTACCTTATTATGGCTTTTTATTTCCCTGGAAGTTTTGCTGAGTTTTCAGCTGCAGATGAGAATCTTTATTCATCAATAGCCTTGACCTGGGATACAGAAGCTGCAATTTTTCAGACAGAAATGTGGGCTAGTTGGGAAACCAAGGCTATATCAGCTGGATTCAACTGTTCAAAGCTAAACATACTTTTCTTGTTATTATTTTGTCACCTTAGGAAGTAGAAGGTGGTTTTGCTTTGGTGTCTAAAAACTGCAAATGTGGTGGCTGGATGTACAGAGAACTTCTGCACCCTTTTCCCCCTGGAAAGAAAAGCAGAAGAGGTCTGAAAGAACTGAGATACAACAGTGGTGGTGGGACTTTCCCACAGTGAGAACAATATTTTTAAAGTCTTAGGAAATTTAAAAACCTGATCCTCCCCCCGCCCTCCTCCACTTATCCATCTTTTATCTATCTATTGTTTTATCTTTCACTTAGGGGAGTTGTTTTCAACCTCCTGTTGATTTGCTGACCCCCCAACACTTTCTGTGGAGGCATGAGCCTTGCAGACCAGTTTTAGCCCACTGGATTTTGTCTTGTCTCTTTTGCTGCTAGTGGCAAGGTGCACATGTGTGTCACAAGTTGACGGACACATGAGAATACAGGCTACACTCCCACACCTGGTCACATGGCTCTGCCTTCAACAGAAGCTGGAGGAAAAGATCATCTGGATACCCCTTTCTTTGTTAGCATTGTCACCTAATGGTATGTAGCTTTGTCTTTGGGGTCTCTCTCCATGATGGACCAGAAAACAGCATAGTTTCAGCTAAATAACAGATTACTTGAAACAAAGAGGACCTATATAACCTTCTTTGAAATACTGAATGACCACTGCGTGAGTTAGGAAAACCTACTTTCAAAATTCAGTTAGTTTCTCTCCCTACAGATGCATTTCTTATGCCTGTTTCCCTCTTGCCACCAAGGCACTGGTGACTGCTCTTCTTCTTCCCCTCCCTGTCCCCTCCCCCCTGACCCAAAATTGGCACCTACAGCTTGTGTATAGCATTCACTGCTGACCCCATCCTGGCCCTCTCCTGTGTCATACTCTCTAGCTTTATCCCTTGGGCATGGCTGAACCTCCTCTGGTACTCAGTGGGAGCAGATGTGTTTGGATGTCTCACCACACCAACATGGTAGACACTATCGTGTACTGGTGGGCTCACCTTCACTGTCTGCTGACCTGTCCTCAGTGTGTGTGAGGGTTTGCAAGCTCAGTGGTACTTAAAACTAATCTCTCTGACCCTTCCACTGAGGAGATTATGCTCGAATCTCTTGGCTGCAGATGTACTTGTGTAGAGCAAGAAGTCGAGGACAGAAGAAGAGAACATAGGGTATCTTTCAAGGATCAGCATTTTCAACTGTAAACCCTCTTGTAATCTGGGATATTTCCTAGCAGTCCACATGGAGAAGAAAAGGGGCATTGTCTGGTGAGTGGCTTCATTACTAATCTCTCCTGGATGCATTTTAATTCATTTTAATGACTCTGCCTCCTGTCAGACCCTTCATTTGTTAAAGGGGTTTGTT
The DNA here is from genome assembly GCA_035221455.1 of Xenops minutus. Lineage (NCBI taxonomy): Eukaryota > Metazoa > Chordata > Aves > Passeriformes > Furnariidae > Xenops > Xenops minutus. Next base: position 15,011,248 of record JAWWEE010000162.1, on the reverse strand, counting down.
AAAGAGATTAACTGCAAGGGGAATATGAACCTCAAATCACTATGTCCCCTCCCCCAACCCCTCCTCCCTTCCCCCCAAGATTAATATTACACCAAAAGGAAGAGAAAAGGTACTTTCTGTGAAAGACATTACAAGACTTTTAGGAAAAAGGGAAAGAGGAGGAGCAATGGCCTGTGCTGGACTCTTAACCCCTGGAGGAGTGGCAGTACTGATACGACATCTTTCCAGCTGTATTGTTCCCTATGCATGTGTCTATTGAAGCTTTGTGCAAACACAGCTGTTTGTTAGGAATGCCAGCTTAGGGAAACAAACCATCTGCCTCAATTTGCTTTTACTCCTGTCCTCTACTGATCTGGGAGCTTGGAATAACCTGCCCCACCCCTAAAAAACATATGCACCATAAAAACCTTTCAACTGAAATCCAGGCCTTCAGCCAGCTGAAGGAATGAGAACTTCTTGGTTTCCCACATCAACTTCCTACCCAGGGATCTCAAAGCCCTTTACACAGCGTGGGAAGTGGCAAAGTCAACAGAGTCCCTGTGTGGAACTGTGAGTTTAATTTCAAAATTCATGGCCTCAGTAGATGTCCTTTGAGACACACATTTCATGGATTTACTAGAGAGATTCCCTCATCTAGCTCAAGGAACTATTTCAGTCCCCCTTACAGTACGTAAGACCTGAAAGTAATTTCCTTATATCCCTATGAACTCTTAATCTCCCTGTGGTTAAATCAGGCTTCATAAATTCTTGACGAGGATAACAAAATGAAGTGCCATGCAACAGCAGAGTGGTGTATCCTGGTCAAGAGCACGGCTCTCTTATCTATGTCTCTAAACGCTCTTCTAATGTCCATTTGGTAAATGCTGCAATCTATGTAGCAAGTCGCATGTCTTTTATGGAGAATGTTTATGGAGGAGAGGGATCACAGCCTCATTACACATCACAATGTAAGTACAGAGTGTATCCTTTCAGTTGGCTTCAGAGCCGATTGAGTAGAGTAGAGGGAAAATAAGATGCATTTCAATAAAAAAACATGTAGGATGTTGCTCTTAAGCAGAATGATTGGCTGAGTTGCTAGAGGATGGAGTAGGATTGCCTAGAACAGGTTGGATATTGGGCATAATCCAACATAATCATGGTGTTGGGAAAGAGACAAGCATCATATTGTGATGGATAAGTGGGAGAACTGCCTGTAAGAATGAAGGAATTCTTCCACTCCCATTGCGACTAGTAGGGACTCGATTTTAATACTGTGTGCAGTTTTGGTTACTGCTTTTCAGGAAAGATGTAAACCAGCTGGAAAGTAATAGGAGTGATTGAAGATCTGACTTAGAATGAAAGATTGAAAGAAGTAGGGTTGTTTAGTCTAGAAAAGAGAAACTGAAGGGATCTATGATAGATGTCTTTGTGCACACACAAAGCTGCAAAAAAAAAAAAAGGGAAAAAAAAAAAAGGAACAACGTGCTTTGCCTGTCAGTGCAGACAGAGTAAGAAGAAATGGGTTAAAACAGAAGCAAACAGCTTTAGCAAGTTGGGGATGATGTGTCCATCACATGGAGACATATGTCCATCAGGGCTTCTGGAATCACAAGCCCTAAAATCTGGAAGAGGAGGATAGAAATGGAACAGGTATAACCATGCTGCACTGGAATGACTTTTTCCAGTAAGTTTTGGAGGTCTCTGGCAGTCTTGTTTGCTACGGTCCTTTGTATTTTCCACATAGCGAGTCCAGGGTGCCTGATTTTCCCAATGCTGTTCTAGCTCTAAAGGCTGAGCACAGTCCTGAAAAAGCACATGAAATGGTTATGGATTGATTTGGGGTGAAATGGTAAATATGCAAGAAACAAACCAAAACCATAAAAAGCTGGATGGAGAGAAAAGAAAAAAGGTCTCCATCTATTATATTTTCTTGCTGTATTTTAGGTTTCAGTGAAAAATCCATCCTGCCATGGTGCAAGAAAACACCACACCCTCATAAAACCAATATAATGAGCAGAACATGGTAGCAAATCCTCATGGTTTTGTTTTAGTTTGGAAGGCATTAAAATAAAGTGTTGTACAGAGGGAATGGAAATGTTGCCCGGGTGCCAATTCCACAAGGGCGTGTTCTTCTAGAGCCAGGTATGTCACTCAATGAAAAGCAGTGTTCAGCTTCTGCCACGGTTTGGGGATTAGCCAAAGAGGTTGGAGAGGGGTGGAAGGAAGGAGAAATAAGCCTGGTACTTTTTGCTGCCAACTTTCTGGTTTTTGTCCAGCTTCCCCTACACAAATGACATCTGAAATGCAAGCTGGCCCCTTTCCCTTATGGAAACCTCAAACCAAATTTAATAGTAAGGACTTATATTCAAGTGTCCCATAAAAGTGTTGTAGAGAATTGTATCATTACTGGAGCATTTTTGTGGTGTGGTCCAATCTCTTCAACCTGAAATCTCCACCCTAGAGTTTTGGACTAGCCAGAGTGATTTGGACTCTTCTATTCACTCATATTTATTAATTTTATTTATTAATTTTTATTGCTTCACTGCTTTACTTCTTATGAGCAGAACAAGAACCCATTATCCTAGATGGTGGCTAAGTAGTAACTACATCCCACAAGGCATTCTGACATCCACAACTGACATTCACAGAAATGAATCCTGATAAGACAATGGGAAACCCAGACAAAATGTGGCCATGTTTACCCTAAAAGATAAAGATCGACTGGCAGAGAAAGATCATCTCAGCACCTTTGTAACTTGGACTGTTTCTAACTTGGGCTCAAGCAAGCAGAATGTACATGGTACAGGGTGCCTGCAGCTGGACTACGATGTAGTTTGACATAAGTGGCAGTGAACTTAGCTTACTAGGGCAATGGATGCACCTCTGTACTCCAAAACACAGCTACTGAAGCACTTTCCCTCTCTTTTGACATCCACAGGATCTGAGAGCAATTTTCTTAAAATACCACTCAATCCCTATGGAATCTCACTGCTTTCACCCCTATTATGTGCCACAAGACTTTCCCACAAGGGTTTAGTCTTTTGCTGCCTCAACTGAGAAATCTGTGGAAGCAGAAAGAGCACAAGACAGACTAAAGAAGAAAGAAAACACAGTTGGGAATTGTTCAGCCTTGTTTCAAGATGCCCTGTCTCCCTACAGCTGAGATTCTTCTGAAATTCACTGGTACTAACTAGCATTCATCATTCCAGCCCACAGCAATTTACTGGTGGTGATTTTCCACTTCCAGCTGGTGACCTCCTGACCTCAGAGGTTAAGACAATTTTTATTCATGCTACTGAACTTGGCATCTGACTTTTAATGTCACATTTTGTGTCTCCCCACCCCCTCTGTTTTCCTGGTAGAGGCTTAAAGCCTGTGGAATCATTTCAGGAGAAAGGAAGAAGTAATATGCCACCCCCAAAGCATGGCAGCAGAACATGGCAAGAGGACTGCTGCATGGTACTGCAAGCCTTGTATTTTTAGGTGAGTGCTGTGTTGCTGGGAGAGAACACTAATTGGTCAGCTCAGTTGTCTGATATCTTAGATATGGGTCATGTCATGTGGAAGAGAAGGGACCATATACAGAGCATCAGCAGGCACTATGAAAAAGTTACAACACAAGATGGAAACACCAGGACAATGGAATATATTTTGAATTAACTTTTTCAATGCACTCATTCAGCCGTCAAGGAACAGCTAACGACTGAGCGATTTTGGTGGCCAACATACTGTCAATCGGGCTCTGAGTAGCAAACCCAGGGAGACTAAGGCACTGAGTAAAACAGGAGTTAGATAACTAAGTATCTTTGCTGACCTACAACTGGGAGTTTACCCATTCTGTAACAGGTCAATGTTATCCTAAAGTCCTTTGAAAGTACTAGGAAAAAGAAACAAAAATATTTCAATGATCTTTCTGTGATTCCTCTTCTGTTCTGCCTTACTCTTGTCCACAGTCCTTTTTATTTAAGGTCTTAATCCCAGAAGATCAAATAATAAAGAAACTTAGGAACTCCCATTAAGAAATAGAAGGCTGAATACATTTCCATTTGTTTATGCAATACCTGGTAATGACACTGGGGATAGCTACCTACCAGAGTGTCACAATTTATATTGATACCATCACACCAAGAGAATATGAAACTGCTCTTTTGTCACTGCTATCCTCTATTTAATACATTTGTGCTTTTTATTAATCAGTGTCACACTCTTTAGAGGCCAGAGTTCCTACTTGGGAATGTCAGAGTGTTTCTAAAACCCAGGGCAAAGGTGTTGACCCTGTCTCTCTCTTTTTTTTTTTTTTTTTTTCCTGAGTGTAACAAAACATAAAGACTTTGGGGTTTATGACAACCTCCTCTTTCTCCTGAGGTGTCCACCACCAGTGAGAGATCTATTCACTCCACTTGCCCAGCCACAAGTCACATTCAAGACCAACACTTTCTAAATTCATCAGTTATTCATGAAAACAAAAAATTGAGCAACAACAGCAACATTTACTAATTTGTTTTTCACGCTAAACAGAAGTTTCCCTTTCTGCATTAAAGTGTGGAATCTCTGAAGCTGTGAATCTGAAATGAAAACCTCCATCTGTGTCTCCGTGTGTTCCCCTGGCCTCCCTATTCTGCTGCAGGGTAGCTGAATATCAGAACAGATCAACACTGGCAAAAGAAATGAATGCCTCATTTGCCCACAGTGTTAGTATGGCAATCATCCAAATGTTGCCAATATTGGTTTAGTCAAGAATAGAACAAGGAATCAGGCAAACCCAGGTCTCTGCTAGGGGAGCAGAGTAAACTGGTCCTGTAGACACCTTCAGTAAATTTCATACTCACTGTAGGTATCCCTGTTTTATTCATTGCCCAAAATATCTTCTTCATTGTAGACATGTCTGCTGCCAATCTCAAGAAGTGAACCAGGGATGTCGGGGGCTACCAGTGTGGCTCTACATAGAGTGAAGGAAGAGCCAAGCTAAAGCTGAGACTGAAGGGCAATCTAGTGAAAGACCCTCACAAAGGTTTTTGAGTGTTAACAGAGCGGTGAACCCCTTCTTGTAACTTCTTTCTCTCTTGTCCTCCTTTTGTTGCTGTCAGGAATCCTCTGAATTTCCATTATTTTGAAAATTGCTAGCTTTGGACATGCTTTGTTACTAACTTCCATCTGGTGCTGTCATTTAAGCTAGAGCTAAACAGGTTGTCACACACTTAGAGATCAGCATAAATGCCCTGGCATCAAAGGTTCACAGCCGCAAAAGACTAGGCTGCTTCTGAAAAGACACAAGGATCAAGTCCATTGCAACGCAAATGTGGCCAGTTCCCTAGCTGGTGTTTTGTTTCTGTCTGGGCTTAGAGAGGGGAGGCTGAGGACAAGAAAGGAAATGTTCTGTGGGAAGATGATCTGGCATTTTTTCTCATTCTCCCCACACACGCATTCCAGAGAGTTATACACCAGATAAGCAGCAAGCACTGTTTGGCTGGCTAACTGCTACACAAGCATTATGGACCATCTGGGGACTTATAAAGCCTGCAGGATATAAGATGAAGTTGTGCTGGAAGTAGAGTCTGAGCTGGTATCCTATGTCTAAATACCAACACAGCTGCTTAGAGCAGGAAAGGAGAACCCTCCAAAGGAACAGCAGCAGGGGCTCTTCTTTATGAAGGATATTACTCTCGAGTAATTGAATTGGTTGTGACTTCTCATTTGAGCCCATGAAATAAGATTCTCCCTAACAGAAGGAGCTTCAGGGGGTACAGCAGCAGACTCAAAGGCTATTATTATAATTACTATTACCATCATCATCACCATTGTCACTATCATCATTATCATTGTTATTATTTTTTTTTCTTAAAGAGCCTCTGAAAGCGTTTTTCTGTGTTCTGCCCTGGAACAGAGTCAGTGTGTTTCAGATGAAGAAAGGCGTAAAAGACAGCATATTCACATGAGGAGAACCAGCTTGCTGACTTTCACCATGTGCCAGTGTTACAGAGACAGGAATGCTGTGGATACAATTTCTCATGAGCTTTTAACAGGTGAACTAGGCTGAGGGGTAGGGGGAGTCTCCCCCTAAAACAAACACATATCTGAGCTTGTGATATTTTATGAACAAGAGATATACTCAGGGCTCTGGGGTGAAGTGAGCTTGATCTAAAACAAACAGGGTCTTTAGTCACGTCTGAAGACCTTGTTAAAATTCTTTCTGCTTGCAAATCCCTCTGATTGAAGGGAAGCACGCTTACCTCCAATGTGACCATGGGCCGGGGTTTTGCCAAGGGTGAATTTGCCCCTCAGTGACTATTTTCTGAATCCTAAGCACATGCTAGCTTTTAAAAGGCCTTTTCTAAAAACACCAGACTCTACTTTGCTCCAGCTGTTCAGCTTCATGCCTCTCCCAATGGCTGCTCTTCAGCAATGTCACTCATCCAAATGCTGCAGCCTAATACCATTTCTAAAGTAAGTCAGTGCCTAGAATGGATCCCTGTGATGTCTGAGGGCTTCCTGTACCATGTACTGTGTAAGAACAAGGCATAACAAACAGTGAAAATAATTCCCTGACTTGAGGAAGGTTCAGACAAGAAGAGAGAGGAAGGGCTCCAGGGGAATGAAGGGAGGCTCCCAAAATTACTTGAATCAGCAAAGATTACTGATCCCCCAGTCTGCTGATTCTTAGCCCATATCCTTCTCCTCTCAGTTAACAACTGTAATAGAGAGAAGTTATTTAGCTAGCTCATGCAGATGACTGGTATCACAAGGATTAGTCTAGGTTTTACAAGCAGTATATTTTTGACTTGAACAAGATGCTTGGTATGTCTCATACACCCTGAAACCACTGGGGTTCAGGTGAAACTACATGACACACTGAATAACCTTCTGCTTTCTTTTGTTCCTCAGAAATGCTGAGTGATTTTTTCAGCAGAGACATGTCTCAAGTTCCAGGGAAACCCTCAGCCAAGAGGGGATAAAAAAAAAAAAAGTATCAGTCATCCATCATATAATTTCCAAGTAATACTTGAAAAGTAAACATTGCAGGGCATACGTCTTTGTGGACAGATTTCCAAACACCTAATGTGAGAGATCCAGCTATGTCCAATGCCAGCGCACTTCAGACACAGTTTTCTGCAGAATGGTTTCAGATGGAATGCAGAATTTGGTCTCCCTGCCTCACCAGAATGCTTATGGGTTAGGGCTATTGTAAGTTTCTGGAAAGTACTTCAAAAGCCACTTCAGTTGAAGGAATAATTATTATATAAGTTACAGCTGAGCATTTATAGGATAATTGCCTTTCCAGAAGTGTACCTCTAACACACCCTGGCATTGATGTTTTCAATTCTAGGGTGAAGACCAAAACTAAATGAGATCAGCAGGAAATCCATATTCATTTCAAATTCATTTAGCTACTCCAGGATACAAAAATAAAGTCTTATACAGACAAAGACAGAAAATCATTATAATAAGAAAAATATGGGCTATATGAAGGTAAGTGATTAGGTATGTTTAGGCAAGCATAGGCTTTTCAGGGGGAAATCAGTCCAAATCTTCTCTTTATTTGCAACTTCCACATTCAAATAAAGATTATCATTCTATATAAACTAATTAAAAAGAGATTCTGCAACTCATTTGGGTCAAGCACCAGAAATAAAAGAGGAGTTACAGAAAAGGTAGAAAAGTTGGAGGGCATTGTGCAAATCAATAGGTAAGTAAGTGGCTAAAGATTTTACTTCGGTAATCTCTTCAGCTCCACCAAGAATGTTTCAGTATGAAGGCAGCTTGGGAAGTCAACAAGCCTGAAATATCAGAGGCCTGATGTGGTGTTTCAGGAAGGTGTCAGTACATGCTTGCTCTCTTCTTGTGACTCTTCTTTGGGTATCTTAATTGCCCATGGCCTGCTGGAGAGTGGCCCGTAGCTGGCACTGGACAGCTCCCGCCATTCTCACAAATGCTCACAAGCCGAAAAAACTGTTTTAGGCTCTGTACATGGGTGCTACCCTCAGCTCTGGTTTTCTCACCTCAACTCTGGGTCCTCCTGTTTGCAGAGTTATTGAAAGAGGAGATATTCAGCAAAGAACCACCAAATAGAGCCACATGGGACAGGATGCCAATAACGCTTCTCCCCAGTGCAGTGGAGGTCAAGAACACACCCTTTACATCTATAAGCAATATGTGGTCAGAAGTAGATGTTAGTCCTTTGCGCTGGTCCCAGGCTATGCATTGAAGAACTCAAGCTTTCAGGGTGTCCAGAAAAGATGTTCTAGAATGGTGCCAGGTAAGTGCAGCTGTGACAGGATCATCAAAATTTTCAGAATATTTTTGTCCAACCAGAGCATTCTCAGAGCAAAACTCATTCATTCCTTTACCTGATCTGAGGCAGCAAGAGCTCTCCTTGGAGGTTTTTCTTTGGATGGTGGCCCTTTAACCAAACGCGGGGACTAATGTGTTCCTGATAAGGCAAAGCTCTCCCTTGGCAAGCTCCTTTTGCTCCAGAGAGAATCACTGCCCTTGTCTGGATAGAAGGACAGAGGATTAGGAGAGTTTATGGAGGATGAGGGTTAGAACATGGTGTAATTACTGTTATGCAGATGGGGAAAGGCTTTTGGCTCCAGATGGATTCCCCAAAGAACCAGATAAGCCATTTATTGTACTTGATGGCTCCTCATCCATTTAAATTGCTTTGCAGCTGGGTGTTTCTCCCAAGGACTTTGGAAAAGCAAAGTATGTGGCTAGATCAATACCATAAGTTCAACAAGGTGGAAGATATACTCTTCACCTATAGCTGCGGCTTGCTCCCAGAAAGAAATGCAAGGACTTAAAATGTTTATTAGGCAGGGGAGAGCATCAGAGTGGTTTTGCTTGGAGATGGCAACACAACAGCTTGAGAGTGTTTCTGAGGTTCTGCTTTGCAAGCAGGTGGTTGAAATACCCTCTTAGCTCAAGTTGTAGGGGAAGTGGTATTTTGAGGTAGAAGCAGGCTAAATAACAGCTACAAAGACTTCCTTCTGGGCAGCAGATTTCACACACTGGGAGCAGCAGTACCTGCTGTTTCTACTTTCAGACTCAGACAGAGCTCTTTCTCCATTACCTCAGTTCTGTCTTTAGGCCGAAGTCACATGAAAAAGAGCAGAATGTGACAAACAACACAAAGCAAGCTGGCAGGCAGGTTGTGCCCTGGGCGTGGGATCATGCACACCATCACACCATGTCCACTATGGGTACTCAGGTACTCCAGGTGATTTCTCTTGGCCTTGAAATGTCACAACACAAACAGCATCACAAGCAATCACCTACGGATGCTACCTCTTTCCTATATGCAATGAGCAAATATTATTTCAAAGGAGTTCTGAGAAAACTTGAAGACTTCAAAGTTTAGGGTCAGCAAGTGGCTGCTTAGATGAGCAAGCAAGGGAAAGATGGATTGACAAACAGCCCATCAGAGTGGAAGCTAACAGTTTTGTATTCTGTTTTCTGTCCCTGTGAATCACGTCAACCCACTGACATGATGTTTCCTCTGATTTTGAAATGAAGGGAAGGCTCCTGGGAGCACAGCGGCTTCAAAGGTCAAAGCCATTGTTCTACTGGATGTTGCACTTGCTAATGTCATGATGAGAGCTAAATAACATCATGTTGATTTCCCCCTGACTCACTTTAATTTTCTTGTAGCCTATCTGCAGCCTTAAAAAGGAAACATAAAAAAATTGCTGCTTCTTATGCATGAACAATCACTTTCAAATGCCAGATCTCCGTCCAGAGCCTCCTGGAAAGGAGTCAAGCTCTAAGGAGTCTGTTTTCATATATTTTCCCTTATCAGTCCCCATCATAGATCGAGGTTTGTGGTTTTACAGCTGATGGCAGGTTGCCTGCATATCTCAGGGCTGAAATGCAAAAGTAAGCCAAGCATGAAGGCAGTATCAACTTGACGCTACATGCCTTTCTAGGGCTATTAGATAAGAGATACTGTTTGTACAGAGCAAACCTGTTACCTCAAGAAAACAAAGCTGCTTTTAACTGTGGCTTGCTTTAACTTTCTTCTTAAGCAACTCTGCTAAGTATGTGAGTTAACATAATGGACAGACAGATCATCAGCTTTACACCACTGACCCCAGTGTGGCCGGAACAAGCTGAAAATATGGTCTAGGGCTGAGCCACTTAGTACATGACTGCAATGTGTGATCTGAGGAACTCACTACCAATCTGTAAAAGATTAGCCTTCATTTGATCTTCAGTCGAAAGACCCTTTAACAGTGAAGCATTTCCAGAGGGTGGTCTTGAGGCCAATCACAGTGTGTGTGTGTGGGAAACTTGGTCACTCTGTGTGAGGAGTACACACAGGGGTCCTTGTTCCTTGATGGTCCAAACTGAGAACACTGTTTCTTACTTCTGACCTACATACCTGGTTTCCTTCCCGTGGAATGGTGGAACTGGAGTTGCAGTGAGGAGTGATGCACACACAAGTCTCTCTCTAGCAACATGGTGCAGGTTTGTTTGAGTATACTTTTGCATACCCCAATTTAAAATATAGTCTGAGTACTCTTCTGCTCTGAACCACCCTTTCAGAAAGTCCCTCTCTCTATTTCTTAAATCATTCACTCTAGACAACACAGAGACCTCTAAAATGCAATACAAGCTTTTTTTGTGCATTATATATTGCCTATTTGTTAAATTACATTTTTTTTCTTTACCACAGTTAGCTACTGTGTAGTAGGAGTACTCATATTCACTAACAGCAGGAGGTTTCTCTTATCCCAGGTGAGCCCTTTTCTATGGTAAAAATTTGGTTCTATATTCTTTTGGATATTTTCACACCTGCCCAAGAAATATCACCTCTGAGGCCATAAATATGGACACTTCTACATCCAGGGGAAAAGGTAGTTTGTGACCAGTCATAAAACTTTCTGCTGAAAGGTGATTTTGCTGAAGAAGCAAAATTACTGAACTACCCCATTCTTTAAACCTCATTGTACATGTGATGCTCCAGTTACAAAGGCATAGCAGGAGTGTTTTCTTAAAATGTGTTGGGGTCAGGCCTATTTCCTAGGATTTTTCAGCTGGTCTGGACATGCTCTTATATGTATTTATCATCACAAAATTTCACCATAAACTGAACTTATAAAATCCTACCCAAAGTACTCTTGTACCACACAAAAACCATCTCAAGGAAAAGATAAACTTTATAGATTAAGACTGACTGATTTGAACAAAAGCTCTTGGAAGACAAATCAAGTGATTTGGCAAAGCAGACAATTAGTTGAAACAGACATTCAGCCCCAAGTCTCTTAACCTGGTGGGGGGTGAAGCAGTGGGATGCTGAACATCTGAACTGGCACCAACCAAGAGTGTGAGCACTATGCTTGATCTGGAATTTGGCTTATAATGCGAAAAGTGTCTTAAGAGTTTAAACTCTTAAGTTGGCACAACTCCGGTTCACTAAGCTCTCAGCTCCTCTATCAGAGCTAAGGTGGTTTAAGAATTTAGGGTCTTAAAAACAGCATGATCTGCTAAACTGCTTTCAAGATTTAGAAGGACTTAATTGCTTATACCAGTTTAATATCTTAAAGTGGCTGAGCCACTTTTTTCTGGCTTAAAAAGTTATCAGAGTTGAGGATAGGTAACATTAGAGGGACACTGTTGTGCAGAGGATCAGATCAGACCAGTGTGGTGTGGCCTTCTGGATTCCCAGTCTGAATCTGCTGTATGTTTTTCAAGGTCATTGCTCAAACAATTCCAAGCAGTTGGCAAATAGAGACTGGGACTGTTTGCCAGTCAAATCTAGTTCAAGTATTTTATGAGTCAATATCCAACCATTGTGTTGCTTATTTGTTCTTCTAATCTTCCAAATCCCCCATAAAACCTATATGTTTTTGCTCTGCCCTCCTCTTCTAACTTTCAGTGACAGCATGTCTGCTATTTCTGGAGCTCCTTGAAAAACTGTGCCAAGTTTTCTACTGATACCACGTTTGTCTCCCACTCTTACACTCTCCTGTACTAGATACTGCCATATTTTACTTGTCTTCATACACTGGGAACAGTATCTCAGCTTTAGGATCTGGTGCTTGACAATAAAAAAGTGGTGAGCTTAGGGTGGGTAAAGCAGGAGAGTCTCTTTGAGAGCTTTTCTCCTTGTGTCTGTCTGTCAGGTTGTTTGTACATGCTTCCTGCAGAAATCAGTGGGACACAGGGTACTCCTAATTCATTTGAATCTGAGATAGTCTCCAGTCATGATTGGCACCAGAAGGCAGGTCATGTAATTCAAAACAGAGAGTTGTTGAATGGTCTGTTCAGCCCTTTCCTCCCTCTCTACTTGAAAGGTTCCCAACTGCTCATAACTAGACAATGGCTTAAACTTTCAGCTCTCAGCATTCCAGCCTTCCTGTGGCAATGAGTCCCACTGTCCCATGAAAACAAAACATTCATTTCTTTTCATTAAGATGGAATTTGTCACTTTTTGGTTCTTCTTGCTGAGCCTTCCCTTATCATTAGAAAGGGAGACAGATCATCTCTTATATTTGTCCCCGTGTTTAAAAAGTATTACTTTAATTCACCTCTTCTTTGCAATAGGCAACACTATTTTCTTCACTTTCCTTTTGCCTGACCTCTGTGAAAACCCAGGTTTTGAAACTAATGTCTAGATATAGAAATAAGGCCCCAGGTTAGGTATCTTATCTTGGAAATTTAGGCCACAACTCTACTCTCCAGAAAATCTCCTAAATTTACTGTAATTATATTTATCACCAAACTTAAATTTCAGACAACTTTAGCTCCTCTGTCCTGATACCTAGCGTAGATGTATGCTCCAAATAATGCACACAACTATTTATGTATATGCATACATCCCAATAATGTAGTCACCTAAAATCAGATGCAACCTATTTTTAGCAAGTCAATGGAAAGCAGCATTTAATTTTCTGTAGATAACTCCAGGTAAGATAAATTGCTTTCAGAGGTGCTCAACCTAGGCTAGAAACCTGACTTTTAGTTGCTAAACTCGTGGAGAAGAAACTTAACCTACAGATATTCTGGCTGTGGAGAAAGGGTTAAAACACGACCTTCTGTTAGCTAGTCTGGGGTATGGCCCAGTAGAGCAGGTGGGTAGTTTGAGATGGTCCTTAAGGTTGTGTGAGCACCTCTACATAGGGCTCTGACATAAAGCTTTACCTGAGCTGAGAATAAGGAAAAAAATTGGTAAAATAGTTTAAAGTGTGTCTTTGGTGCTTAATTATCACTGGGGGATGTTTATTTGCTCTGGAGAAAAGCAGAATAGGCTGTTGGGATCAGTCAGCTGTGTATCCCCTCACTGTCTCAAGCTATGGTCATGGTCTCTGAATCCATTGTCACATGCTTTCCTCTGCCCTGAGCACACTGACAAATTGTCCAAATTGCAACTCTCTAAAGAATGGCCAACCACCGGATCTTCTTTCAGGGAAAACAAAACAAACTCTGCCTTTTTTGTTTTATTATAATCAGAGGCTCCCTTTTTAATCATTCCAGTTTCTAGTCACATGGAACATGAACTGCCTAAGAGAGCTTGAGGACAGAGGGAGCATGAGAGAAAGAAGGGAAGCTTATACAAAAAACTTCCTCGCTGGGGACAGGAAAGCTCCACAGCCAGACAGTGGAACAGGAGCTTTTCGACTTGAGGTCAGGGTTTCAAATATTGCAGTTAGTGGCTTTGGGAGGTTGTTCCCTTAGATTGAGAAGAATATGGGTGGGATGACATCTGCCCTTATACTCCAGCTGGGCTCAGTCTCTACATCTTGGTCCAATTACCTACATAGAGATCCTGGAACACAGTTCTGGGTTTCAGTCATCATCTACATAAAACCTCTCAGTTTGCCACAACTAGGTGATTTGCCTATAGAGGCTAACACAGATTTTAACATCACTGGTGAGAAAAGGGAGCAGGGAAGAACATACAGATCTCAGAACAAACTCCAGACTTTTTTGGAATCTGGAAATTAGCTTACCTTTGTACTTCCACAATATAAAAAATTCTTTCCCTTATCCTCAGGTATAATCAAATCCCACAGGAGTCAGCTTTTCTGGAATACCCTTGGCATTTCACACATTCCTCTTAAAGACTGAGCAAGCTTTCCAACCATTCTGGACTTAAAGGCTTCCTTTCCAAAGCTTCATGGACATGGGTGAGAGTTAAGTCTGTGGTAGCTAATGGTCTTTTGTAGGATGACCTCTATAAAGAATGACCTCTAATGAAAATACTAGTGGAAGGTCTCTTAGAGAACAAAAAGAGCATAAAAAGCTTGTTTTGATGCTTTTTCCTACTTGAAATCAATGTGTTATATGTGTGACTATATGCTTAAAACCTCCCTAGTTCTAGCCTTCACCTTGAGCCTGCTAACCACTTGGTGTACATCAATCCCCTGGAGCTGAAAAAGGATTCTCATTTCCTTCAACAGGGTCCCAAATCCATGCAAGTCACTACGTGAGGCCAAAGACTGCTACCATGCCAGCACAGCACCTCACTTGAACAACGCCTCAGGTACCTTCTCTGTGAGCCAAGGAGCTTGTGCTAGCCATATTTAGCAGTTACCAGGAAGGGTTTACATGTAGTTTTTCTCTTCAGAGCTTCCCATTTGGCCTCTGTGCCTGACAAATGGTTGTGAAGCTTCCTCAGGCCTGATCAGCCATGCTGGCATGTGAGTGAGATCCAGCTGTGACCTGTTATGGGTGGAGGCCTTACCTGGAGACTCAGTCCCTTCCCTCTGTTCACGTATGTGAAAATGACTTTCTCTCTGTACACGTAGAAAGCAACGTTGCTCCAGCAGTGGAGAAGTCACATAGCCAGGACACCAGGGCACTGATGGTTACTTCCCAGAAGACCTTCTGAGCTGATGATATGGAAGACATCTCTCTCACTAGTTTATCTGGCTCTACGCTTAGCATGGGATGTAATATTTTATGTTCACTTGGGCCAGGACCAGGGATGTCATCCCATGGTTTCAAATGATGGCAAATCCACCCTGTCCCTTGGGGTGCAGCTCTCTCTCCACTGCATTACTCTCCTGCACAAAAACGCATGGTGTGTTTCCTCTGTGGGTTTTTCTGATTTCAAGTTGCAGCCTCATGGATTCTGTCATGCCTCTGGCTGCTAGATCAAAGATCTATTTTATATCAGAGTTTTTCACTCCATGAGTCCCCTGATCACTTATTAACCTGTTAGTCCATACGCCATCTCACAAATCGCTCTCCTTTCCTCTCTCGCTGGTAAGCACGTTTGCCAGGCTATAAATCTTTCTGGCAGCTCTTCTTTGAGCTTCCTCCAAGTTTTCTTTTAAAGTGCCAGCTCCAGGACTGGACATAGGATTTTATTCTCACATGTTTGCCAGAGGTTGGTTTCACAAACTCGTTTGTGAATACATCTCCTTCTACTTATTTCTGCCAGTTCTTGATGAAAAAAGGAAGAAGGAGAAGGAAAATGATAGTGTATGATTTTTCTTCTATGTGATCCTAACATGGAGCAATTTTTCATGGTTTTCTGAGGACCACTCAGTAATTCTTTGTGTAATACCAAGCAGCAGCTATCTTCTAATCTTTATGACACTTAACAGCAGATGTCCAGAAAGAAGCTGGTTTTGAACAACAGCAGCATCAGTCCCACTTATTTCTCCCACCCTGGCCAAAAGAAAGTCTGACCATGCTGAGCAAGGCTTGGTTGACATGTCCAGGTTGAAAACTCTGCCATGGTTTTCAATGTAGGACACCTCTTTCAGCCCTCATGAAATGGGGGAAGGCTCCATCAATGTCTGTGCTTGGATGCACCATACCTTGAAATATTTGCCAAGACTCTGTGCAGGCATTTGCCGACTCCTGCTCCAGAGATTGCCAGGAGACACTGTGATAGATTAACTCAGTATCTCCTCTAGCCTCTGGGGAGTTAGTCTCTTCATCCACCAGAGTCTTTTAGGAGAGGGTGTTAAAAACCCCCAGCAAGATGATAAGGCCAGACTTGGCCGAGGACAGCAGTCAAGGCTCACATATGGCAGGGAGGAGACCATTTGCTTTAGAAATATATATACATTTACTTAAAAAGGAAAGAGAATTAGAAATGTTTCCAACAGTCTCCATTTTTCTCTCTCATATGTATACATATCTATATGTATATCTATGTATTTGAAAAACGCAACCCACAACTTTTGGTTTAAATTTGATCTGACAATATCCCTTTAACATGAAACTGCAAAGCCGTAATTGATACCCCAGTTGGACATTATCATAGATTATTTCCTGTCTGTGTTTTGACTGTCCTGGTCGAATGGCTTCCAAGCCTAACACAGAGTCAATGAAGAGAAACAACCCTCAGCTACTATTATTCCTGTTACTCATTCTACCAAAATAATAAAAATAATAAAACCACAGCCTGCCTTGAACAGTAAAGATCTCTTAAAAGCCCTTCCGAAGCTAAGCCTTGACGTATCTTGCATATCTCAGGGAACAAAAATAAAGTTGGTAGGTTGGAGGGAGGAATTACCAGTGATGTTCCTTGGCTGAGCTTGTGTCCACACTGTTCACAAAGCACCGCCTTGGGTGCAGATGTGAGCACAGGGAACTCCCTGTCCCACCCAGGGCTGACCACCCAGCTGCTGTGAGCCCTGGCCACGCGCTGGCCCTGCCACGCTGCTGCCGGCGCCCTGGCGGGTGGGAGCCCATGTGCGGGTGGCTGTCTGTGCAGCCCCGTGGTCTGCACTGGCGACAGCGAACCTGGCCTTCAGGGGGGCTGGGCAGGGGCTTGCCAAGGAGAATTATGGGCTTCCCTTCCCAGCTCTCCGTGTGGGCAAACATGGTGGGTAATGATTGAGGTACAAACCCCAGTGAATGCTAGACAGCCACGGTGCCAAAACTGAGCTAGGTGATATTTTTCATCTAAGGCTTTTTATACCTGGAGAAAAAAATGAAAAAAAAATTCCCCTCCTGATTTAGTGGCACCAAAATGTTTTATGAATTCATCCCTTTTCCCTGAGCAGTTCATTTAGACAGGGAAAAAGCACCCAATAATAATACCAAAGCCCCTTTCCCGTCCAATCATTTCATTCCATTAGGTTGGAAAATAAATGTTTTCCATTATTTGCCTTGGAAATAGGTCTTAATTTAAAAATAAATTAGTTAATTTACCTTTCTGTATTTTTGCATGTGTTTAAATATGGCTAACACTGAATTTAAAATGTTGGCATAAAAATGCCTATTTATTTTCACCTTCATTTTGCAGAAATCTTAAAAATTCTTTTAAACAGAAAAGGCACTCTCTCCCCTCCACTTCTTTTGTTTTATCAATCTAGAAAAAAAAGAAAGCCAAGAAATCAGAAAGGGAAAAGTCAAATACAATCTAAATCTCTTCACCTATGGTGAAGCCTGTCTATGAATTTTCCACTGGGATCTCTGGGCAATGTGGTTTTTCCCAGGTCCTACTGGCACTTTTGCTCTCCCACGCCCAGACAGATCCCTTCCTGTCTGCTGGGCATGGATGTCTCCAATGAACTGCTCAAGAGCTGCACACAGTTGTCCTGATCCTAGTTCTGTTCCAAATGCAAACCACAAGAAATGAGAATATCAAGGAGGCTTCACAATATGGATACAAAATTGGTCAGTTTTGATAGTTTTACACCACGAACTTCATACACTAATTCCTGTTTCCGAGGGAATGGCATACTCTACTGTTTTCCAGCGAGATACGCAGCTCTTTCCTCTCTTCAGCTTCAAACTTAGCTTTCTAAAGTACTCTGAAACCATCTTGAAAACATTGCTTGGATGTGATATGAAGGCCCAGATTTTGCTCAGTAAAGAGCATCTCTTAAAACTGGGAGAGCAAATGATGCAAACTGAACCGAATTTTTCTTTTGTTTCTGTGTGGTCGAATGAAAAGGGCAGGAGCTGCCCCACTCTGATACCATTCAGATGCTTGTCTGTGGCTTCAGGATCTGGCAAAGGTTAGCAACTACCTTAAACCAGAGCAGCTTTTAGTTTGAGGGATCTCAAGGCTCACTCAAATAAACATTAACCAGTTTTGCACATGCCCTACCAAGCCAACCCCAGGACATCCCGATGAGGAACCCTTAGCCACAGTTTCAAACAGTACTTTTTGCTGCTGCATGTTAGTTTCCTTGGGTTCATCTACTTTACTTTCAGGAGAGGCTTTTCTTAGGAACCAGGTCACAGTCACCTATATTCTGAGGGCATAAAATCAAAAGGCCACATTCATATCTGGTGAAACACCAACTTGGTGATGTTATAGCTGCTAGAATAGGTCTCCAAGAACTTAAAAGTGTGAAAAACTGTCAGAGATTGTTGAATTTGTAATCCTTCATGGGAACAATCAGAGATGACCAAGCAGAAGGAATGTCAGGGCAGCAGAATGAAAGGGAAAAATGTTTTCAACTCTCATAGTCTTAAGGCTGGGAGGAAAGGCAGTTGGGGAAAATTATATAAAACAAACAGGCATCACATGAGGTACAATAAGAAGAAGGTTGAAAGAAGGTAAGATGGATAATTAAGCAATAAGACACGACAGGCTGCACATTTCTGGGTGATTATTGCATGACTGCTATGATGTTCCTTAGGAGCAAATTTTTGCTGCACTAGAACTAGAATCACCCCCCAGGGACAGGTTCACAGGAGGGTCTAATTGTTGTTATTACAAAATTAATTTTGAAATTAAAATAATAATAATAGGAAGAAAAAGGGACAATCTCTCTCTGCACCATGTTGCTTGTAAGAACTTGTGATGGGAAAAGAAATGACATCAACTAGAGTTTGTCATTGGAGGGAGGGCAGTCACATCCCTGTGAGCTCATATCTGGCTGTGTCCTGATGATGTGCTGGCTTTTGCATGGCTTTTCTTCTTTCTCTTTTTCTCATTCCATGGCCTAGGCTGTCAGCTTTCAGGTCAATGTGCTCAACTAACTTCTTCTTGTGTCAAAAATTTCCATCTTTTATCCCTTTCTGAAAAATCCTAGTTTTGCTCCTTGCCTTATTCTGTTTCTCTCTTTTGGTTTAAAAAAGATCCCAAATCCCCCCAAAACCCAAAAGTATAACTTTTTGAGATATAGAAAGTAGTGTGTACCTTGCCTGTGGTCCTGAAGCATGGTATTTCTTTGGTGTTTCCTCTACAAAGAATTTTTTTTTCCTTCTTACTCTGCCACTCCCCATCTCCCACATATGCACCTCCTTCAGTGAACCTGTAAGTAACTGGGGTTCAGTACTATCTCTGCATTGAATGGGAAGGAAGATAATATACCAGAAAAGAAGGGTTTACCTTCTTTAATTGTGTAGCAGTGGATAATAATAAAACAGTTATTCAGGCAGATGCTTTTAGCTTACGTGGTGTTTTGCCAGCACTGAGCAGCATCCTTTTATGCACAGATATTCTATATTTAAATTAGTTTGACTGGGAAACAATGCCGTGTGAAATATTTTTTGTTTTCAGAACCAAATCTCCTATGCCTATGCTTCTGAACCAAATGCCTTCAGGAATTCTCATCCCAGAGAAGTACAGTAATGTAATTTAAAAAAAAAATAAATCCATTTTGCAAAGGAAAAGACATTTTGAGCTTTCCATGGGAATGGAATTCATAGTCTTTGTAGTTCTGCTTGGTTTGGTTTATTCCCAAGTAAACTGCTCACCTAACACAGATTTCTGATCAGACAATGACTCAATAACATCTAGTTGCCTTTGATATATCTATCTCAGCACCTCCAGATTTAAAGTTCTCCACACCTTGGATTTTCCCTTACAGGCACAAATGTTTCAAGCAAAGCAAATAGACTCCCTAAAAGTGATCTCCAGCCTCCACTGTCATTCATCCCAGCTGAGACTCCAATATCTATTGGGAAGGTCTATATCTTTATCTGCTGAGTGGTGATATCAAGACTCTGCTCTTGATAGCTGCTGTAAAAACAGGAGACCAGCTAAGACTAGATGAAACAGAGGTCAGCAGGAAAAGAAGATGCATAGAGAAATGAAACAGCATACCCATGTTCACACCAGAAATAGTAGCAAGATCAGGATTGGATTTCAGTCCATCTGAAACTCAACCCAGAACCGTACCATTAGGGGATATTTTTGTTTGTTGTCAGGGAACATGGGGGAAGACAAATCCAGCTCACTACTCTCCCTAAAATCAATCATGTTCATGTGAGTTATATTTATCAAAATGAAAATATGGTCAATAAAACGGTGTTCTTGAAAATGAGATTTTGATCAATTTAAAAAACAAAACAAACCACAAACACCACCACCCCCACCCCCCCAACACAACAGCAAAACAGGCTTGAAAAGTAATTTAAGCTCTATAACTTCATTGTACTTGTTACATTAGGAGATGAGATGTTTTTCACATGCCACTCCATATTACCATCATCTCATCAAAGGGATGAACCTGTGACCTTTAACATCAAAGCCTGGACTCCATCATTAGAATTTAGGAATGACCTGCAATACTTGTTAGTTATCCTTAGGTGACTCAACCAGTGCAATGGGAACATGACGTTACATAAATGTTTTTTATATATATATATATACACACAAACATATATATACTGCTGTAGAAAGAAAAGAAAATGCATCTCGAGAGAGAGAGAGAGAGTTAAATTAATCACCAGAATGTGAATGCAAAGTTGCTTATGCAGACATTTTCTTGTCAAGATCTGGACTCTGTCTATGCAGTAAGTACATGCAGGGACTTGCTGTATCCAGGTTGACAGCTCTGGCACTATACATTTGTGGGGAAAGGTTAAACAGCATCATGGCACCACTTGGAAAGACTTAATAGGTGGAATTGGTACTTTCTTAGCCTCCCATATTTTCTACGAAAAACTGAATTGGGAAATTCCACAAAGTTGATAAATTAGTTCCTACCTCATGGACAGTGTTAAGCCATCATGTCAAAAGGCTTGGAGTGTGAGCTGATACTCCCAATTTGAAGGGAGGAAAAAAAAATATGAAACAAGGTGATTATTTTCCTTTTTTGTTGCTGTGAAGAATTTCCCTTGACCCTCTCCACACAGTCCATTCACAAGGAATCAGATACAGAAGCCTCAAAGGAAAAAAAAAATCAAGAAAGAGACAGGGTTGTATCAAGGATGGGAGGAAAAGAGAAGAAGAGTTTTCTAAACTGGTTCGCATAATCAGAGAAATGAATGCACACAGATGACATTTGCCATCCTCTTCTGAACAGAGCTTCACAGAATTCAAGGAATTTCTTTCTAGATGGACAGGATCATTTACCTGCTGAAACATTAACTTTCCAGTTTCCAGGGTCAGGTCTCTGCTTATCCCAGAATTGCTGTGCCAACTGACTCTGTGCATCTGCCAAAGCCAATGCTACAAAGGGGACATCTGGCCTTCGACATGCTCAACTCATGACCAGGGTCTTGCTCTCTGCCGTTGGCCTCCCCTGCAACCCATGCCTAACATCACTTGGAACCTCTAGAAAGCTCTGACTCTTGGGCTAGGGCATCTCTTAGGGCAGTCTTGAAGGTTTGTAGCATGGTGGGACATATGAATTTGGTTTTGAAAGGTTTCGGGCCTGCAGGATGCACAAAGGTCACAGCTCACAAGCTACCTCATCTTACCAAGAAAGTCCTGTTTGGTGCAGTGCAGGAGGAAGCTTAAAAGGGAGGTGCATGGGAGGATGATGAAATGGATGAGTATGGAGGCTGTTTCACACAGAAGAGCAGAGTAGTAGACACTGGGAATTTGTATATTTATTTCCAAATTTTGTTTTTATTTCCACTGTCTTTTGTTGTAAAATGATGGTCTCACTGCATCTCAGAGCAAACTAATCAAGCTCAAGTATCCAAATCAAGTTCAGCGTATAAATCCTTCTCCTAGTTTTCTAGCATCCTTGCCTTCTGGCAGCTGGACAAAGGAATGGAAACACTCAGAGACCAAGGTCTTCAGGGTGTCCATCAGAGGCTTTCTTATCTGTTGTTGTGGTGCAGCAGGTGGCAAACAGGTTTTCTCCATCAGATCTACCTGGCAGATGTGTCTTTGCTCATTGGGGAAGGTGAGGCAGAGAGAAAACAGAACTAAGACCAAAACTCAGTTCAGTGAAGAGGTCCTGGAGATGAGTTGCAGTGATTCAGTTGTACTTGGGCTCTGCACAGAGACAGTGTTACCAGAGAGCCTGGTGCTGTTCCTGGCGGATTGAGCATGATTCTACCAACAGGCTCTGAGTGGGAGGCAGGGTAAGAGATTGGGCAAACATTCCTGGAGAGGACTGTGGTCTCATAGTGTCATAGAGACCTGGCAAACCAGACCTGAAGTCAGAGAAATGTCTTCTAGTCAGGCTTATTAGCACCTCAGAGCAGTCTCTCTTTCCAGAATTTTCTTGGGAGGAAATTAATCAAAAAAATCTGTAAATCAACATATCAGTTGATGGCCTATTTCAAATCCCATGAATTAAACTGTTCTTAAGAGAAGCTTTTGCTTTTTGGATTTTTTAACTCTCACCTTTTTTGATGTCTCCTGTTGTCACTTGCACCGTGACTGAAATGTTCCCCCTACCCTTTTTTCCCTACACTTTAATAATATTGTTTCATCTGATTTTCTTTTTTCCTCACTTCTTGAGGCTGGAAACATAGTCATTAATTTTTTACTGGGGAGAAAAATAATCAAATACCCCAGAGTAGTGGCATTCTAATCCACCTAAAATACAACGAACAGCAGGAAGCATTCAACCCACCCTGACACCTCACCCCACCTACCCACTTATCAAATTTTTCTAATTACTTTCAGGTCATCCATGTATTTGAGGGCCTCCATGCAACAAATTTTCAATTTACTAGTTCAAGTAAAATTTTGTTGCAAGCCTTCCATGTAGCCTGAAGCCTACAGCTATTTTTGAATCTTTCTATCTTGCTAAGGGCGAGGCAGAGTCAAGTTACCTTGTCATCAAATTCTCATTTTGGCAAGAAGGGTGGTGGGGGTAAAGAAACAGAAGACTTTATAGCAGTAATCACTAACCAAAACACTTCAGAGTGCCTGAACTTGTTACTGCGTCTGTTCAGTTCTTCAACAATATGTCAAGCAGAAAGAAAACAGCTTAATTTTTCACAAGCCTGGTTGCTTTCTGAAGTTTACAACAACACAGCAACTTGTTTGAACTAGTGAATGGAGGGAACATTCTATTAATACCAGAGTCACAATCCCCCATTCCCCACAACCCACCAGATGTCTGAATTTAAAGTGTCACCTCACGAATCACATCAGCTTCTATTGGCAAAATCTTGGTCTGTGTTCCAAACGCCCTGGAGGCACTGAGCTGTTCTTGCAAGGTCTTTGATATGGTATGTTAATAATATGGTTGTAAAAGGCCATGTGTATTTATGGTGCATTATTATTAATACAGCTCCTGTTCCCATCATTGTTTTGTTACTATTTTTGCATTATTTCCTCTTGGGCAACCAGTTTGCTCTGGAGACTGAAGTATTGTACAAGTCCCCTCACCTTTCTATCAGCTCAGTTTGATATCCTGCCTGCCCCTTGCTGGTAGATACTTTGGCATAGCTATGTGCTCACATCAACACTGAAGTTTCTAAAGAAGAAAGATTCTGGGAAGAAAGATAGATTCTGGGAAAACCCTGAAGAAAACCAAATAAACCCATTTCCCATGGAATTTGATTGTGGCAATTTTTGAATGTCTTTTCTTCCATATACTCCAAAAAAAGACTCAAAACCCCAAAAATGTTTGGGCCAAAACTTTTTTGGTCTTCATCAAAAAGTCAAAATTCCTGTGGAAAGAAGACACTTTTCAAGAAAGCGTACATTTAATCAAAGCTTCAGTTTCTCAGTAAAGTCACTGTTGACTACAGCTGTGCCAAAATGGAGCAAGACTGTTGGGCAACTCCACCTCCTCCTACCATGGGATTGTCCTGGGCCACTTGACTTGGCACATGGTTCTCACATGGTGTGGAAAAGAAGTCAAAAGCTTTGCTCAGCTGAGCCATCAGGTAATAAGAAAGAACAGAGCCTAGGTAGGGAAAGATGCTTAGAAGGAATTTGAGACTGGAAAGCTTACAGGCAGAGAAGAAATTGAAGAGAGACAAGAGGACAAAGGGATGAAAAAGCGCATGGGTGGAGGGAAGCAGACCCAAACCCTGGTCTGGGTCTGTGCAAGATCATGCCAACATTTCCAGTCAGAGTAACCTCCCAAAAAGGTCTTTTGTTCCCATGATGTATAGCTTGCTCAAGGACCTGTGTTTTGGTGAGGACACCCATTGCATTCCCAGAAGCCTTTCCTTCAAGACAGCCAAGACCCCGAGGAAAGACAAATCTACTAGTTCTGGTTCTAGAGACCTCATGAATACACATAGTTCTACCTGAAGGTCAGTGCCACTCCCAGACACACTGTGCATTGCTTAACATTTTATGTTTTTTTTAATCTTTATTTTTTCTTCTCTCCCCCCCCCCAGTTATCTAAAATTAAGGAATCACACAGATGGAAAACATCTGCTAGTTCTTTGTGCATGGAAAAAACACAACACATGGCAGGGATGATAAGTAATAATAAATAATGATGATGATGAAATCATTTGGAGAGGCACAATGGTTTGATTTGTCCAGAGCAAGCATCACGCACTCTCTGTCTGGGCTAAGAAGGATACATAGACCACTGTCGTTTGAAATTTTGCAAATGGCTATGTAATTTTGAGACATTTGGGAAAAGCAGATGCTGAACATGGCTTACCTTTTTGTGGGTTTGCTCATTAGGGCCTAGTTAGAGGCTCTTCAGGTAAGCAAAAGGAGCCTGATCTCCTGAGTGCAGGTCTATTTACATATGAGTCACAAACCACGGTCTCTCCCTAAAACTAACAAAGCTAGGCCAAAGAATGACATAGCCTGCCAATGATGTAATATTCCATTTTCTACCTTGTTACCTAATACAGGGTTATGAAATTGGATCCGAGGGATAAGTCATATATTTGCTTCCCTAAGGTTATCACAAGAAAAGTCACTTTTCACCCAGAAGACATAATTCTTGGTATCTCCCAAACATTCATGCAGAATTCAGCTCTAATTGTCTCCCTATGGATCTTAGCTGGACCTTCATCAGGGTACACTTAAAAACTTCTTCCATGGTTTGGGTTGTGCCTAGCCATCTCACACTGTAGGTAATGGCGTTGTAAAACCCAGTGAGTGTTATCTGATGGAGAGGGACAAAGAGGATTATTTAATGAGTTGTTTGGTCTCAGCTGAGTTTCCAGACTGCAGGTGTTCTCCTTAATGTTTGCCATCAGGTTGGTGCTCTCCTGCTTTTTTAAGTAACTAGGCCCCAGTGACTCCTGATTTTTGAAAGGATTTAAAGCTGTGACACGTCTATAGGCAGAATAACTGGGATGACAGCAAAGGAGTACTGTGTACTGTTAAAGGAAGGTCCCTGTTCACATGAGGGAGAATGTTCAGTCAAGGCAGGTGATTCATATACCCATGTGTGTGCAGGGCAGCAGAACACAGATAAAGCAAATGTGTCAGGACCAGGTGTATTTAAGACTGACTAAACAATGTGACACCAAAAGTTTCAAGGGACAGCGACAGTCTTGTCTACCTTTTGACTTCAGTTGTTTATGGGAGGTACCTCTAAAGAGCCAGAGATCTCAACTCCCAGGGCAACCATCCTGTAATGTGTCTAGCAGGATGATTCACAAATGGAAATAGTATTGAAACCCCCCCAATATTAACACTCATAACAAGCTACACTGTCTCTGTATGTCTATGTGTGCACTTTGCCAGCATGTTTGTGTGAGTGTAAACACAGTGTAGCATTCACTTTGTGTGTATGTGTCTGCTGGAATTGTTGAAGTTTAAGATTTTTTTTAAAAAAAAAGGAAAAAATGCAAAGGAGTCAGAGCTGAACAACCCAAGAATGATGATGCAATGATATTGCAGCAGCAAAAGCAAAATGATCTGCTAAAAATACACCAGAGGGATCTAAATATTTCCATAAACAGATGGAGGTTGGAGCCCAAATGGAAGAGAAAAATACAAGTAAAGGAAATTGCATTTGACAACCATAAGGGTCTTATGGTTCTTCTGTGTCTTTTATCCCAAAAGGTTTTTTTACAGATGCTCACACTTGGGCAAAAGAGGAGACTGATCCCACAATGCTTTACTCACATGAATAACCCTAATTTATGTTCGTAGACTCCAAGGGGCCAATGAGCAATATTTAGTATGAGCTTTTAGAGGAGGCATCTGGCAGTGCTTTATAGTGAAGGCTGCAGAGCAATTTTCATATTAAACCTCTCTCTCTCTCTCTTTTTTTTTTTTTTTTTTTTATTTTTATTTCAGGGCATTTGCATCATCAGTTGAAGTTTTCCAAACACAGTCCATGCCTGAATGTGAATTTTATTGGGATGCATGAGGAAGGATAGCTTCAGAATGACTGGAAAAATACGCTTTCCCGTAAACAAAAAAGTCCAAATCTCTTCCTCCCTATTTCTTGCTCCTTTATCTAAACAAATTAGAAAGGGTTAAAATTTTCTTTTCTGAGTTGTCCTGCAGGGAGACAGGGATAGGGAAGTTTGGTGAAATTTCAAAATAAAAAACCACCCTAGAAATATTTTACATTTGTAGGTACCTGAAATCCTGACTATGTTCTGCAGGGGTGAAATTCAGCTGCTAAAGAAAGGGTACCAGAGAGATGTATGACACATACTCCTTAGAAGCAAGATGCCTGTGCTCAACCCTACTTTGATCGTCCCCAAGTTCACCCAGCTATGATTGGGTGACTTTCTTACTGGGAAACCAAACCTAAGTGTGATACCAGCTATAGCATTTTCCTGTGGCACTCATGAACTACTTTGGATCACAATAGAACTTAGGTAGGATTAAAAAGCATTATCATAACCCCTCTCCTGTCTGGAAATTGCAATCTCACTATTTGACTGAAGACTAAGAGGCACCCAAGCTAGGAGACCTTGGCTCTTGAGCTGCTGTAGGTCAAGTTCCAAGCAAGGATGAAACCTTGTAAATCCACACCAAGATGAGTTCTGAGCGGGGGATGAATAAAAACACATTTCGAAGATTCTACAAAAATTCTTTAATCTGGAGAAAGCAAACTAGTTCCCTTTCATGAAGTAAAGAATTTCTTTTGGTTACTTTTGTTTGTTTATTTCCAGCTCTTGACCCTGTCTAATAATCATCCTAGAAGGAGAGGGGAAGCGTGTTGTTTCAAGATGTAAAAACCCCCCAAATCAAACATGCTGAAATTACTTATTTAGAGAATACTTGGCTTTAAGGTTTCATGTTTCACTCTCTTCTTTCTAAACCAGCATCTGTCCAAACCAACAGATTTCTAGGAAAATGCATTTCTTTTAAACGAAGTTTTTAAACAGAAAAATTGGAAAAAATGTGTTCTGATCTCTTTTTCAGACAAACAAGAGAGACAATTTCATACATCATTAGGAAGGCCAGGCTGCCCTATCTAACTGTTCATATGGATGCCTCCAGACAGCTTAATGAATATGGTATTATGCAGTTTAATCCTTGCTCTGTGAGCTGCACAGTTCTGCCTTGGTACATCCCACTAGTGTCCCAGCCTATAGCAGCTGGATCAGAGGATGTGTCAGGCCCCTTCCAATCTAAATGACTATCATTCTAACCACGGCATGCCAAACACACCATGTAGTAAATTCATCAAATTCCCTTTATCCTACTGTAATTTGCTTTTATTCATGGTGATGATGATGAGAACTAAGCATCTCTAATTATACACCCTTACATGATATTGATATTATCAGATATGAGGCTTAAGGTCCTGATTACAAGATATTCATGTTAAAATGACCTCAAGTTCTGTTCTAAAATGATGAAAGATCACTATCGTGCTCTATGAGGATGTCAGAGAAACTGCAGCTTCTTTTGTCATTTCAGATGTTGTCTGAAGATGTTGTACATTTCAGTTTGAGGAATAGCAGATCCAAACAGTCCAGCTTGCTTTTTTTCTTCTTTTTGTTTTCAAGAACCTGTCCTTGCAGTAATAAAAAACTGTTTGCAACCTATACATGTACCTCATGTTCTGTGCAAAAGCAGAAGAGGTTTTCTTCCACAGCTCTTGGCAGTGACAGGAGAGGTCAAACCTCTTGCATTGCCCAGCCCAAAACTTTCTAAGCCTCTTCTTGATGTTTTTACTGATGTATATCTGAAAGTAATTTTTGTTTCACCTGTTCTGCACTCTGAATGCCTTGTCTTCATATAGTGATACATGTTGTGTTGCTGTAACTTCAGGCACCAAACAGCATTAGGAAAGAAACTGTAAGAAAACACAGCAGAAATGGGTTGGTGATGTCCTAAAGATTTGCATTGAAAAAGGCTTGGATTGCTGCAGACAGCTCTTCTCCCTTTGTTATGTACAGAGGTAAACTCCCAGCCTGGGCTTGGCTCACTCTGACTTATGAAGAGTCACTGCTGATGTTGATTTATTTAGCGGTTGAGTGGTAGGTTTTGGAAGAGGCAGGAGGAAGCTCTCCCTTCCTGTTCACACACAGCTGTTCTCCTTTGAGACCCATCTGGATTCACTGGAGGACAACTGGCCTTTGCCAGAGCTCTATCGCAGGCAGTGTTTACAGCTGTCCTGCATGGAAGACCGGTGTGTGGTCTGAAGCTATCGATGGAGAAGTGAGACAAGTGCATTCCGCAGAATTTATTCTCTCCACATCTTCCGGAGCTCTGCAGACTTCATGGTATCAGCTGTCATGAACCTCTCAGACCTGGCTGAAGCAGGATAACAGAAGACTGTGCAGGGCTACTGGTACTCCTCACAGGAGCCATCATATTGTACACAAGCTGTGTCCATTGGGAAGGACTTCAAGCCAGCCTTGGCCTTCAGAAGCAGCTAGCTCCCGTGGTATTTGGAGCCATATAAAAAAAATTTCTGGCAGAGGGGAAGCTGTGTGTTCATATGAGTTCTCTATGCCTGGAGAGGTAAGGTAGGTAAGGTAAGGATTACTGGAGCTTCAGGAGAATGCCTTTTTTAAGGAACCTTCCTAGAAAAAAAAGGCCATGAGAAGTTTACATCTTTAAAACATAGGAACAAAATAAAAGCATATTTGAAGCTTCTGATCCATGTGGATAAGGAAAGGCTGGGAGCAAAGAATTCACTTATGGTAGCGCCATGGAGGAATTCTGCCCTCATTCATCCCAGCAGAAGGTGCAGCCCCACCTCTTGGCCCACTCTAGAGGCTACAAACAGGCCCAATTTCAAAGTTCTTTGCAAACAGAATTATCCAAACCCTGCTACTAACAGCAGTTAGGAAACATGGAGCCAGCTGTAACATGTGGATGCCATCCTTATGCTATTCGTGGTGGCACTGTCACACAGGTGGGCTCAAAGCCTGTAAATTCTCCAGGACAGTGAAGCCAGGTTCTCATTACAGGCATTAGATTGTCCCTAGTAATTTCTGTAGCAAACCACCTTGCTCTCACCAAAGGAGGCAGACACACATTGCTAGTCACAACATTGCTCACATTTCCTTGGGACCTTCTCCTTAATGCTGGAAGCAGGACACATTGCAAGGACTCTGTTGTCCTTCTGATGCAGTTTTCGTCTTTTCTTTGAACCAAAGGAAGATTTACATGATGAAACCTGAAGATCTGGGGAAAAGATTCTGGTTTCCTGAATTATTGCAGCATCAGGATCTGGGACAACTACAAAAGTTCACCACTGCTTTCAAAGTCTTTCACTGAATGTCACTGTGCTTGATGTCATTTTCAGTTGAGGACTGTAGAGTCCTTTATTGGTCCTCTCAGAGGAAAGCAAGGGCAAATTTCAGAATAAACTGGGAGATTTGTGGAGGCAAACTCAGACTTCAGTAGAATAGAGTTGCAGTAGGGAAACTTGCTCAGCTCTAAGTTTATTTTTAGTTTGCTTTAACTTAGTAAATTCCATAGTGCACTGAAGGCACCTGAAATACAATGACAGTATGAGCCTATGTGAGTATGTATGATGGGGCTCAGTGAATAGTCCACGTACCATCCAGAGTCCAGAAGAACTTCAGATCTATCTCTCAAAAGACTATACATATGGCTTCTCTGGAGGTTCATCCATCTCCAGTTTAAACTCAGTTTCATACAAGTGTGTCTCAGTTCTACTCTGAGTTACACCCACTGACTTGAGCAGAACCACATGAATGTCAAAACCAGAAAGTGTACAACGTAGAATTTAGCACTATTTCTTTTCCTCATGCACTTTTCGATGCATGTTACAAAAGCAAAACCTCAGAAACATTAAATATGAAAATATCTGTCCACATTAGACAACATAGCTTACCACATGGGAAGACAGAGATTCTCCAGGATTAATAGCATGGAAAAGTACATTATTTGATGTGATAAATATTTGGAAGGCAACTTTATTGTCAGGAGTATAAAGACCCACCCGTTACTTGGAAAATCAGGACAAAGTAACAGAATATCTCACTTTAGGAAAAACATCAAGGAGAAAAGAGGAAGTTATCCAAGAACTGGGGAAACTTGACCAGGGCCTGTAGGGATTTTAAATTTCAAGGCTGTTTGTTGTTTGAACTGAGTCACACCGATGTAACAGAGAATTTGTCCTTGGCAGAAGAACTGTTAGAATGGAGAGTTAATTCTCCCTTGTGTCAACCCATTGAATCCAGGTCATCATGTCTTAATTAAAGTGTACATGGTATGAAATACCACTGAACGTCAATCCAGTTCCTTAGTGTGCAGAATACTATGTTTATTTACAGGGTCTGGCAACCACTTCTGGAAAAAAAATAAAGATACTAAAATATAAAAGTTTGTTCACTAATAGGAGAAAAACATTGTCATGCTCTGGATTCTATTCTCAGCTGGTTTTGGTGAGTTTCCTGCCTGTGGGTCATCTTTTCACACATTAAAGAGGTTCTTTGCTACCTCGGCTGGGTGCAATTCAGTCTTATTGTGATGATGATGTGTGCACTGATAACGCCTAAGATGTGAAGGAAAAAGCTCCCTTCTCCTCTCTCATGCAAAGTCTAGAAAAACCTCTTCTCTGGGTACCCACCCAGCCCTGGAGCAGAATTCCAGCAAAGCCTGGAAATTCAGCACATTCAAAATCATTCCCTGAGATTTGATACACAAAGGATGGACAGAGCAGCAAATGCACTAGTTGTATATGTTGAAATATTACATATATCTATGGAATAACTACCATAGTGATTCAGCCAAGAAAAAAAGCAGACCAAGTCAGATGGTAGAGATGGGATAGATAGAGAAAGTGCCAAACTAAATAAGGTTTGATTATGGCTACACACTGTCCTGTGCCTCTAATTTTCTCTTGCAGAAAATTTCCTAGAAGAAGGCCAGCATAAATGGTCATGACTAGCTCAACAGTTCTCTAAAGTTAACCCATTCCTGGTTTGTGGGGTTGTGCCCTCAACTGTCTTTCAAACACACGTATATATGCCAGCTAAGTTCTGCTGATATTTTTAGACAAATAGTGGGTCTATTTTTGCTTTAAAAAAAAAAAATACAATTAACAGAAAGGCATTTTTACGTCAGCTTTGTCCTGTTGATATTTTGTATTTGTGATGTTTAAACCCAAGATTTGTGTAGAACACAAATGTTACTAGAAGGACCACAGAGTTGTCTTCTGTATCTGGATCACCACCACGATAACCCACGAGGGAGATAGCAGCAAAGAAGGTCTCATGTGCCAGGCTCCCAGAGGCATAGGGAAAACCCAGGTACCTTGCTGCACTACCAAAGCATCTAATTTATTTTTCAGATGCCTTAGGGGTTTTTTTGGTTGTTGTTGGTCTGTGTTTGTTTTTGGTTTTGGGTTTTTTTTTTAACTGACCAGTAAGAAGAAATAAATTTTACCATGTGGCTTTATTGAGTCAGTTTCATTGCACTTGAGTGTCAGAGCTGAAGAAAACAATTCCCAGGACAAGATAAAGAGAAGGCCCTTGTGCACTATTCTCTGCTGGAAGAGCCACACTTGCAACGTTTTGCAGAATGCATTCAAAGGTGGGGTGTCTGGGTCACAGCAAAGGAAAAAACCTTTCGGGACCCATGCAACACTATAACTTCACACAGCCTATGAATTTAGAGATGAACTCTGGACTGCTTGGGGAGCAAACTTAAACTTGTACTGGACCAGAATGTATTCAGTTAATACACAGTCCATCTTCCCTCTGCCTCTGTCCAACCAAATTAAATGCATAAAAACAGACTACCCTGCCTCCTAAAGAGCTCTTTTCCAAACAGTCTAAACTGAAATAATGAGAACAGTGGAAGGGCAGGCTCAGGAATGATTCATTAACTGCAAAACAAGGGAAAATTCATACCAAATGTTCCTTGTAACTGCCCCTCTGCTTCCAACAACCTTTCTTGTGTACTATAACTGAGGGGTCAAACCTGGTGGTAAACTTTCACATGAGGTCTGTACACATAAGCATGAAAACTGTGTGTCTGTAAGATGCTCCCTGCAAACATATAAAGCCTGCTGTGCATTGCTTCAGGAGCCACCTCCTGTAGTTGCCAGGTCTTCTTGCAGATTTAGGGGAGTATCCACATAGGCAGGTAACTAATTGACTAGAATATGCTGAGGAAAGAGCACAGGACAATCCCAAAGGTACTCAGCAAGTTCCAGAAATCCCCAGCTTAGGGAAAGTACCACAGATTCATACCTGGTAATTTCCATGCTAAGTGGTTGATTTAGCCCACAAAGTAAGCTGCAGCACCATTAAAGTCTTTGAGACTCTTAAGGCCTTTAAAATTGTGGCCAAGAGAACTGTATCTCAACATCTAAACCATGCATTGCAGAAGCTGCAAAGTTTAACTTGAAGAGGTCCATGGAAGAATCACCTATGCCTGCTTTCTGATGTAGAGAAAGGCGATTCACATCAAAAGAAGAGCGAGTACATAAATCTGATTTTTGAGCTCATCTTCAAAAAAGAGTGGTGATGGAGGATATCTCCATGGTATATACAATGCTTGCAGCCCCAAGCCCTTGGAGTGCAGTAATACTAGAACTGCTGACATGTCTTCAGAGGGGGAGCTGCTAATAGAGACCTTATGCAACACTGTAGCTGTTTTATGCAAAAATCCATAAAATTATTAAAAACTTCTGCAGAATCAAAGAAAACTCAAGATGAGAAAGGCTAACAGTTTCTTGGATAAAGCAACATTGTCAGTTCAAATCTTGTTGCCAGGCTTCCCTCCTTCTCTCTTCTCTCTTAATTTGTTCAGACTAGTTTGAAATGAGTCAGTGATGGTGCTTTCCTCAAGCTAGCTATGTAGCTTTAAGCTCTCCCTGTGAGAAATGTCATCCTCATGTTTGGCCAGCCTTTTATTTAACACAAACTTACACCCCTCCTGTCTCTCACTGAACAGGTCAAAAATCTCACCTTCTTTTCTGGCGTTTCCAGGTAGCTTCTGGGTTTTTTGTTACCTTCTCCCATCACTTAGGGCACTTCTACACAGACACATCTGAACAGCCTTACTCCCAGCCCAAGCGATTTGGACATATGGTTGTTCTATTTCAGAAACCATGTACCTGTGCTGCTGAAACTGGAGTCTGGGGTAAGAAGCCAAGCTAGGAGGCAGGATATGGTTTAGTTTGAAAGCAATATTGTGTTAATGCGTATATACAGCTATAGAAATGTAGCAGGACTGTTACAGTGACATCTAAGGTTTCCCTAGACATTCCTGCTCTTTCCACCCCGTAATTTTATATAGTAAGCCAGTAAAATAAATGAACAGCAGACATAGCAATCTGCCTGGAAGTACAGTGCTCCCATTACAGAGGATGTAGACCCAGCTATAGGTCTTGCTTAAAGGCTGGTCTTCAACTTTTTTGGACTCATCAGCCCTCCTGATTTCATGTTAGCTGAAAATATTTATTTTTTAGCATTATTATTTGTAGACTTTTTACAAGTAGTCCACAAGTTGGAAGTGTAGCCCAGGGAGGTAGTTCATCATTTAGCCACTCAGTCTATTTCCTTCTTTTTCTTCTCCTTTTGCACTAAAGACTTCACAAAGTTTTAAGTGGGCAATTAAAAACACTGCAGCAGTTTCATTAGCCCTGCATGCCATCTTGTTCTGCCCATGTTATTTACTTATGTTAATTGATCAGGTATTAAAGAACAAACACAACAATTAATTAGTGGTCTGACCTGAATTATAAAGAAATAAAGGATTTCCATGGGTGTCAGATTTGAGTCACTCACAGAAGCTTACGGAGTGAAAAAATGAAGAGGGATGAATCATGGTCAAAAGAAACAGTTTCAGCCATGCAGTATGGCATCCAGATGTGTGGGGATTGACAACACTTTTAGTTCAGGGTATAGTCAGTCTTCAAACAGGCATTTATTCTCTCTAAGGGCTGGGTTTGATAGGGAGCAGCGAGCCATGGAGAGACTGCTGTTCAGAGAAGTAGGCTTGATGTGGTGGCCTTAGGTGTCCAGGCAGGCCATTCTGAACAGAGGAAAACCACTTTGCTCCTGAAGCAGGACTCACATGAAGGACAGCAAGAGTTGCAATATGACTTTGTCTCAGATATCACTGGATGAACTTAGGTGTTGCCCTCTTTACCGAAAAATCTGGAAAATCTGGACTTACAATTTTGGAATTGACTTCATCCTATCAAGGCAGTTTATGAAGAGGCAGTGTTCTTGTGGTGCCTTATGCCATGTGATTGTCACATCTGGGGGCTTTAGTAAAATATCCCAACCTTCACTTGTTTGCAAAATGCAAACTTCACCTCAATCTGTCCTTCTTGAGAATCAAAGCCATTCAAAGTCCATCACAGTTTTAATATCCATTGTCCACTGTCTCTGATAGCAATTTGGGAGAAGGACTTCTACATCATAATTGTTGGGCCACAGAAGAACTGTTAGAATCTATGTTATTATGAAAACATGAAAAGTATTATTGAGGGAAGGCAGACAAGTGCAGACTTGAATGGAAAATGCAAGTATCCATTACTGTATGCAAAACCCTTACAGTCACCAGCCAACACTTGCAGCTCAATACATGAAGAGCTCAGAGGTTATTTGAGGTGCTCCAAAATGGTCCTTCTTGGCTTTGTAGTCCATGACTCCACTACAGAAAGATTTCACACCAAAAAAGCCCTCTGGTAACCAATCCAGGCAGATAATGAGTCACCCCTGAGATAACGAACCATCATGCCCAGGAGAAAATAGGATTTCAAGTAGAGACTTCTGGTGGCTGCAGACAGCAGGAGCCAAAGCTGAATGACAAGGAATATGCACACATGACTGAAATGAACAAATTTCAGACTTTAGGACATTACATTTTTTGGCTGCTCCAGTTCAGAGTCTGCAGAACCTCTGCTGAGCATTTGAGCACACTGCTGTCACTATAAAGCAAAACCATGAGAAGCACCAGAGGGATCTGCCACACTTGATGCCAGACCAGAACACAGTGCAAACAAACAATACTGGATATGCAACCCAGTAATGATCCACCAAACAGCTGAGAAGAGTAACAGATTTCAATATGCACCCAGAAAAGGGTTGCTAGCCCCCTTTTATTCCTGCTGTTGCTGCTTTTGCTATTTTTCATCATCCCTTCTTTCCAGGGCGTTCTCCAGCCAAATGCCACATCCTAGAGAACAGCATGGCATCCACAGAGCTGCCAGAGAGATAGCAGTGAGCACACTGAGGAAAGGTTTGAGGTGTTCCTTCCCCTTGCTTTTGCTGAACAAGCTGCTTGGGGAGACAGATCAATTAAAGAACGGAAAAATATCCAAAACTTTAACTTCAGAACAGAAGCATTCTTCCACTCAGCAGAAAAGAGGCCAGAGAAAGAAGGTCTCAGACACTTGAGGTTATGCTTGAAGATGGCATGAGTCAAGCACGGGTTGCAGTGTCAAGGGCAGATGTGGAGCTGAACCTGCCCATTTCGAGTGGAAACATTCTCCTAGCATTCACAGCCTTTATTCCCTGTGCTGACAGCTCCTACAGAGATGACCTCTGGAGCAGTGTGGAGTTTCCATTACTAACCTTGGGAGCTGAGGACACTCAGTGTGATGCAGTAAAGAACAAAACATAAAACGTCTCAACTCTTTAAGTGACTTCAGATGGTGTGGGCCAAAAAGTATTCGAGAAATAGCACTTCTCGGAATAGTGCAGCTGTTTTGAACAAGAGATGGAATCCATGCTTACATGGAGGAGCGAGCCACTATGACTTCAACACTAAGAAAGTTCACAAACCTTCTATTTCTTGTTTTGACATTGACATAGTTATTAACAGCAAACCTGACATGAATTTAGGGCAGACAAGAAACAAGGCCTGAACTGAACATGTAATATTTTTTTTTCCATTTTACTGATATAGGACTTCAAAGAATTTCATCTCTCTTCCTGAGGGATATTCCTTCCCTTTTACTTCTATTTAGCTTGTTAGCAGAAGAACAGGACCAGGTCTGAATTAGGTCTCTCAGTGCAGGCATACCCAGTTCAACCCAAGAAAAGCATGCTGTTTGCATTGTGGGAAATGGACCCAGGCATTCCACATGACCTGTTTGAGATGGATGAAAGAAACTCTTCAGAACATGGAGGACCACAAGTATTAGCAATACTGGAATTTATTTGTGACACCAAAATTAATTTTCTTACCATTGTGAAAAGCAGCAAAGATGACATTCAAATGAGCATGGGAGAAATGAGGATTTTGAGGGTCTCCTCCAAAAAGGCAGAAGAGCTCCCTTCTTTATAGTGGGCAAAAACATCCCAAATCTGCCTGAGGAAGACAATCTATAGAATCATAGGTAATTTTTTGATGGCCCTGGAT
Organism: Xenops minutus; assembly: GCA_035221455.1. Lineage (NCBI taxonomy): Eukaryota > Metazoa > Chordata > Aves > Passeriformes > Furnariidae > Xenops > Xenops minutus. The sequence goes on along the minus strand of JAWWEE010000162.1, from coordinate 14,974,515 downwards.
TCAGTCATTAAAGGCCTGACAGTGTTAGTGTATAAGAGCTGGTGTTTTTGCAGCTTGTAGTGGCATGGCTAGGAGCCATATATAGAATTATATAGACAGGATGAAATGTTTCCAAGGGAAAACATGCACAATGAGAATATGCTCTGTTCTGCCCTAAAGCAACAGGCACTGTTGCCAAGCTATGCTCAGTCAAGCTGCTGTACGTACCAGGAAATGGGCTTTCTTCCAATGTAAAGCTATAAAACAAGACAGATAAAAGGGTTTGAAATAAAAATAAAGGGAAAGTGGAAACTTTTTTCCTTGCTTATATTTTTCTCTAGACACAGCTAGCCTTTCAAAGATGCTGCCATTATTATCTGCACCACATCATCCATGAACTTTCACCATGCCAAGCTCTGGCTTATGGCTTCAGTGACCTTGTTCATCTCCTACAGCTCAGCAGGTGACCACCTGTTTCATGTGCCTGAGTAGCAATTTGCAGGTGGTTCAGAGCAACACCACTGAGTCAATACCCAGTGCCTACCTAAATGAGAATGAGAAATTTCTTGCCTGAAACAGACCTCTTTTATTCCACAGCTCTTCATAAAGTTTAGAAAGGAAAAAGTGAAGATACTGAAAATAACTATAGCAGAATCACACCCTCCTCCCTGCCCCCCTCTTTTCCATGGTTCAGTTTCCCCATTATCTCTGGGTGTGAATATTTCACCCCAGAGTGCTGTATGGATAGAACTGTCACTAAGTGCACAGCCCTGTCATCACCACAGGTTACTAACACATCATTGTATTGTACATATTGCTGTGTCTTCCCTTTCCTCAGCCTTGATTGAAACCCAGGATGAAAATAAGGGAGGCGCACACTACACACAGACATTCACTCTGTTCCTTGCAAAGTCCTTCTGAGCTTAAGTCTGGCATAAAGCAATTGTTTGCTATTAACTGCAACAGGTCCAAGACAGTGGAGCTGTTTTTGTATGGATGATAATGCCATTAACAACAGGGAGGGAGAATGGATGATGAAGGTCAACATTTCTCTATTCCACCTTTAATTAAAATTTTCATTTGAAAACACAAAAATTACACATTTTATCAATGCCAAAACAGTATTCTAATACATTAAATATAGCAATGTAAATATTGCATAGAAAGTATCAATATATATGGCACCCCCTGCCCATCTGCCCAAATATAAATGTGAGCTGGACAAAAATAAGTTAGGAGTGAACGACTTGAGCAACTTGGAACAAAGTAAGTTTTTCTTGCTGTTGTAGCAGCCTGACATTTTTCAGTCACAAATTTACTCAGCGTCACATGTTCCCAAGAAACATTTTGCCTTGAAACATCCCTTTCCAATGGAAAACAGCTTCTGTCACAATTTTTTTTCAGACAGCTTTGACTGTGGCCAGCAAGGCCCCATGGGGATCCTCTGGGGAGGGCTCAGTGTATTTGCTTGGGAGTACAGCATCCCCTCAAAAGATGGTGCTGCAGATTAAGAATAGACAGCATGGGACCCAACATCTCTGCTGCAAAAAGTGAGGAGGAGAAAGATTTTTTTCTTTTTCTTTAACATTTCTTCAGTACAATGCTGGAATATTCTGAGAACATTTGTCAGCACTGCTCTCTAAAACCTGGAGCACAAGCACACATGGGCTTATACTGAGGTCTGACATCTCAAGAACCGGCACAATACCAGTGGAACTGAACAGTGAAAACTAAACAGATGAGGTTTTGAGCAGTGGAATTGGCAAACTCAAGGACATGAAGCTCTGGTAAGGGAGACTACGTGAGTTCTGGTTTTTTTAAGGAAGAGCACACGTGTGTTGCTCAGATTTGTGCTTGCGACCTTCTTGAAGTCCTGTCTCATGTAGATTTTCTAACATCTAATAAGTGTTGTGCTCCCTTACAGCCTGTCTTGGGGGTGAATAAGAACATATTCTTCATATTGTGCTGTAAAAAGTTGTAAACATTTGGATATTTCAACTCCTTATCGCTCTCCAACATGGCACTAAGAAGTTCTCTGGATGTGGAGGATAGACAGACTCATGTCATACTTCTCCTTTGCCTCTTGTAGCCTTCCTGCAGAAGTATAAGGGGCTAGGATGTGCAGAGCAATGACTCAGCGTGAGAGTAGCCAGAGGAGGATGATGAAGTTGGACCATTTCAACAGAAGAAGCAGCAGGCAGTACAAACTCACTGAGTCTTTTTTAGGGGTAAATGATATGGGGGGAATCAGTTCTGCCAGTTCTGCTCAACTGGGCTTCCTCTGCTCTGGTCAGTGTCAGGCACATGGTAGATGAGGAAAGATGGGGTTTCTTCTCCTGAAGCATTTCAAGACCCTCAAAGACTTCCAGCTTCTTCACCTTGGAAGCAGAGACAATGAGGTGATCCAGGTGCTTTGATCAAAGCCTTCAGGTGAAGGTTACCCTTGGAAATCCAGCTCCAACTGGGAACAGCCAAGGTGGCAATGAGTGCCTGATCTGCAGGTGGGGGAAAATTGGGCAAAAATTCATTCCAAATCTGGAAAAAATGGCCCTGCTACAGTGAGCACAGTGATGTGACCTCTCTCAGGCTGGCTGGAAAGTGATAGAAAGCACACATGAGAAGGTGTAAAGCTGAGGGATCCTGTGTGCTGGTGGTGCAGGCAGAGAGGCAAGCACAGCAAAAGACATTCATTCTGAGGAGCTGCTATAGGTTTGGACCTAAGATTATTGCAAAGATGTGATTTACAGTTGGAAAATAAGAAACGTACGTGCCTGAGGTTTTCTTACTTGCACCTGTACTATGCTACTGTGGAAAGTAGTATGGTAGTCTTTTAACAGGCTTGTGAACCCTCTACCAGCATTCACCATCTCTCATTTTTGAAGCTGCTGGGAGTAGGACAGCAAAAGCAAATCAGAAAGATGCTTTCTGGGCCAGATGCACACCTGATGTTTCCTTTTCCATTTGGCTATGTAAAGGCCCATGATGCACATATAAATGCAGTAGCACTGTGGAATGGAACCAGTACAGGCAGGTGAGAAGCAAGATTGGATGTCAGGAGCTGAGGTTTGCTCTCTGTGAATTTGATTTTTAGCCTGATGTCATCATGAAGGTTTATTCAGTTTGTTCAGTTTAATCTGCCAAACTGCCCCTCCCAAAAATGCCCTCAGACCCCCAAATCTGCCTACTGTTGCAAAATCATAGCTTGTTGTTATACTGTGAGACTGCAGAAACAGATGTGAGCCCGTTATGAGGGAAGGGTGAGGGATGGGATTTCACTTAAGAGTGACTGAATCTGAAAAAAAAAAAAAGAAAAGAAAAGAAGAGGGGCTTTAAGAAAATGCAACCAATAATTAACACAGGGATTGGGTTTGCCTGAGGCTACAGGGAGGCCCAGTGCTTAGGAGAGATAAAAGAGGATTAGGTACTTCACTTGTAAGAACAGCATCCATCAGCTCCAGCAGATAAGATAATCGCTACAAGGGCTGTCAAGCCCCGTGCCTCCTGAGCTGGTGGCGTTGACTGGCAGCATTAGTCAAATTACGTCCACACACCCACACGGGAGTACAATTAGCGAGGTGCTGCGGGCAGGGCTGCTTTCCTTGGAAAACAGAGCTGATCCCTGCAGCTGGAGGCCAGAAACGGGAGGTGAGTCTATTCCAGCAATGAAATTGCTGCCGTGGAGGGCTACGGGACTGATCCTGCCTCAGCACCTGCACAGATCAAACCGGATAGGAGTCTGGGAACAGGCTCCTTTCAGTGACATTCGGTAGCAATATGAGCTCAGAACAGGGACAGAGTAAATACATGTTTGTGTTTATTTTTTGACATAGAATACAGGCAAACTGAAGAACTCTGCCATGGGATGTAGCTACAAAAACGTTTAGCAAGGTTAAAGGGAGAACAGAAAATTTCTGGTTTTTTCTGTTGAATATAAGCTTTTTCACAGTTACCAGAATGAATTATCATGATTTTGAAAGGGATGTTAGACCCACTGCTACCTAGTGCGGGTCAGTTTTGATTATTAAAGAGCAGGCAAAGATCTAACTTAGCATCTGGGTTTGTTTCATCCCATGAGGGTAATTCTAACATTTTACTCCTTTCTGGGACTCTGCTGGTGCTGCTATTTGAACCAGCACATGGCATTAGGCAGACCTTAGTTCTGCCCTTACCTGTGATCCTATGAAATAATCTGCCCTATCCCTCTAGAGAAGTCTGAACTGCATGTTCTAGGGTATGCGATATCATGTTTCAAGAGCCCCTCCCCAGGGAGCTTCTACCATTTACTTGGCGCTGCATCCCCAAGACACATCACCAGCGGGAATTCTTCATCCCACTGACAAAACCTTTCCTTGATGTCATGGTGCTTACTCATTGCTTGGAAACCTGCTTTGCCCTCCTAATCAATTTTTAGAAGTGGCCTGGTGCCATTTGCCCTCCCTTGATCCTTCCAAAAAAAGAGATTCCTTCCAAGCTGGGCAATGCTGTCCCCCTTTGTCCAGCAAATTATTTATTTATAATTTTTTTGAGGACACAAAAGCTCTCCATCCAGATCCCCAGAGCTATATATACTTGGTGTGCCTTGTTCTCATATTAGGACTAGCAAAGAAGGAAAACATCTTGCTGTGCTGGATCAAGCATTTCACATCATCGTGCCCTGGCTCCCAAGACAGTTTGTGTTACTGGCCAGCTGCCTCCGCACATGGGTCCAGTTGCATCAGCCCCTACTCCCGCTCAGTAGTCTGTGGGCCAAACTCTGCCCTTACTTGGATACAGGGACAATCTTAGTGGAGTTGCAAAGGTAAAAACAAAATTAGAATTGTTCCTCCTCTTCCATTCTCCTCCAGGGAGGAGAGGCAGAAGATTAATAGGAGCTTGCTTTGCCCGGTGTTTTCCATCTGTGCAAAGCTATTCACTTTCTGGGACAGTCAGCCTAGGACTGTTCGGATCATTGTGGTCATACCAACACTTCACTCCTGCCCAGGAAAGTTCATTTTGTATCTGTATGCTGAAACACCAGTCTTTAAAAAATGCATGCCACAAAATGCTGGGACTTCTAGGTCATAGAAAATACTGGGGAAGATGGTGAAATTTGAAAGTTTGTTTCAATAAATTGCTCCTGGAGGCAGGTGTTTCATCATGAATTTCCATTTTTTTAAATTGGTAGCCTGCATAGCTTCAGAGGAAACCTTGAGGGAAAAGTAACCCCCTTGCAGCTCCAACACCAGAAAGTAAATAAATCTCTTTCTATCAAATGTATTACTTCTTGAATTTCTATAGGTATTCTCGAAGAGTGAAATAATTTTGGTGTCCAATCTATCTCCTTAGTTAAGAATTTACTAGCATTGCATAAGCTTCCCGTAACAAGGTAACCAGATATAAATTGATTGCTAAAAATAGCTTTACTGTGTTAGTCAATCCCTAATTAACTTGCTTCAGCTGTCTTCAAAGATGCTATTTAAATCCATCCATCTTCTGGAGGCGTGGAGGATACTGATACACAGACAGAGGTGCATGTCAGCTCATGATAGTTTGTATTAATTACTAGGCTATATGTGTGTTTGAACATAATACTGGAAGTGATGGAAATCAGCCTGAAGGGAAGAGTTTGACATCAGGCTTGTCCTATGATTCTTAAGAAAAGGAAGATAAACTTAGATACTGAAGGGAAACTGTTGAAGGTTCTTGTCTTTGCAATGGCAGTAAATAGGCAGAAAAAGAAATGCTGTGCAACTTACTGGAACTAGATTGCTTTGCAAGAAAAAGTTTGTTCATTTAAATCATGTTCTGATCCAGGCAAGTGTAATATCCACAGAGACAAAAAGTTATGAAAACTTTTTCCCTGTGGAATTGTGCCCAGTATATCTCCTGTCATTCCTTACCATGCAACAACCCTCTCCTATATGACTGCTTGCCATGTTTATACATTCTGTAGCCCCTTCATTATCTCTTCTCCTCTTGCTAGATCTTGGTAAATGATTACATATCCACAGCTGTTTACAAACTTTGGACATTCTGGCCAAGCACAATAGATAATCACTGGGATCACAGTGCAGCTTTTCACTTGTCAAGAGAGCATTAGTTGGTCTCTAGCTCCTGTAATCTCCCATTGTTTATTGGGGAACATAATATCTTTGAGATTATACTCCACTGGTTGAAGATTCGTCTTGGAGTCAGATGACCCACATGGAAGCACAAGCTGAAAGACAGTAATTTTGAGACCATTATTTCCTTTTAGAAAGCAAAGATACAAATATACGTCAAACCTGGGAGCTGGAAGACCAAAGCAGGGAAAACAATGACTCTGGAAGGTGTTTTGGAACAACTGTTTGAATAAAGGGACCCTTTTTTTAATGCTCAGGGGAGTAAACTCAGGAGATGTTAGGGAAAAATATCATTGAGACAGCCTAGGGGAAGGGTATGATCTGCTTACACTCTACCACTGCTACAAGTACAGCTTTTGCTTTAGTTGTCCATACTTCAAAAAGAGCCTTGAAGACAGAAAGTGTTTCAAGTTAGTGGATTGGGTGGACAAAGAAAAATGCCAAGACTTGAAAACACTCTACTGTGAGACAAAGCCAGTCTTTTTATTCCAGCATTTCAGGGGTACTTGGCTGTTGATTCAGGGGGCCATGCTGTGGGCTCAGACCTTTTCATGCTCACCTCTGACATATTCAGCCAGCACCTTGTTTTCACAGCACAGTTCCTGACTGTCCTGACCCCTGTTTTCAGACAGGTTTGAATGAGGCAGCAGGAGGTGGGCAAAGTGACTTTTGGAAGGCTCTGCAGAGTGACTCAGCAGCTTGGCTCTGGTTACGTGACCCAGAATCTACTTGGCACAAAATCTGCCTCCTCTCACTGCTGGACCACTGCTCTGCCTGCTGCTTGCTGCACAGCTTGTCCTCACCCTCACTCACCCCGACCCTTACTCTGGGACTCTGCTTCTTCCTTTCTGTAGGCACCAAGATAGTTTTTAACTTGGCCAGGGTTTTTCCATCTTAGCTCCTCAGATATCATTGAAACAGATGAGTTTGAGTTTTGGCCCTATCTGAAAACAATAGATGGAAGGTACTTCTACCCCACATTCCCATCTCGCCCCTGGCTGCCCCTGCCCTTCCCACCCCCATGCTCCTGTTCTGCATCAGCCCTTTGGAATTCTTTTCATCTCCAACCCTTGCAACTCAACTGCTTCTTCCTGTCTGGATCTTAGTTGAAAGCTCCATTTGTTTAATTTGGCTTTTAATTGACCTCATCCAATGCTTATTGATGTCTCCGCTAATCTGTGTTTCTCCTCTGCTTATCTGGTGCAGTCCTTTGAAGTCCCAAACACAATAAAGTGTCCTGTAAGAAGAGAGAATGAAAGATGAATGGGACAAAATTTCCCATCTAGCTCTACTGTCCAGTCAGTATTTTAGTTGTCCCTCAGCTTTCAGGCAAGGAGGAAATATAAAAAAAATTTGTGTCAATCATCACTTAGCTGAAAATTTTTGTGACAACCCCTGCTAAAAAATTGCGTAATTCAGCTCTCCATCTGTCAATAAAAGCAGGTAGCACAAGCCTGCTCTCTTCAGAAGTACTGCAGAGTCCATACCTCTCAGCATTTATGAACTGTTCAGTTTGTGTGACAGGATGGGAGAAAAATATGTTGTCACCAGTGCTATCTGCAGTTACCACCTTTGCCTTGGGCATCTGGGAGAGTTTGATATGCAATTGCTACTGAAATGAGAGCTGGGGAGAAAAGATGGGTGAACATTATGGTAAGCACTTAAGGGTACCTCATTACAAAATCACACAGAATCACAGGAAGATTTGGGTTGAAGGGATCTCTGGAAATCATCTACTCCAAACCACCTTCTAAAACAGGTTCACCTAAAGCAGGCTATAGAGGATCACTTCCAGTGATGAGTTCTGAATATCTCCAGAAAAGACTCCCCAACCTCTCTGGCAGCTTCTTCTAGTACTCTTACCTGATATGTTAGCTAAGCCATTCATTCTGCCTGTATCTGGAGAGGCTAAACTGGGCTTTGTCAGCCTCCCTTGCTTGCCAGAACTATGAGTTTAAAAGCCAGGCCAGGTCTGGCTTCTGAGCTGAATTCAGAATTTTCAGGCAGGTAAAAGCATTTTTGAGGTGGTGAAGCTTGACTGGGACTTGGAATCCCACCTTAAGTGCAGGTGTTACCATCTCAAGGCATTTGGCTCTTAACTCCAGCACTTCTACTGGAGGCTATGCAAACATAGCTGGAAAGCTTGGATTTTAATAAGAGGTTTAAGCACCTTAGACTGCTGCTAAAAACACTGTTTAAGGATCTGACATTAGTACCAGAACTCCTCTGAAAGCTAACAGGATTTGGGCTCCTAAGTACTAGTATGTGTTCTTACCTTCAATGATGAATGTTCTAAAGCTTTGAATTTTCAAAGTCAAAAATGGCAAGAGAAATACATCCCTAGTGTAATGGACACAGTTCTCATGGATTTCAGCTTTTGGGAGATTGTAGTTATGAAAGTGTTCTGTGCAAACTTTGCAAAGAAATAAAAGACTTTGCAGATGCACAGCAGGGAGCATTACAAATCAAAGGATAAGTTCTGCAAAGCTGTTTGCTCATGAGTCATTGCATGAACAGAGTCCAGGACTCAGAGGAAATAAAAGGGTCTTACTAAAAGCAGCATACCATTGAGTGTGTTTGTATATATGTGCAAAGCCCAGTCTTAGCTCCAGAGGCATCACACTGAAAAAGTCCATGGCAGGAATTTAACTTGGTTCTGTCAGATGCAAGCCTTTTATTTTCATCCTGAGACAGTGAACTCCACTCTTCACTGTGCAACTCAATTCTGAGTTCAAGAGCTTAACATTCTGAGTTATTCGTTGTTAATGCTATTTACTCATAAAAATCACTGTCTGAGAATGCAGAGAAATGCATTAAAATGTGTAATGCAATGGAAGCATTGGATCAAACTCAGATTTGTGCCAGGAAAAGGAAAGATCCCATCCCCAGGTACTCTCCAGATGTGTAGAACTAGGCAGTTATAGATGGAGACATAACCTTTTTAACCTTTTTTTTTCTTTCTTAATCCTGAAATTCTTCATGCAAACTTTTTGACAAAATTACAGTATAAAAATCCATTGCCAAAGGGCACAGTGAATAATGATTCAGCTGAAAAAGAATATTCTTAAAGCTGGTGAATGATGTCCAGTTGAGAACTTAAAAAAACTTAAAGAACCATATGAAAATAGAGCTGTGCTAATCACCTTTGCAAAATTAAAACTGGAATGTCCTGGCACATGTCTTCTCTAAATGGTTCCCTTTTGAAACTTATTTGCAATGTGGTTCTTGGAAGAAAAAGAGAAAAAGTAATGGTGCCTGTCTTCATCCCCCCTCATAGATACCATCTGGATTTCAGACGAGTCTCCCAAATTAAAATTAAGCTTGGCAGAAAAAAAAAAAAAGCCCCCCATGTATCTTTCTAAAGTATTCCAGCATTTACTGAACTGGTATTTCAGTATTTACATTTTGCACCAACTGAAACAAGCCCAAATTTTCTGGTAGTGAGTGTGTATTAACATGACTTCTATTTTATTAAGAAGAAAAAAAATAAAATCATGGCAGTCATTTAGCTGTAATGGCCAAGATATAAAATGTCAGTTTTATTTATGGCAAGTAGTTGGGTAGAAAATATGTCCTGGCATCACTTGAGATTTCAAGAACTTTGTTTTTCTTTTTCTCTTACTGCATGAAATAATGCTGTATTCTTAACAAACAAACACAGCAAAACAAAGACAGAGGCAGCCCTCTCCATAAAGAGGGATCATGTTCTTCTCCCCAGATAACCACCTCCAGAGTGAGGGGACTTCCTAGAGATGTAGGGACATAGAAGTCAAATCATATGCAACAGGGACTTACACCCATTCTGGATAATCACTGTATAATCACTGGAAATCACTGGATAAATGAGCACTTTGGAGCTGCTGTTTTCAGCTCTGTTTTTGAATAAACATTCCATGCTTGGACCTGAAAACTGTTCTTGTCCAAAAAAAAAAAGAAAAAAGTGTCACTGAAGTCAGTCCACCCTTGCCACGTGTACAGCTGTCAATGAACCCACATTTTCCGACAACAAACACTTCCATCGGAAAATTCCTTCCCAGTTCTCAATGATGAACACTAATTTATTCCTTCTCTGAGTCCCCAGAGCTGCTCACAGAGTCAGCAATACCCAGAATGTGGCTGGTAAGACAGCAGCCACAGTGGGTCTCATGAACGGCAGCAATGTGGCTTTGTGCTATGGGTACATAAGCATAACACTGCTCTTACTTACTCTTGTCTTGCACCTCTGGTGAGCATACATAGAGGTTTTTAAATCATTAAAACACCACCCGAACCAGCTTCACAAACATCTGACCAAACTGAAGAAGTTAGCATTTCTGGGAGTATTTTTTAGCATATAGATTCATTCTTCTTCCATTATAATTGATTTTCCTGTGGTTTACCTTTATTTATCTCTTTCCTCAAGGAAGCTTCCTTACAAGACCACCATGCCACTGACCACAGACAGCTAAAAAGCTGCTCCTCTTATCTGGATGTGAAAAATGACATCAGGCAGAGCCCTGCCTCTTCTTATACTGGCAAATTAGACAAGCGAGATTCTGGGAGCACCTTTTTTTTTCTGCATCAAAGAGACTTTATCTGTCCAAAAAGAGCCGAGTATGGGTATCTAAAAGCAGACTTAGATCTCTCAGCCAAGCACATGCTGGAGGCTTGCTTCTTCTATCCCATGACAGCAGAATTATAAAAAGCAGGGCTGTCCCTGCTGCTTTTTAGCTTCTGCTTCTACTGGCATCCCAGAGTTTCCTTTTCCAATCCAGAAGAATTTTGGGACATAGGCCAGAAAATGAATTCTCAGAATCTGGATCTGTACAGTGTGTAGCCCCACTTTAAACCATCTTTCCCCATCTCTGGACTGGATAGTCTGGGAGGCTAATGAGGCTTTATTAGCAGAAGGGTACAATGGGTCTCCTGAATGCTTTTGAGTGGGCAGGCACTACTTCCAAAAATAGCTTGCTTCTTCTTCTCCTAATTAATGTAGTGTTAATTGCAATGTTTTCCTTAGACTTAGAAACCTAATCATCTGCAACATTTGCCAGACCTCACGTGTAGAGGCTGGGTGAGCCAGGCACTTTCAGCTCCTCTAAAAATGAAGGAGTTTGGATAAGGAGTTCAAAATCTGAGGCAAAGCCACCAGACTCCTCACAGAAGCCAGAAGACCACCTGCTATCTGAGGGGGTTATGAGTTGAAGACCTCTGAACATTTTGTACGTAGGTGTCTGTCAGTGGCCATGGTTCTTGAGGGTGTGTCTCTGTGAGAAGGAAGACAAGTGAGTCCCTAAGACTGATGAGCAGGAACTTCACTGCTTTAGACACCCAAGACAGATGTCCAGCACAGCTGTAGTGTCTGCTCTAGGGCTTCTTCCACCAAGAACCACTGCATCATCAATATAATTAAAATATGTAAAACTCCCTGAAGGACAATGAGATTTTTGCTTGCAAGGTCTTGAGAGACTGCAAGAGGTCTTAGGGAGGGGCACAGGAAGGACGGGTCTTACCTTAGGGCATAGAGATGGGCTAGAGGATCTCTTGGAGTTTCTTCCAGCTCTATTTGCTAAAGTGGTTCATTGATACAGGACTGTGATGTACTGATTGAAGACCATAGATAATCCAGACACTGTAAGATGAGTGAAAAGTTGAAGAAAAATATAAATTGCACATTTTTCAACAGTGGAAGAATTTATCTAGGAATGTCCTTGGTTCTCTTTAGCCTGATGCACAAGTCAGAATTGGGTAACATGCTGACGGTTACATGGTAACTCAACACAGTTATGATCTTGAAACGGGGTACATGGGATCTGCTGCTCTAATGTGTTGTTAGAGTTTAATTTTGGTCTTTGAGTGGATTTTTGGCCTGGTTTAATTACTTGCTGATAATGAAAACATGAAGAGATTGTAGCAGGGAGACACTAGAATAGACAGATCATACAAGCCAATTTACCTTTATTACACAGCACAAAAAACACAGGAAAGTGGGCTGAGAAGAAAATGCTCTCCTTACCACTTTCTCAGAAGCAGGACTAGCATGTCACTGTTAAACTGATGGATCTTAACTGGCAAGGATTTTCGCTCAGAACCAGAGTAAAGGCATTTCTTTCAAGGCTATGCTGCAGTAATTATCCCAAGCAGAACAATCGTCTTACAAAATAAAATCCCTGTAGTTTGACAACAGCTGATGCCTAACATGAGTGCCTGGAATATTTAAAAGAACTGAATTTGTACTGCAGCCTTCACAGTTTCTTTCCTTGGTGTTGTAGTCACATATACCATGGCAAATGACTGGCAGTTACCATGACAAATGAGTGAGAGAAGAATTTGTAAGGTCATCACGGATGTACATGTTATGCGTGGTGAATAGTTGGGGAGGAGCAAGTACATTCTCTGATGTTACCCCACCAAAACATCACGTCCCAGTCTTAAGGACTGACTCAAACTAACTAAAGGCCTATTCCACATATCTGTGCTCTAATTACACAATATTAATGAATTCAGTAGCAACATATGGGAATGCACTTCAGTACACAGCATGAGTGACTTTAGTGTGCATGTATTAAGACCTGTACTGTGTCAAAAACTACTCTAAATTATATTGTGTCAGTCTTGAGCAAGTGATGAAGTTACTCAGATTATGCTGCTTTCAAAATTGATCCTAATAAGTGAACTACAAAAATTAGGATTCCTTGTTGTGTACATGCCTTTGAATACATGTTAAATCAAAAAGCAAAATGTCTGGGTTAAAGTGTTGCTGTCAGTATTGTAGAATCACCTAAGGTAATGTACTGTCTCTTAACTGCTAAAGAGAGACATTTTCCTTAAGTTATTTTGCAGCTTGCAAAAGATCAGACTCATCCTTATCCAAAAGCTGCATCACAGGCTGTGTAAAAAGAGTCTTTTGTTTTTGGAGATAAAAAAAATCTGTAAGAAATATAATTTGGTTACCAGAAGCAGGGTCTTTTGTGTTCTTTCAGCTGAAGAATTGCCATCGTTTTAAGGCATTATTCTCCCCCTTAGGTTCTGGTTCAGCAAAATTCTTCAGCACATGGTTAATTCTAATCACTTAAGTCATCCCATTCAAGTCAGAGCTTAAACATTTTGCTGAATTGTGTTTGAAGTGGAGAACGAGTGCTTGAATTTTCAAAAGTCTCTAATTGCAATTAGCTATGCCAAGGGTAGTTTTTCATCTTATTTCTGTATCTGGTGGACAGTTTGGATTAGAAAAGAAATGGCTGCAACTCCTGTTTTATATACAAAACTCTTCTGACTACACGATGGGAGACTGTAATGCAGAGCTTTGTTTTAGAATAGTTTTGCCCTGGAATTTATTCCAACTTTCCAAAATAGAAGAAGAAGTTATCTCAAAATCCAAATCTGTTTTATGAGAGCCTTAGGTCTTGTAATTAAGATACTGTGGCTTAACAAGTTACCAAGCATCAGCTAAGCTGAGGTAATTGTCTGGATGCAAACCTTAATGTAAGTAAATGCTTAGCCTAAATGCTGAGTCAATTTATCCCTGGGCAAATGCAGAATAATGTAATTTAACACTTCAGACTAAGCTAAAATGAATCACTGTGTCTTTGCCACAAGCAAAGAGAAGAAATGCAGGCAGTTGCCCCACCAGAGGACTGACAGGGCAACTCACAGTTCTGGTCACTTGAGGAGTCTGAGCCCTTTCATACTGATGGGAATGGAAAACAACTGGTGCTTAGCAGTTCTGCCACATCATTGTATAGAAGTTTAACCACTTACTGACCTAAGAAGTTGGTTCAAATGCAGCACGTGTCAGTAAGTGACTGAAATGGTTATTTGATGACATACATTCAGGTTGATGGTTCTTAGTCCATTTCTGAAGAATACATATTCATTACAGAAGTTGTTGACATGAAAAGTAGAAGTAGAAAAGGAGAGATCTGCCCATCTGTACAAAACTAATGAGATACCCAGGAAAAAAGGCAATCAGGGAAAGGTGTGGTAGAAATCTGCAGACTTACGAATATCTCTGAAAGAATGGATGGGAAATGATTTCCGGCTCTCTCTTCCCATTCAAGAACTGCGACACATCAAAAAAAGCTAAGTGGCAGGACAAAGAATGGGAGAGAGGATGCTTTTTCACATTTTGCAATTCAGCTGTGGAACTTCTTGCTGCAGTGTTCTGTGGTTGTGGAAAGTTTATTTGGGTTCAAAAATATCTAGACAAATTCACAGAAGTAAAACACATTTAAGGGCTTTAACAAAAAAATAACATCTTGGATGAAAAGGTTAGTGAGTCACAAAATTTTTGGTCTTGAAGTACCTGAAGAAAAGAGTCAGACAGAACCTGGATCTGTGGGCGAGTGACCACACATGTCCATTGAAAGGGGCACAGTGCACATGAAGAGTGGGTATATCACAAAGGGTTGGAGAAACTCTTGCAATCCTTAAAGCCTTAAAGCCTTTGGAAGACATCAACTTGTGTATAAAATGTAAGCCTCAGCAGAGAATAAGGGCCAAGACTGGGCCACAGGGGTGAACTCATCTGTTGCTTTAAACCAGAGGCATTTTAAGGAAGTGATTTCTTCAAAGCATGGGTAAAGTGTTCTGATGTGGGGCATGGAAGGGGGGCTAGTCTACTGGGAATTTGGCATGTACAAGTGTGTACAATCATCTTTCAGGCCTCTAGGGTTTGGATTTTATGGGCGTAAGAGGCAGCTGTATGCAGATTCATGAGTAATGAGGTCAGAAACTAAAGCAATTCTTGCCAGATACCTTTGCCTGGCAATTTTATTACAGCCATGTAAGCAACCAGGGGAACTGAAGACATTTATCAGGATTCATTAGGTTTGATCTATGGACCATAATAACTGCACATAAGACACTGGAAGTAGCAGAATACTCTTTAAATATTAATTTACTATTTGGAAAAGGAAGAGAAGCTGTCCAGCGTGGTTCAGTAACAGACTTAGAGGATCCTTTAAATTACTGTTTTCTTAAGAAGAATGAACTGATTTGAAGCCCATGGAAGTCAAGGACATACTGAGTTATGGGAATGTGCCATGTTTTTTAAGTCTATGGGAAGACAGCTGAAGAACAGAGTATGATATTCAAGCATCTTTTTCCAATGGTCAAAAGGTTAAAATTGAGTTTAGCTTGAACCTTGAGGATTTTAAAACTCTAACTCAACTTTAAATGCTGAGATGGAGACTCAGATGGGAATTTGCAAGGTCTTTCTCAGTTGGAGAAGCAGACTGAAATAAATGTGATTTCCTTCCACAAAGACAGGCATAATATTTTTTGCTTATGAAGGGATATTCAGTGGCTCAAACGGGTAGTACATAAGATGGGGAATATGTAGCAAAGCAACAGTTCTGCATTGTCCAATAGGAATTTGAGGGTGTGGGAAATGGACCAGACAAAATGGGAGAGAGGACTTCAGGCTGCATTGAAAAATGGATGTATAAGGAGAACATTGCCTTGCAAAGTGTCCAAAGCCAATAATCTTCAGTTCAGAATCAATAAAGTCTTACCTGAAGTCCAGTGACCTTTTATCAGCATCACACTTAAAAAAAGGGACAGAGCAACTGGTGAGATCCAGAAGAAAAACAAGAGGCCAACCCAGGATCTAGAAAACTGTAAAGGAAGACTTTCAAGTGTCTAACACACCCTCTGTCTTCATGTTTTAAAGAGGAATGGGCATAGAGTAAGATGCTGAAGAGCTCTTGGGTTCTGTGATGTGCAAGAAGAGAAACTGCAGGCTTAAAAAGGCATGGGAAAAGTCAGCTTTGCACTGGGAAAATAATAAGGAGACTGAAGCTCTGAACTGCCTGCCTGGTATTTTGGGGTGTCTCCACAACTGAAGGCTTATAAGGACAAGTTAGACAGATATCTGTGAACAGTGATCCAGGTTGAACAGTGGCAAGGCATGTGCACTTCAACAGTCTTCATATGGGGAGCTGCTCACAGTGACCCTGTTACTTCTACAGTCATTCCTTCCTAAAGGCCTTCCTGTCGGTGACACTTCTCTATAGTACCTTTTTTAGTGGAGCAAAGGGCATTTCTGTTATCTAAGATGCACTTACACCACTTCTAGTCCAGAAACTATGCATGTACTATGAGATGCCTCCAAAGATTTATGCAACTTGTGGCCTGATGCCAGGACAGAGAAAAAAGAACTGCACAGAGGGAGAAAAGCACATTTTTTTCTTTTTGCTAAGTTAATATTTTTAAACTTTGTAATCTTAACTTTCTGCCATATCAGAGGCCTTTCCAGAGTATCTGATTATTAAAACACCGCTCAATTTACTTCTATTTGTGCAACTTCCTTATTTATGTGATTTGTTGAAGGCTTCAGAGGTGACACATCTAAACCATCCACAGTGAAAAGTGCCTGAATATTTATAGGTCCCTTTAAATCCCCTCCTATGCTTGGGTACTATATATTCAGCTCTATAACCACTGACCTGCTTTCTGCATTTGTAAATCTTTTGGTGTCCATGGATCATATTTTTTACTGTTTCTTACATAGGGACAGCGATATCAAGAATGCTAATATGGGTTGTAGATGCTCTGATGGAAACTCTTCAAGACTGGGGATGTGAAAACACATCTAAGTGTTCTTTTCTAACTTTGGGTGCTTATATTAGGAGCAGAGTCACTGTAAACACTCTGCATATACTTCAGAACAAAAGAGGGGTGCATCCTAAGGAATACAGATCTAAGACCAAATTTTTAAACATTAATGTCACTCCACAGTCCATGTAGGGATCCCCACTGGATAACATTCATGACATGGGTACCTTGGTTTTAAGCATCTCAGAGATGACAAGCTGAATCCAGGTTCATTAAATGCTTTACAGAAGTCAGACTTCTGTTTGTTTCTTGTTCCCACAACATCATCTGGAATGATCTGCTGTGTCAGTTCTTTCTCTCATGTGAGGAGCTTTCTCTTTAGAGTTTGGATTTCTTTGGCTCCTTTGTGGAGCCAAAAAACCTTCCCAGAGACCCAGCAGTATTTTCCACTGGGTTCCTGTCACGTACCATTTCCTATGAGCAAAACTTAGTCAGTAGAAAACCTACCTGTCCCTTCAGAGTCTGTGATTTCAGAAGAATCATTGCTAGGTCTAATTTTAATCTCTAGTTAATGAGTGAAGGCAGAGAACAACACAAGCAGGATAATGTGGTGAGCAATTTCTGGTGAAAGTAAAGTTGTAGAGGAAAGCAGAGCAAAGTCACATTTGCTTATATCAGATGTGAGCAAGCAAAGACCTTCATGTTTCTGGTTCCTTTATCAGGGATATTGGAAATGATCTCTCAAATTTTTCTTAAAAGTCACAGCTTAACTCCAGGATACCTCAAAACTGACCTTTGTGAGTGTAAAGATGCTAAACCCTGTCTACATTTTTTTTGAGTGTCCTGGTGTTAAGCCATGACAGTGACAATCGGTTTGACCACCCAAGAGACTTTCTTGTATTCAGAAAGCAAAGTAGTTGTCAAGTTCCCCATTTGCAGGATTCCATCAGGGAAAAATAAATGGTAGTATCTTTCAAAATGCTTAATAAAAATATATTTTATTTTCCATCCTTTGGGATGCCACTGGGAGAGCATCATAAAAGTCCCCGGATCATTCAGTTTATGGCTATGATGGAAAACATATTAAAAGTTCCCCTGGTGATGATAATATTCACTGGGTTCTCCAGCCCCCTCTCTTCCCTGCTATCAGTCTCTGGGGATGAGTTTAGGTGAGCAGGCACTCAGAAAAAGTAGTGTAACAGCAGGTTTAATTTCACCTGGGGACTAAGATGAGGCCAAGATCACTGAAGGTGATTTAAGGCAGGTGGGGTTTGACCTGTCATGAGTGTTTCAAAATGCTCTGCTATTCTTAATGTAAGATTACCCTAGTCCCTGTGGATCAACCCTGGATTTATGTTGTTTGCATAAATGCTTGGCTGTAAATTAGAAGATGTTCTTGAGCCATGCTTCACTAGCTGAAAGACATAGATTTGCAGTCCCTGTTGAGCCATCAACCATCCTAGGAGAGATAAACCAAGAAGAACTTGACTCTTGGGCTCAGAAGCAGTGGTGAAACATGCAGGATTGTCAACATTTCTGGAAGACGTGATGTCTCTTTTACAGATTAGTTGTGTTCCTATGGGAGGGTTGGGACAAAGAAAGCAGGTGGCATTTGATTTCCCAGTTATCTGTTCTTGTAGCTAAAAGGACAACATGACTAAGTGGATGGTATCTGAATTTGTATCATTGGAACTGAATCTTGCTCTCGCCTGTTGAGCGAAGATCTTTTCCAGAGGGCACAATTTCAGCTATGTTTCAGGTCCTGCAGGCTAGTGTGGCAGCTGCTGCTGGATGGGATGCTAGTTGCATTTGTCTCTCGGGCTACAGAAACTAATGCCTAACCATGCCACCCCAATCATCTACTGAGCCGAAGGCAGACCTTTGGGCTATTTGTTCAGCTGGGGCAAGTTTTCCTTCTTAATCTTTTCAGCTTGGCAGGAGCACTGCTGAGCACACAAGGAAGCTCATCAGCTGCTGGCTCAATGTTTGGACAAGGGGATAACTCCTGCTGAGGCTGGTGAGCTCCAGTCCTGTCTAATTTACATTGTTATTTATTCTGCAGGCATTCCTGTGCTTCCTGAGTACAAGCTGGCTTTTCAGCACGTTTACAGCCACACTCCCACAGCGAGCTCAGCAGTGACAGACAACTACACACAGAAGCAACAACCCCTTGCACTGTGGAGGACTGGTGTTTGTAAGCCAGCAGTAAGAGGCCATCCCCTTCTGTGGAAAACAAAGGAGTCTGATTCACCAGGTTCCATCTCCTTCAGCTTCTGGGGCCTTGTATTTTGTTCAGATTGCTGTAGTTCTCAAGTCAGTTTACCAGGTATACATCACACCCAAGCAAACCTGGAAACTAGGAATTTTTTTGCTCTCCCTCCTCCAAATGAGATTAAAATGACTTGGTCAGTGGTATGTGAGTGAAGGCACAACATATTGCCAAACGTGACCATTGGGTCGCTCAGAAGGTCAGACTTATTTGTCCACCCTGCAAACTCAGCCAGAAAGGGGTGCACAGGGCAGACATATACAGGTCTGTGTGACAAAAACATGCACAGCACCTGAGTACAGAACTTAGTGAGATTTCACCAGCTGGTGGATGGCAGGAGGTCACCTTCAAGGACTGCCTCCAGGTGTGGACATGGCTGAAGTCTCTAGTCTTTAGCCATGAAAATGGATGCCTCATCTTTAGTGCTGATGCCACATCTAAAATTTGATTAAGCTGTAAGGAGTAAAAGTCACTTCTCCATGCCAGCAGGAACTATCTGGACCTCTGTTAGTGGGCATCACAAATAAGCAGCAAAATAGGTTCTCCATGGCTTGAGCTGAGGGACACTGCCATGATCTCCATTACCTGGAGCTCAGGGAAAGAAGAAGAGAATGGAGCAGCTACTCTGTCACTCCCACTGAAGTACTTGTTTCAGCCAGACCTGTGAGGTGATGGTACTAGGAAATGGCACCTCATTAGAACTGTACATGTAGTACCAGAGGTTGGACACCTTTCTACTGACCAGGAGAGGGAGATATGTGACTAGTGGGTCCTGGAGTGATGGAAGATTAGCACCCTGAGAGACGTTTATTTCCTAATCTTTATCTAAAATCTCAATGACCCAGTTCTTGGATTCTTCTCTGTTTCATGAAATGAATGTCTCCCTCCACCCTACAAGGAGGAGTGTTCTGGAGGTAAAATCCATTTGCTGTCTCAAAGTGCATGAAACCCTTTGGTGTTCTGTTATCATTTGAATGCCTGTTCTAACTAAGAAACTCTCCTGTAGGAATGAGCAGTAAGAAAACATCGCTGTAGACTCCCTCAACTTGTAAACTGCATCCTGGAGAGTCTGATGTCTATGATCAAAACTCACACATTATCTTTTCAGTGTCACTGCCTCCTCTTGGTGCACCCTTCCCTGCTCCTGCAAGTCAGGGTTTAGCTTGGGGTGGCCACAACCCCTTGTTAGTGGGAACAGGAAGCAAAATGTGCCATTCACTTTGAGCAACACATCAAGTCTGCTGGGATGGAGTCAAAGTTTGGCAAGGGAGACATTGGTCTTTTTTGGCCAACTGCACCTGTCCGAAACATTCCTAAGACAATTAAGAAGTGGTAAATGCAATATCACTGGATGGACATAGCTTAAGAGAAAACCTGAACAAAAATGTTCAGGTCTCTTGCAACAGAAGCTGCCAGTGTGGCCTTTTCACTCCAGGTGGATTTCCTCCTGGGCTAGATCTGCTTTCCACGTAGAGCTCATGACGGGCACAAGGCTCAGATCAGAAACTACTGGTCTCAATGGAGTGTCACCTGGGAGGTGATGAAGACAAAGGCAACTCTTTAATTTTTATAGCACTGTTAAGCCCTTTCTTCTTTAGGGTTGTATTTAGCTTAGAGCCCGTGGCTGCCTGATGACGTGTGAATGGGAT
Source organism: Xenops minutus (assembly GCA_035221455.1). Lineage (NCBI taxonomy): Eukaryota > Metazoa > Chordata > Aves > Passeriformes > Furnariidae > Xenops > Xenops minutus. The sequence goes on along the minus strand of JAWWEE010000162.1, from coordinate 14,953,981 downwards.
GTCAGTGAGGAACTGACCTTAGAGTTGATGACAAGTTGTACTGGCAAAAACTGGCGTAGCTGAGTGAAGGCTGAAACTGCGCAACAGCAAAACCAAGGTAGGTTTGGCGCAGGGTGCAGGAAGCAGGCACAAATAAATGGGATGGCAACTACTGATTAACATAGTAGCATTATGTCATAGGGAGGATTAGGGCATGGATGGCTCAAGGGAGAACAGCATCTTAGGAAAAAAGTCCCACAAAAATGAAACGAGCAAAGTAGGGGACTGAAAACCAAGCTGAGCTGCAACACGTGCTGTCTCTATATCACAGCCCTAATTTAAGCAAAATTTACATCAAGAATTATACTTTTCCCATTTATCCTCCATTTCTTGTGAAAATACTTGTTTTGCTTTACCTGAGAACAGAGGACACCCTGTCTGGAAGTCTTTATGGCTTTCTTGCAGTTTTATATTACTCATGTAGCTCTGAAATACCCTGACTTGGCCCTGCTGTCCCTCAGGCAAGTTTTTTATGTTCACATTTCTATTCAAAGTGGCCCCTGCACTTTGGGAGGCAAGGATGATGCAGCTCCTTATATCTTTCCTGTACTCTGGGCAAGGATTTTCATGTCACCTAGAGAATTCATTAACGTGATTAGATATACATTCACATGGATCCACATGGTCTTTTGCAAGCAGGCAGGACATGTTTTGCCCACACTTCAAACTGGTCCAACAACTATGGAAATGCAATCAGAAGGTGCTGAGTGGCAACTAACATAACCTACTTCTCAAAAGGGCTTATTAGCTGGGCTCAGCAATGCACAAAAATGACTGCATTAGTTCCTACATGCAGCTGGCTTCTGTTGGGTCAATTCAAAGCACAATATTTTATGAAGACAGGCCTGACATTGCATCCCATAGGATTCTAACTACTTTTAATGAGGTTTATCAGATTCAGATAGAAAAAACAGAATCACAGGAACAGAAAAATCTACACAGACCACCAGCCTGGAGATCATAGCTGAAGAACATTTCTGTAAGGAGTAGCAAGACCCCAAAATGAAGTGAACAAGACTGATGTTGACAGTTTATTACAATTGTTGGCTAGATTAGTGAATATACTTTTTTTTTTTTTTTTTGGTAAGGCATTGTATTTTAAGCCAAAAACTGCCGTGATTTATGTATAATTTTAAATTTGAACTAGAGTTCATCGGTATATTTTCACATATAAATGTCACAGAACTGTATTGTTCTGGAGATAGAACATATCAGACATGTGTCTGTCCATGACTACTACCCTGAGTCAGGGTAAGTAAAGCCAGCATTAATGCTCAGGGGTAAATCCACCTACCCACATTTCTCCCATTTCCTTCTCTGCTCTTATAGCAACAGTGGTCTCATGATGAATGGGGTCAGGGAACTGATCTGGTTGAAAACTAGTGGAAGTATAAAAGCAGTTCAGTTTCAGCTGGCTGAGCTTTCCAGTCTTAAATATCATGTGGCTGGAGAAGGACTGACTCCTTCAGTGGCAGCAGAGTTTGCACTGGGTGATTCTGACTAGGAGCTAGGCTAAAGCTTTCCTATGGCTGCTGATGCCACATCAGCACCAGATCACAGCGAGATGTATTCAACACCCCCTCTGACCTTGTGTACCAGGCAAAAGGAACAAGCCAGAGACTGAAATTCATATAAGACAGTCATCTGCACTGGTTTCATAGGGGAAATCCCTTGTTCCCTCCAAAGCCTTCTTGCTTTGTTCAGTGATGTAAAGACTCAGATATCCTTGTGCAATGGATCTTGAGTCCCCAAGGCTTCCTGACCATAACAATAATGAGATGACCCAAGGAAAAAGGTTGATTTAATGTGTCTGAAACAACTGAGTGGGCCACCTGCATCTACCCTTCATACATGTGTAAATTGCAACCAGTTTTGAAAGCAGGAAGAAGAAAGGCACTACAGCCTCAAGAAGAGCATAGTCTGGTGGGAAGTGTATTAAAACAGGACCTACATAATCTTCAGAGTATTCACGCCCCAACATCCAGCTACAGACATGTACAAATATCACATATGAAACACCATGGGGCAATACTAACAGACACTTTGGAGCTCTTCATGGAGAGGCCAGGTGCTGTGCTGGGCTGTGCTCTATTATCCTCACATCACCCTCCTTTTTCTGCCTTTGTCCCCTACCTGCTGCCAAGTCACTATTTCCTATGAAAGAGGTTTTATTATTTTGTTCTTGTTTTGTCAGTCTCTAGACTTATTGCTGAGAAATTCAGCAGGGAGGGTAGATGCCTGTAGGGCAGCAAATGAGAATGGGGTTAGAGCACAGAAATACTGCATTATGAGACATTTCCACCACAAGTCTTGCAAGAAAAACTCTTTGTAGAACAAAGATCCCCTAACCCAATTGACCCAGAGTTTATGACTCCTCTGGCATCCATCCCATCTTACCCTTTAAATCACAAGTCCTACAGCAAGTGGCAAGAAGAACAAAATCCTGAGATTTAGGGAGAGTTTGTAGGCTTGGGGAACCTGATTGCGATTCTTGGCTCTTCCAAGGACTTCCTTCCTGATGTTTTCTGAGTGTTTTCATTCCTTCTGTGGAGCAATGTTTATTGACACACTCTTCTCAGTATTGCTCAGACCCAGGCCTGAAAAAATGGAGACTGTGTCACTTTTTGTTTTAGAAATTTGTCAGGTGAACTTAGATGAGAAAGGTGTTTGAAGGGTGAAAAAGGAACAAAAAAAGCAATTCAGCTCGAAGGCATACATCCAGCATGGAAAACCTGAACCCAAACATTCAGCTTTGACACAGTCATAAACAACTGGAAACAGCATATGTTGCAATAGGAGGCACTGGGGAGCCTTGCAAGTGGCCAGTGTTCCCAAGTCAGTCTCTGGTAAAGTCACTGAGTTTTGAGCAATTCATCAACCTCATTTTTGCTGAGGCTTTTCAGTGATGGTGTGATGCCACAACAACGAACTACAACAAACTGTGGACAGAAAACAAGCAGATTGGGTGGAAAAAACTTCCCCATCTTGATAATTTAAAGCCACCATGTAGAAACTTGCAGTTAAAAAGTATTGTCAGGATCTGTGCTTTTCTCCCAACACAATCTACATTTGTGCACTTAAAGTTTAAGACCTTGTAAAATTCTGAAAGAGTACAAGGACCATCACGGTCTCAGGGTGAGAAATAGCATAAAGTGTGCTCCTGGCACCTTCCCTTTCAGGAAGGAGTTTATTATGATGAGAATCATGAAGAAGAGATTATACCCCTGCCTCATAGAGAAAAGCAAAATCTCTCTAAAATAATCCATGCCAGATCTGAGCAATGGGGAAAAAAAAATCCTTCAAAAAGCCAAATCTGGAAATGGGATTTATCTAGATGGCATGAGTACCTCATACCTGCTGGGTTTCAGGGGAAGTTCTCACTACTCTGGCACTGCCAGGATGTTTGTCCCACACCCTGCCTAGTTACAACTGAGCTGCAAAGCAATAGGAGAAGATTACTGAAAAGTGATAGCAGTGGGCCTATGAATCACGGGAAATAAAATCTTCCTTTTCCCTCTCTCTAGCTGATGTGAGTTCTCTACAGCCCCTGTTAGCAACAGTGCAAATAGGACCAGGGAAGCGTCAATTATCTTCTCTCACCATCCCTTGCAGCAAGACCTCCTCATCAAAACCTTTCTCTTAATTCCAGGTTTGCCCTGATTCAGCCACAGGGTTCTAACTTCAGCAGGGTCCTCTCTGAAACCATGCACCTTCCTTTCCAGAAGTTTGTTTTAGATAGTCATGCAGGCTTACAGCTGTAAAAGTTTTACTGCTTGTTTAGACTGTCACTGACCAGGAAGCATCTGCAATGACTTTGTATGGAAGAGGTTTGGCAGCAGTAAATTACCATCTGACCTGATGTTGTGGTTGTTGAGCTTTTTCTTCTTTTTCTTTTTTTTTTTTTTTTTAAACTTGCTCCTCCAAGGAGATCTGGGATCTGGGACATGTTAAACATTATTTTGCTGACTTTAAATTGCTTTGCAATACTGCAGTCAACTTGAAGGCCAAACTTAAGCCCATAAACTCTATTTTTAACTTTGAGTTTGTCAGTGCAATGGACACTGTCATATCAAAGTATTTAAGGGTTTGTGGTAAGACTTCCTCAAAACAGTTTTTGCTTGGATGAGAATAGTCTTACTGGAAGCCTATACAGATAGGAGCTATAAAAATTGGGTTAAAATTGAATCAGACTGCAGGAAGAAAACAATCCTTTTTTTTTTACCACGGCAGCAAAAATACAGGCTGGTTTGGAACAAGGATGGGTTTTGTTCACAGCAGACACATAAAACCAATCTAACTCCAGCGTGGTCCTGAAAGGATCCCATGGGTGGAAGCTCCTGTTCTGCAACACTTCTGCAAAACGGTGCTGTATTCATGTAACTGAGCTACCGCTTGTCAGCTAACCTAGTGTGGTTATTTGCCTTCTTGTCCCTTGAAAGATGAACACACACCAAGTTATATTTTGAGTGCCTTTGTGGCAAGGGTCCATTGCTTTGAGAATTATGAGAAGGGAGGCTTACATCTAGGCAGGTGGCTGGCTGGACTCACTGTGAGTGAAGCCAGTGCTGGACATCCCACATGGCCCATACCGGATGGCTGGCCAGTGGTAATCACATGGGACTCTGCATGTGTGAGCCATGCAGAAGAGTCAGTAACACCTGTCTGTAAAATGAGGCAAAAGGTGACTAGTTTATAAGTGTAAAGAGTGTGCTCTTCATGGAGACATCCAGCTTTCAGCTTCTGAAATTAGGGAGACAACTGCCTACAGAACAGGGAGTCTGAGTGCAGATATACACCTGTATCACTCCCCTGCAGACACCCTCTGCAACACAGCAAGCACACAGTGCAATCATTTCTCTCAGGAGTTCAGGTTTAATCTCTGGGAAACTGGTACCAGAAATATGTTGCCATATGAAATCCCTGAGCTTTCACTGAAGCAGAGTAAATCTGGCAACTGTGCTTGAGTCTATGGTTGTTTTAGACAGAGACCAGAGGACTAGAGGTTTGGATGCTCTTCATCTCCAGGAACACCACTGGAAGATTGCTTGGGAGTGTACGTATTTTTGCTTGTTGGCTTGATTCTTTGTTTTGTTGTCTCTTCTGTACTGAAACAAATAATCTTTGGAATTAGAAATTTGTGGAAAAAGAGATTTTACCTGACAATCCAAGACACTTCTGTGAAATCTGATGAACACTCTTGGACTTCTATGAAAACCAGGAAATTTTTCAAGATAAATGCACCATATCAACCGAAGAGTGAAGAATATAAACGAGTATCATATGTTTACAAAAAAGCTGGGTAAAAAAGCAGACATACAGATGAGGAAAAAAGGCATTACTGAAGAAAAATTACCTTTGAACATCACAGCAATTTATTACCTAATTAAATGGTAGGAAACTTTCAGTATATCTTAACTGTACAAAATGATACTGTCATGACTAGATTCTTTTAGATAGTATTTTAGGAAAAAGACGAATTAAGGAAAAAGATACTGAGATCAGGAGTAGCAGCCTCAAATGGCATGTTAAGTGCTCATTCCCTCAGGCTTTTATTAAGATAGACATATGATGGTCTGGTTCAGCTTTTCTTGGTGCTGCTGGGGCTGCAGATACTTTTATTGGTATCTTAGAGAGCTTCTCACTCCCCTTTGGGTGGTGGGCAGCTTTCAGCTTGTCCCCTATCCTGTTTAGGCTGTATCTGCACTGCTCTCATTCCAGAGCTCAGGAAACAATTAGGAGGACAATGTCATCCTTTTCACCCACATGGCTTCCTTACAGACAAACTTCACATTGCACCTGTTTCTGCCTTCTGGCTCACTAAACCACCTCATGGACCAAGATGGCATCCATCACCTCTTGGTAAAAAAGCAGACATACAGATGAGGAAAAAAGGCATTACTGATGAAAAATTACCTTTGAACATCACAGCAATGCACAGTGGTACATAGTCCAAAAACCACTCAGGACTTGTTGGCTTACTGTGTGAGATGGAACTCTAGCCCTGCAACAAGCACAATGTTTCAGAAGAGGACTCTGGCCTAGAGTTTGTAGCACAGATGCAAATGCTACTTGGGAAGCAACAGACTCATTAGAAGCAAATGCAGCAATTAAAAGGTCTTTCCCTGAAAAGACCTATATGTTCAAGCAGGGCGCAGTGTGCCCCAAACCACACATTTATGCTTGCAAACCATGCTTATGCAAGACAGAGCTTAAAACCTAGCCCAGGTCAAGTCTCAAATGGAAGAAATTTACTCAAATGATCCATCTGGAGGCGTTCAGCCACCAGACTTTGCTTCTAGGGTATAAGTGTTCTTGGCTTTGGGTGCACATTCACGGGCAAGCCTAATGGTGCACAGCTGCATCACACCCCATGAGAACAGGACTCATGTCTCACATCTGGACACCAGTCTGTCAGACCCACCACCTTGCAACCTGGTTGTGCTAGATACACCTTTCCCATGTGTTCCCTCACTCTTCAATGTCTTCTTGACTCTGCCTTACTCTTAAGCTATAAATGACACAACAAGATGCTTTTTCACATGTTTATGCAATGGTGTGTCCTTTTTCTGCCCAGTGAAACCCCCAACATCAGTCCTTTTTCAAAAGGAATTGAAAAATGACTGTAGGAGACATACTTGTCTCCTGCTCTGACGATGTCATGGTTTTCTTTGGATTTAGGCTCACCAAGTAGTGCTTAATCAGCTTTCAGGATGTGTCTGGTTTATAGCATCTGGATTTACAACAGTAAAACGGGGTCCCATCATGTGTGATGCATGATAGCCATATTTAATTTTCATACCAGCATCAGATGCCTTAGAAACTGGACAGTTTGTGTAAGCCCTGAACCTCATCTTTTCTTTAACCTCACTACGGTTTCATCAGCATCAAACAGGCTGAAGCATTCTTGTGAAGTGACCAATCAAACCACATTAATTATTAAAAGATAAAAATAGATGATGTGTGGTTTTTTTTCCTTGTGTCTTCTAAACCAAGTGCTAGAAGGAATTTCCACCCTCTCAAATAAAGATTTATTCTTTGAAAAAATTTACATAAAAAAAGCAAAAGACAAAAATAAACTCTTTTCATCTTTCCGGCTAACATTGCCTTTGAGTAAATTGGAAATAATTCAGTCATGATAATTTTAGCTGGAGGTGATGATAGCTGAGAGATTTTATATGTTTGCATGGTCTCTGAGTGTAGGGTGAAAAAGTCTGTATTGCAACTTTCCTATAGAAACGTGACTTAAAGTATTTTATGTATGAAGGGTGAGGTCACAAGTGGGCTATATGGGCACATCTTTAATTGCTCTTTTGTAAATAAGGGATTTCAAGACAGAGCTCTCATTCCTTCTGTTAAACAAGATGCAGTGATTTTATTGGTAAACAAATTGGTCTACAAACAATGCTGGGAAAGCATTCAGCAGGACACATTCAGCAGGAATGGATGGTTTCCTTTGTAGGACTGTGTAACTATTAGAAAGAATGCCTAGCAGGGGCTATTACATTTAGGCTCTTCAGGTTAATACACACTTCCAGAAGAGCAAAAGCCAAAGACAGAATCAGATTTTTGCAAATAGTTACAAAAAGTGTGATAAAAATTTTTGAAAATTTGTCATGTTATTAGGCAGAAACTGAGCATCTTTTCTCAGATTCATAGCAGAGTTTCCAAAGAATCTGGGAATAATCTCTCTATTCTTCAGCATCAGTGGCATATGGGAAAGCAAATGATCACCCACAGGAACTGATCCCTTTGAGATCTTTAAGTACATGCCCTTTATGAGGTACTGTTAATCTTCCACAGCCTTGAATCCAAACCTTCCTTCTAGAAATTCAGAGAAGTTTGGATGTGACGCCTTAAACTTGTGTGCTGTATGGGTGCCCAAGAAGCTGCAGCTGATCTGAAAGTACCAGATTCTCAGATGACGGGTTTCAATTTCCATGAGCTGAAATTGCAGAGAGTTACTATTCATGATCTCACACTGCACATCACTCAGGCAAACACCTGGGAAACATCAGGCAAGTAAACCTGGGCAAATATGGTACACCCAGGAGATGTCTCATTTGGGCCACTTACAAAATAGGATACTAACTGTGCTACTTTTGCCTTAAAGTTCAAAATACTCTGTTTTTATTTTCCCCCCTACAATAACTGAATACAAGGAAGATATGTTTGTTTTCCTCCCTGAGCATAAGCTGATGGAAAACAAAAGAGCTTATTCAGTGAGCATCCATAGCAGGAAGAATCAAGTGAAAGGGGAAGATTACAGACACCAGCACTCTGTGCAGAGCAGAACTGCTCCTGGCGAGCAAATATTGCAAGATGTACTGGAGGGTATCAACTGCTTTTATACACTCACTTTCTCCCCTTATGTTTTCTCTTCATCCGGGCACAGAAATTTCAATCCATCCTTTTCAATTAATTGCCTTTCCTTTTCACATCTTCCTGAGCTGGGTGCTGGGAATTTGCTTGATGAGGCCGTTTCTGTTATTCTATTTCTGTTATTCCCAAGTTCTCCTCATTTTAGTGTGGAATGTGCTCTAAGTTATGGTGCTTACAGCCAGTTGCTAGTCCTTTATACAGGTCCCAGGGCAGTCTGCAGTTACTCTGAGTATGAATGCTCAAGTTTTATGAGGAAGAGAAGAAAAACCCTGCTTCATTTTTCTTTCTGTCCTTGCTGCAAGACAAATGTTTAGCTGCCTTCCTGTTAGCAGCATTCAGATAACCCCCAGAGGGCAGGTTTTTCAGCATAGACCTAGGGGAGAGGATGAGAGTACATATGGAAGGGTCTCCAGACTCCTATTAGCAGGAATTGCAAAGCTAATTCACTGCAATCCTTCCTAGAAATTTGGCTCCAACTATTCCTTTAAAAAAAATAAAATTCCATTTCAACTTTATGTTGTTAATTTGACTCTTAATTTACCAAGTCTGTGTCATGAATATTGCCCTGTCCCTTCATGTGTTCTCCAATAGACAGATTGAAATTTTACCCTCCCTGACCTACTTGGGAATTTCAGTCTTGTTTCTATTCCTGCTTCCTCATCAAGTTTACTAAGGGTCTTATAGCACACTGCAAACTGACCATGGAGACAGAGAAATACATTGAATAAGCAACTGTTCCAGCTATCCAAACAAGCTGTCCCTTTCCCAATCCATGTTGGGGGCCTTTGGGTTTTCCCCCTATGTGTAGGCACCCTCATGCTCTATTCTGATTGAATTTTCAGTGACCCAGAGTCTCTTCTTCCAGTGAAAAATCATAGGAAAACACACAGCTGGATGTAGTCATAGGCGAATTTAGAGGATGTCTAAATGAGGACCTGGTGCAATGTGACATAACGTAAATGTGTTTGATTCCCTGAAAAGTTCTTGGCTGGGTGAACCTCTCACCAAGGATGTAGGTGTTTTTTCTTAAGCCACCCTAGCAAAGCTAGATCTAGGTCTTTTGTTGAACCCATATCCCTGTTGGATCACTTCCTGTCCTTAGGATATAGAAGGGGCTTTATTCTGCAGTACTGAGGGGTAACATGTAAAGGTAAGATACAGAGGTGTTACTCTACGGGGAAGCTGGAGCTGGATGTGATCAGGACAACAGGATTAAGTTGCCTTCTTAAATTCACATTGTTCTGCAAACTCCTTCATAAAAAGTCAGAGTTCTAATCAACACTGTTCAGGCATTGGTACTTTCTTCAAAACCTGTGGAAGTGTTAGCTGATAAAAATTTCTGTTGACAAAGACCTACCAGTTCAAAGTAGTGAGGCCAAAGTTATACTCATTCCTCAAGATAAAAATCCAAACAACCCAAAATTGCAAACCTAAGGAGTTGTCCTGGTCTCTATTCTCATCTGACCTCAGGCTATTGGCTTTGGCACGTGAAATGGCTTTTCCAATCTGCTCTCCTTAATCATCTTCAGTTAGAATCACCGAATATGCTGAGTTGGAAGGGACTCATAAGGATCATCAAGTCCCACCCTTAGCCGTGAACAGAAGACACTTTTTAGACATCCATGCTTACACCCTTGCTTCCTTACACGCACTGTGGAGAGAAGCTGAGTTTCTACAACCTCATTAACCAGACTATATCAACAACTTGTCATAAGTTGTCATGAATTTTATTAATATGTTCTTTTTGCTACTGTTACTCACAGATTGAAGGTTTGAATTAAAATGCTCACAAGTTCTTTTCCTTCATCACTGTAGTTAGAAAAATTAGTTTGATTACTAGACTTCTTATTACTTCTCTTCATTTATGGCATAAAACTTATGCTAAATCCTTGGCATTAAGTTCTTTTGGCTACATGGGCCTTGACAGGAATAAAGTTAATATCAGAAATATATTCCCCAAATATTTTTTTGTGCATCAATCCTGCAGAAATAAGTGGCAATTTAGGAATGAGATTCTTCAAATCCTAATCAGAACAATCTTAAACAAGCCTAAGGATTTAGATGACCTTTGCCTAGATTCACTCAACATTCCTTAGTTCCTTATCTTTGGTTTCCTTGGACTTTTGTTACATTCTTCCTTTAGGTCGGGTCAGTTTAAGAGAGTGACAGTACAGCCCCTTGGATATGGTAATTTCTAAACTTCCCAGAGAGTGGGATTGTTTAGGCTGTGCAACAAGAGAGGACTTAAAAATCAAACATGTAAGCACAGTCCTTGAGACAGACAGTAGCAGCACACAAAGGTCACAGACCAGGGAACAGTAGCTTGTAGACAGAATTGCTGACTGAAAGTGTTTTCATTAGAAAATGTTTCTATTCCAACCTTCTTCCCACACATCTTTATGCAAGAAAGCATCACTATATAATGAACCAAATCCAAATATTCAATAAAGGTGGGTTTCCTCGCTTGGTGATGGAATTTCTGATCAAATGTAGACAGTTTCAGCTCAGAACAGCTGCAAATACGGAGGATATATGTCTTGGAATAAGTATGACTAGGTCTCAGACTAAGAGAATGATATTTTGGGGTCTCATTCATAATCATAAGAAGTTGAAAGATTGTCTTAAGCCAGTGTTGACTTCATGGGGGGAGTGGCTCCCTCCCCAGCTAATCTGTTTGCTATTTTAGTCAGCTGACTCTTTTTCAGAGAGAGATAGTTTTTGTTTGTTTGTTCAGGGTGAGGAAGGGAAGAGAGAGCAAAAGCCCCAAAAATCCCAACTAAATGAACCAAAACCACTACAAAAGAGTTTGGGTTTATCCTGTGATGGGACATGAAAAAATTCCGAACTCTCAGAAAGCTTCACAGGATGAAAAAACGATTAGCTGCATAGATTTGCTTGCAAAGAAACATTCAAGAAAAAAAAAATCTGAATTAGCCTTTTTTCCAAGCAGTTATTTAACTCAAAATAACTTGAACAAGTCCATTTGTCCCTAAGGTCATTAAAATTCTATCTTAAAGACAATTTTTTTCTAAGATTTAAGCCATCAACTTTGCTCCCAGAGTGAATTAAGGTAAATCATACTGAAGCTACATTAATTCCAAATGAGGTAGTCTAACTACAGGTCCAATGTAGTTTAAACATCAGCTTTATATTCACCCCAATGGTTAACTCAAGCAAACAGTGCTGCATGCTCCTGTGTAGGCAAAGCTGTGATAGGAGATTCTGAGAGTCTATTGATGTCGAAGGGAAGATGGTGACAACTCTTGTCCCTCTATTCACCCTTTCTGATGATTCCCTGCTCAGTCTTTGGCATGCCATCAGACCTGCTTTATCTTTTCTCACTTCTTCTGTGGGATATATATGCCTTGCCAGATTTATTTAGGGTATTTATTTAAGATATATATTCCACAGAACATGACTATTTGTGGCTCACTGGTAAAGTCAATCAAAGATTTGTCATAGTAAGAGCTTGAACATCTGGGATTGCAACAGTGAATCCTAAACTAAAAATGAAATGTATCCTACAGGTGTGGGTTACAAACCATTCTGACTATCAAAAGTCTCCACATAACCTATGGCTTTTGCTTATGGGACTTCTTGCACTTATCCTGGAGCAGCTCTCACTGGTCAGCATCATCAGACCAGTCCTCAGTATCGAAAGCTTTTTGTTGTGGGTGTGAATGGCCTGTCTTATTTCGTGTTCAGTGCTAACACTATAATAATGGCATATCTTGGAGAAACAGCCTGTTTGCAAAGGTGCATGACTGAACTTGAGTAGTCCCTCATGGGTCTGAATCATAGGCTCAAACATGTCTCCCTTACACTGACAACTCCAAAGGCAATCAGCTTCGTGCCTTGGTTTGCTAGCACAAGGGAACACACTTCCCACTTCTTATTCATAGATTCTTTATCATGTTGTCCCAGCAACATGCTCTGCTCCCCTCATCTACCCTCCTCTTCTTTAAAAGTGCAAAGCTTGGTCAGAAAAAAGCTCCTTTGGCCTCCAATATGAAATTCAAATTTTATTTAACAGTGACTTGACACCTGATTATATTAGCAGAATCTTTGGATAAAGATGTGTGTGTCTCTCATGTCTTGGTTACTGTGCAATAGTCAGCAGATTTTCATTGCTCTTCAGTTTTTCCCAGGTGTAATGACTTCCTGCTGACAGGACAGATACTGAGGGTCATCTCCCGGTCTTTTACTGGAGTGGGATGTGGGATATCCACACAAGATGTTGACAATCTTCAGAATTCAGACTTTTTTTGGCAGGCCAAGGAATATCCATGGGGTGTATACAACCTCATTCTGAACTGTAGAATGAGAAATAACATCAATGGGTCCCAATTGCAGCACTAAGATACTTTTTTCTTCCCTAAGAAATTTACACAAATGATTTAGGCAGGGTTAAGTAACAAGGGAATTGCTCGATAGTAAAGAAGAAAGTTATTAGATGGAATTGCCTACTTTGCAAAACTCTATCAGATAATGGAGGCATGGAATTAAGAAAGGGCTCTGTTTCGAAATATAGAACAAAGGGAGGAAATTCTCCTCCGCCTGAGCCTGCAGACTGTTTCACTGTTTAGACTGTAGGTCCCTTGGCTCTCAGAGGTAATTCCAAGCATCACAACTACAGCTGAGAAAAAGTTCTGAACCTCCATCCCAAGAGAAAACCTGACATTTTAAAATTTGCTTTAGGTTCCAAACATGAGGTTAAGGAAAAAAAAATCAAAAAAATCCAGAATTTCTAATCTGCAGAAAATGTCAAAAGTGTTTTATATTAGTACTAAATGTCAAAACAAGATGTTTTGACATTTAAAATGTAAATACTGGAAGCACTTCATCCCTGAGACAGCCTGAGAGACACCCCTTCCTCTGAGGTAATTTTAGCACTTAGTTTCTGCTTCACCATTTCGTTGCCTTCTGGGAGTTGTTGTCCCAGCCTGTGTTGTCTTCTATAGGCTAGTAACCAGATTGACTACATCTCCCATTAAACTACCCAAATGGGAGTGGCACCATGCGTCAAGAAACGTTCCAACTTTTGTATGCCCTCTGGGATGTGTAGTTTTCCAGGAAATCTGCACTTCTAAGAGGGAGAATGGGCACCTGATCTTCTGCAGAGTACCATAAAGATACACATCATCACACAGATTCAGAAGTAAAGTACTTCGAGATCATGTAAAGAAGGACACATCTGAAGCAATTGAAACCAAATCAGATTTTCTCCGTACCTATAAAATGACATCCCAGTAACTTTCGCTGCAGCATATCATACCTTGTGCTAGTAAAGCAGGGCTACTGTTCAGCTGTGTCTGCTCATCCGATACATAAACTGGAGACAGCAGGGGGGGAGCAAGGAAGATCTGTTGAGTTCATTCCTTGAGTCAACACTGTGATTTAAGTAAGAGTGAAGCAGTGACATGAAGCAGTCTGCAGTCAAGCCAGCCACACACTAAATCTTGCCCTTCTACTGGTCTTCAGCAGAGCTTGCTGCTTTTCTAGCAATTGCTCTAATTCCTCCATAATCCTGGGTGTCAAGGACTGATATAGCTCAAATCTTTCCATTGATTGCATGTTTTCTTGTAGCTCCTTTGGTGGGTGCCCGTTTGAGGAAAGGGTCTGCGTGTCTCAAACATCCTGACTTCCTCACTGCTCTCGGGGTCTCATTGTCTCTCTGGCTGATGTTGCAGTTTTGCTGTGTGGCCTAAAGCCCTGGAACAGTGAAGCCTGGACTTCAGGTCCTGCCCTAAGGAAGGAGCACATCTGCAGCTGCACACAGAGGCACTCACTTTCCACAAATATGTGTGGTGGCTCACTCTGCTCATCACGATCGAACTAAAAGCTCAAGACACAGAGAAGGCAGTTTTCTGTCCCAACACATATGGATATCCCAGAATTACTTAAGTGTCAAAAGAACACAGAGGTGGAAACCACAAACCACAAAGGTGGTTTAAGGTTGCCTTAACCTAGGGAAGTTTAAGAATCTCCTGAATTTAGCACATAGCTGATAGTAGACTTTATGCTGCTACTAATATTGTCTTCTCTGGTGCTTCTTTTTACCCAGGAACCCAAATGCAGTTTATAAAAGGTAGAGAAACCAAGGTCTATAGAGAGAAAAAGTGATTTGCCCAGAGGAAGTGATGCAGTTCAGCAACCTAGTGACATGACATGGAGTCTGGAAACCTAGGAGGGGAAATCCCAAAATTTCAGTGCCACATCTACACATCTGCTTTCATGGTGTGAAAGATTAGAGGAAAGAATGCAAATTCCTCATTTTCAGTAAAAACAAGGACTAGGCCATTTCCTTCTTTGAGTGAAGTTAACTGTGAAGAAAATATGTCAATGGATGTTAAAATTGATTCAGAAAAAGAAATTGTTCCTTGATGAATTTGGACAACATGAAAATATGGGAGAAAGACTTTTTTTAGAGCTTGTCTGTTTTAGCTGGCATGAACTACTCACTAGTGAGCTGCAGGATTGATTTGTGCAGTATTAATGACTGTGGAAACACCACTGCATGGAGGCTGAGGCTTCATCCCATGTGGATATAAACAGGACAAATTAACAAAATGGCAGAAGATTTCAACCCACTTCCCTAAGTCTCCATCTCTATTCCAGAGAAAGTTCATCCCCAAAAGGTGGCAAGACCAAAGTGACATAGAGGAGCTGAGCTTCGTGGAAAATGTAGCAGGTGGGTGAAAGAAAGAGGATGCCTTGGGCAGAGATGGATTCACTCATGGTCTGAACGGGACTGCAGATGGCTGTGCCATTACCAATTGACAGAGTTGCTATTGAAGACAAGTGAATAGATTTGGCTTGTAACTTGGAGCTCTTTTTGGGGTTGTGAAGGTGGGAGCATTGCATTTGTTCACTTCACCTTTTCTGGAAAAAGAAGAAACCTTCCCCTCTTCCCCAGGCAATGCCTGAGAACCTCTCCTGGCCTGTTTCAGCTGACTTCCAGCAGGATGATGGGCCACCAGAGGCATGATCAATGCTGACGGCTCTGAGCCCTCTGCCAGCAGAGCTAATGGCCCTGGCCTCGCTGGCGGGAGTGCAGAGCAATAAACATCCCAGAGATGCTGCTGAGCAGGTCCGTTTCCTGCACGCAAGCTGCACATTGTAAAAACTGAGGCTCAGATTCTTTTTCCTGTTTGCACTGGAGCAGACCGCAGAAATTGCACAATCCTCCAGGCCAGACCCAAGGTGAATTGTGAGACGATATGTTCCAAGGCAGTATTTCACACTTGCTGAAAAAGTGATACAGCCCAGGGGAGGGGGCTGTAATTAGGGAGAGCAGTGACAACCCACACACAAAGTGATTCCATAAGTAGAGGAAGAAACAAAAGCTCATTCCAAAGTCTCTTACTTGTGTGGATTCTCTAGTGTTCAATAAAAGGTGTGATCCCTGAGTAAGAAAGTCTTTCTCCTTTATCCTCTTGCTTATTTTGATGAAATATGATAGTCACAATATTTTTAGGCATTCTTTCCTGCCTGTCAGATTACAAAGCTGGAAGTTGTATGGGTTGACACATAAACAACATGTTCATATTGAACTCCATTTCCCCAGGAAGCTGCTTCAGAGTAAAACTTTTGATTTGATGGAGACATCTGCATAGATGGTGGAGACGAAGATAGTAACTTTCAGTTAAATATTTGTAGGGGCTTGAAGAGAAAATAAAGTTTCTTTTTTTCTGTCTGTAAATGTCTTCTGGAGGGAGATTTTCTTCCTTTAAAAAATGTGGTTTTTTTAAAAAACATACTGCAAAAAAAGAAGGGAAAGCAAATAAAATCAGCAAAACAATCGTCAAACTGGTTATACATTTCTCAGCAAATACATAAATAGATAGAAAGACAAAGAGATAGAAATAGATAAATATTTGCTTTCAGCAAATGGTCAGCTATTCTGTGACACCCATGGTGTCATTTACCCACCATGAAACTCAAGAATTAAAAACCTAGCAGTTTATTCCTGGACATGGGAGAGAAAAAATTTAACATAGAAAGAGAAAGGATGAAAGTTATATGAAAAACTGCAACCTGGTTGGGAGATGAACAGATTGGCTCCTGTGGAGGTGGAGAGAGTAGACAACTCTTGGTCAGATGGCATTTGTCCATTTAATCATGGCTGTCTCCATGCTCTGGGAGAAGATGACAGATTCTGCTGTGTTCACACCTTCTGGTGTGGATCAGAGTAGTAGCAAAAGGACAAGACTCATACTCTGGTGGTATCAGAGCCATCCCTGAATGTCATGACAAAATGATTGTGGCTGCCTTGACCTTGAAATGTCACTGTTTTTCCATTCCTCTCACTCTAGAAAGGGCAAAACCCCACGAATCTGCTTGGGGATGAAGTAGCACAATGACTGTAGAAGTTCTACTTTACTAATGTCTTAGTCCCTCTGACTCTGTGGCCTGCAATGCTGCTAGCAGTTATACTCCCTGTGGATCCATACATGTGTTCATCCATCCCTCTCTGCAACTCTTAAGTCCACTTGGCAAATGAAGAAAAGCAGAAAGAAAACAAAGCACTGTGTCAAGGTAAAAAACATGTGTTCCTCCCAGTCTTGGGGATTTATTTCTGTTGCTTTCTCTTGTGCAAGTCTCAGCTGTCAATTCTCACAGGGACTGTGTGCCAGTCCATGCACAGAGTATTGCAGGGACTGGTTTTGAAGCCCCAGAAGGGAAGATGTTGATCATCCTGGAAAAGGTTGTTTGTATACCTTCTTCAAAACATTAAGCATTCATCAATATCATGTCGGAAATGGACACATGAAGGCAGCAACAGGACTTATCTAGCATCATGTTCGAGATTAATTTCAAAAGTTTTTGTGTCATGAATGAATGGACCTCAGAAAATGTATTGAGTTATTGACAAAGACTTGCATGAAATTTGAGTTCTAGGCAAAAGGTTTCCTCTTGTCATCTTTACATTCAAAAAGAACAATTACTGCAATTTATTTTATCCTGAAAATTCTGTATTTGGCAATGAAAAAACAAGAAGTAACTCCATCTCTCCATTCCAAAAAACCCTAAGAGCAAACAAAAGCAGTCTCTGGAAGAAACCATGATGAACAGGAATCTCTTCTGCAGCAGATTGCCGGAGCCTGAGAGTAAAATGATGGCCATAGAGAGATGAGAACAGGTCAAGCCTTTAAAAGAAAAAAAAAAAAAGAAAAAGAGGAACATAGATGACCTACATAAGAACTGGTGTTTCTAGTATCAGACTGAAAATTGGAAGGTTTTTTTGACAGGTCAGTGAAAACCTTCTCTGGAGAGGCAGATCTAGAAAAGAAACGCTGGAACCTTACACAGCCTTTTCTCTTGAATGGGATAACTAATACAACACCTATGAAAGACGTATTTATACAGTATCTCTCAAAAAACATATTTATTTCCTTTTTCCTGTCCATAAAGTCCAGCTATTTTTGCACTGAATGTTTGCTTTCAAGGGTGCATTGCTAGAAATAAGTAACAAATTTGTAGTAGCAAAGCAAATACTCTGTCTCTGCATCTCCTTTCCAAGATTCAGTGTCAACATAAAACAGATGTGATCCCAACAAAGGAGCATCTTCTCTTGTACCAGATGGGGCTCCTTCACCCTTTTCTCATTGGCTAAATATAACTGGAAAGGAACAATAGAGCCAACACAGAGTACTGAGGTTGAGTGATACGAGACAGGATTGTTTCCTTTATTCTAGAAACTAGTGACAGATCTCTGAATGGGCATTAAGTGGGAAATAAAAGTGTAAATTTCCCCCTTTTTTCCTCCCTAATTCTTCTGCCTGGTGGGGCCTTATGGACTGCAAAGTAATTCCTAGCTTCAGTTTTGTTTTTAATTGCAATTTTCATTCCCCTTTCAACCTTAACAGCTATTATGGGCCCTTGCTACTGCTGTGTTATAGACAGCAGCAGTAGGAATTTTAAAAATACAGCAGGAAATTTAACAACTGTACAAAACTCTTTACCCTGGAGAGTCGTTGTTTATACTCCTTCATGTATACTACCAATAATTATACTAAAGTCTGGTTAGGAAAAAGGGTCCATTTTACACCATAGCAGAAAATGTAAATTTTTTTCATCCTAAACCGAATACAAAGACTGTTTCATTAAATGTGGCTTTTCAGCTAAAAAATGGAACAAAAATTCTACTCGTAAAAATTCCCATTTGAAATAAGCCTTTTCCATCCAAAAATCCAACAGCTGAATAGAAAATGTGGATCTCTTCCTTAAAATGGGGAAAAAAATCCAAATTTACCTTAGTTCTCTCTCTGTTACACAGAGCTGCTGGTTGGGAGACACCCTACAAACACACCATATACTTCAACCTCCCACATGTGTCATCCAAAGCAGGAGTGCCAGGCTCATCTCTCTCTAGTCTAGCCTTACTGATGAAATTGCAGATTTATTGTGAATATATACTGGTCCTGGTGTGCCCAGAAATATCAGCAAAGTAGGGGGAGTTGTTTGAGTGATACAACATTCGAATACTGACAGCAGTCCCACAGACCCAAACTGACCCTTCATTAATGCACCTTCTCAGCCTAATGAAGCTTTTCACCATCAGGCTGTCTGGACATTTCACAGCATTTCCAATGTAACTTCCTGGAATATGTTCTCCTCTTCTCATTTCAGAGACAAATTTTCCCCTTTTGTAACTCCCAAGACAAAATTTTTCATTGCTTGAATTGAGTGAAAGGCTTCACCCAACATAGCGACCTCTCCTCTAAACCCTAAATGGCTGTCACAGCAATGGTGCAATTAGGTTCTACTTTGGATGGCATGATTCATGCTTCAATAAATTCAATTTCAACAAGACATAATTAGGGTGAGTCATATAATCACAGATTAATCACAGCACCTCCCATTTAGCAGTCAAAACAGTGTAGGATTCCAAATGCAATGCATATGATGCTTCTCAGCTTCTGTTTCACTTGATTGCATTTCTGCTTTATCAGTTGATTCTATACAAGCTCTAGGAGAAAGTTTCTGGGGTTGTGCAGAGATCTGTAACACAGGATGGCGGCCAACTTCTTTGAATGTTTTCCATGTGATGAATGAACCTGAAAAATACTAAATGTTACCAACACCAAGAACCTGAGGATCTCCTTTTTGCTACTGAGCTTTCCTTGACATGGTGAATTTTTAGTGGGATTGAAGATACCCAGTGCCTTCAGCATTTGAGTGCACACAAAAGGGGCCTTGCATTGTGAATTATTCTGTTGAGTTAGTCCTTCAGAGATGCAGGGGATGAGAGACTACTTCATGCTAATGTCTGGTATCCTGTGCCTATCAATCATAATCAGGATATTTTATAAACATCTTTTATGGATTCTTTCCCGCTCAGATGCTGGTCTTAAACATCTTGTGTCTATGCTGGCTCCTGCCTCAGCTGATGTATGGTCCTGTGTGTCCTTCTCTCTCCTTACTCCGTTTTCACTGTTACTGAATGTGGAGGCTGAGAAGGGGTCACTCGCTCAGCAGAACGTGTACTCAGCTCATCTCATTTGAACATCACTCTCAGACTCACGTACACTTGCCACAAACCAGTGAGGGGGAAATTCCTTCTTTGTGATCAGACAATTTGTGGCTGCTCTTTACCAGACCTTGGGTAGGAACGTATGCAGTGGTTTTTCCAAATATTATAACTGATCTTATTCTGTGTGACCGATTTATTTTGAATTGCAGTTGGATCATTTTGTGGAATTGTTTTGCTTTCAAAGCTTTCATTCTCCAGAGTGGTTAGAATGGGGTTTATTTTATTTTCCTTTTTACTGCTTTTGCTTTTAAGGTGAGGGTGGTGGTGAGGGAGCAGAACAGGAGGATGTGGGTTTTGACAAGAAGAGTGAGAGCAAAGGTTCTTTGAGATTTTGTTTTACTCTATCACTAATCAGCATAAAAAACACTAATAGTGTTCTGGCAAATAGCAGGTGAAGGTGGATTGGCAGGAATTTTGGGGCTCTGTGATGCAGAAGAGAAGAAAGGAGAACACCAAGAAATACACACTTGTCTTGGGCACTCCAAAAATTACATGAAATGAGTAAGTATGCACATGAGGCTGGGTGGTGAACAAAAGAGAACAACTCTGCAAAGGAACTGATAAGAATGTGGGCATTGAGTGGGTTTTGGGCAGCCCTTCAACCACCCAGCAGGCAGAGACCTATCTCTGTAGCCATATGTGACCTGTGCCCCTCTGGAGTTTGCTCACCCCATAACCCCTGAGTGCCTGGCTCCCTGGCAGGAAACCAGCATTCCACAGGCTTCTTTCGAGCCACAACCATGATGACTTTTGGAAAAGGTCTTCATGGTGGTCACTGCTGGAGGTGCCACTGGGTACCTCCATACCAGGGATTTCTGAATCAGACAGGAAGAAACCAGAGGAAGCTTCCAGCTGAGTGTTTATACTCTCCCGCCAGCAAGCGCAGGGTGCGGTTTTGAGCGGAGAATATTGCTCAGGACGAGTGTAAGCCCAAAAAAGCCACATTTATTCCATGGCTCAAGCCTGTATCCACAGTCCCAGGAGATTCTATTACTCACAGAAAAAGCTTATTAAAATCTCCCATGCATCATAAGATATGCCACCCAACAGGAGGCGGTGATTCTGTCTCAGTCTTAGTGACATCTGAGTTGTAGAGAAGAGGCATCCAGAAATGACTGCTTCCAGCAGGATCTTCTAATTTTCTAGTGTTTACAGGCTACAGCAACAGACCTCCAGGGAGAGGCTTGCAGCCTCAGTAATTCCGTGGACACATCCTTCTCTCCAAGTAAAGTGTAAACCAAAATTAAGGCTAAGGTGCTTTTGGAGGCACTCTGCAGCTAAGAGGTCTGATGGTTGCTGAAAGACAATACGGGATGTCATTCCAGCTAAGCTGTGTGCATTCCATAATAAACAATACCATGTGCCCTTTGAGCCCTCTGTTGTACTAATTTGATGGATTATTCCCCTTTATTTTTTCATGAATTATTTCCTGGTTTTGCTGCGAACTACTAACACATTGCATTCCATCTCCAGCACAGGTACCTCCTAGCTGGGATAGAAATAGTGGTTCAGAGACCCCTGCTCTTCAGTGTATCTGCTCCCATTGATGTCAGTTCAATTTGGCTCAATTTTGCCTGACGGGACTTATGGCCTGTAAACATTTTGGGTCTACTTCCAAGTCACAGGTTCATATGAACCATTCCCAATACCCCTGGAAGCAAGTGGAGGGTGGTATAGAGTAACAGAGCCAGCTTCTCAGCCTAGTATCAAAAACAAGAGCAGACCTGGAAAAATATTACAAAGCTCTTCCACTGGCACCAGCAGGTCAGTGTCATTACAGGCAGCGGTGTTGTTCTCAGATACTATTTCATTGGCTTCCTTCTCCTTTTTCCTCTCCCTCTTCTGAAGCACATTTTCTTTCCCTTGTATTGCACGGTAGGGTTGTATCCCAGGAGATTCACAGTGATGAGGAGGAGTAGGCAAAGATCAAAGCACTTCTAGCTTTGAAAAGATTATTCCTGGCTGCAAACCAAGTATGGCAAGCTCCAATCCATCCATCTTATTCAAATAGTGTTTCAAAACTGGTCACCCAAGCCTTTTGGATTCTGCTTTCCTTTCAACTTTATATGGCACACAGAATTCTTTGATTTTACCTTTCAAAGCATGGCACTGATTTCTTTTCTAGCACAACTGACTGCTCATATTTTTCAAACCTGAGGCTACAGGTTTCTGTGGTGTCTTGAGTCCTGTTCAGTGTCTTTCAGGGCCAAAATATCTCAGTTTCTTCACAAAACAACAACACGGATTTTTACTTCAGCTTAGTGACCTTTCCAGAGAAATAAAGCAAAAAAAAAAATTCCCTGCATTACTTTGGAACATATTCCTGCAACAATCTAGAGTACCAAACCAACAACAAAAGAGTCAATGATAATTCTGAGAAATTTGCCAAAAATTGGATATATTCTTTTTAGAAGATCTACAACATTTGCTGAAAGAAAATACAATTTTAACACATGGGTGGAGATACTAGTGTTGATAGCAGAAGATGCGTGAATTGAATACTCTTCTAGTGCACATAAAATATACTGTATTTTCAAACAAATTTTACGTTGACAGGATGCATACCATACAGGAAGAGATCCACAGACTTCATCTGGATCAAAAGACCTTGTCCATCTTGGAATCACAAGCTCAGACATTTACGAGAAGACTCAAATGTTTGGGAGTATGCTCACTGGCTGTAAGCTATGGGAGTTTCAGAAATCACAACTTGTTTTTCATGTTTATTACAAGCATTCTGAACTCCAAATATCCTGAAGTAACTAACAAGTGCTTAGGAGTCCACCTGTCTATACAGGACCACTACGAATAGTTAAAGTGACTTGACTGGTTAGTTTTATCTGTGTACCATAGTGCATAAACAAGTGCCAATGGATGATATGTCTTAGTGTCACATCTGAGGGATAAAATGATAAAATGCATCCTGCAAATTGTTCCAGAGAGACAGGTCACAGTCTGACCATTCACTGGTGTGCTTGGAAAATGAATGATTATCCAACATTGCCTAGTTTTTGGAAAACAACCAGAAAAAACTAAATTGCTCAAGAAAACAACTCCTCTCTCAAATTCAAAATGTTCTGAATGGATTAAGAAGAAACAACATCAGTGAAATCAGTGATTTTATTTCTCCCATATGCCTTGGAAAGTAGTAGGTCATGAATAACACTTTGAGGATATTAGGGATGAGACATGCACACGTATCTTGGTATGAGAGAAACTCTAAAAAATGCAGAGAAAGCTTTCAATGGTAAAGATAAGTTCATTTAATGTGACTTCTCCAAAAACATTAGCATGATGGGAGAGAGGGCTATCTGTGGAAGGCAGCAAAACATGATGATTTTACTGCAAGAGTATTGAGAAGACTATTCACTTTCAACAGCTTTTCCTACATGAGATACATCCAAGATCTTATATTCCTCTGCTGCAGGAGGAATATACATATAAAAATTAGCTAAGAAAAGTAGAGAAATAAAATAATATTGTCTGGAGAGATGCCAATTAAATTGTTGATTATTTAGTATTGGTTTTCCTCAGTTCAAAAGAAGGCAAGTCAAAACAGGAAAAAAAACTTTCTATGAGAGATTGACTTTGTTATCAGCAGATAAAAAGATAACTACTGTCATTGAAGGTTCAGTTTGGATCAGTTTATAACTGCAGCTCAGTGTGCCAGTGCTACTTGAATAGTTACAGCAGAACCTCTTTGTGTCATTTCAGACCTTTTTTCTTTTCACCTAGAAAGAAGTAAAAGGAGCATATAATGACTTTGCAAGGTTTCTCTCAGCCTGTTCAACTCCCAGTAACCCAATCAATGTATAGAAAGCCAAACTTTCAACAAATGCCTTTTAAAGCATTTTTCCCAAGAGGATTATCCACAACTATGATGAAGAACACAAATACAATTTGTTCAGAGTTACTGTACTATGATGAAACATCTCACATAGCCCCCGTCAGTACCAGGCAGTTCTTAGTTTTACAGTCTCTGCGTCTAGGCCAGACCATTGGAGTTACCTGGTTCATGAATCTTAGGTGCAGTTTTTCTCCTGGTCACCACCTAGTAAAATCCACTAACAATACTCCATGAAAGTGTGCTTTCTAGAGAGATGTTCAGGTCTTATTCAGAGAAGACAAGGTATGAGTACAAGAGAACAAGGCATGCTCATGGTTTCTACAAGTAGATTACTCCAATTAGCTGATTCTTTTCCTTTCCCAGTTAAATAACGTGCCAAGTTTTAATTCAACTCCAAGCGACCGATTCTTGTTCTGCATTTCTCTCCTGAATTAAGGATTTATTTAGCAACTGCTATTTTTTCCTTGGGAAGGTAATTATAGAGTGATCAAGTCACCTCTTGTCTCCCCAGTTGCCTTCATGATTAGGTAAACATATTAATTTCTTTAACTCTCCCATGGTGAGGGGGTTTCTACAGACCCAAAATAACCATGTGGTTCTGTTATGCTAAATATTGTGGCTTTGTATCCTTTTTGAGGTGTGGATTCAGAACAGGATGCAACCAGCTGACATCAGTAAATGTCCTCAATGGAAACATGGCTCCTTTCTCAGGATGGGGAAGTTTGTTGCATCAATATCTATATTTTTAGAGATCCCACACTCTAGCCTTCTCAACCATGCCTGGCTCTTAGTTATGTCAAATACCAAAATCCAAATCTTTGCCACTGTGTTCTCACAAAGGGTGTAGGATGGCAATAAGAGGTTAAGCAGATGAGAACAGTAGTAGTTTTTCTGATGACTTAGCTTGCCTTATGCCTTAGAGTCAGACTTAAACAATAGGTTACCCTACAGAATGGCATCAAGTTTGCTTGACAAAACCTATTGTCCAAAGTGTGTCTAGGGTTTACCTTCATGATATTTCTCCCACATTTCTTTAATCAGGCTACTTTATATATAAGTTCTCTCTTTTTAGTGAGTATTTATTCAGTGAGCTACTAGCCATCCAAGGGCAAACAGAAAGGTTGAAACAGGTTCAGGCAGTTCATCAATAGTAGGAATCAAGGAAGAGAGCTATCAGGACAGTTCCTGTACATGAAAAGATACTACAGTATTCAAGTTCTTTTATGAAAGGTCACCACATCCCCTTTGGGGATGAAGGATCTACCTTAAAAAATGCATACTAAACCAAATTATAGTAATGTACTAGTACTAGAAAGCTCACAAACAAAAGTTATTCAGTACTGAAAAAATCCTTGTATTTAAAGACTTTATAGTAGTATAATGAGAAAATGACAAGAATATTTTTGGGAAATAATTCAGAAGAAAGTGAGCAAACTGACTTCTGGATGCCTGATTTCATAAAGTGATTCTAAAATGTGAGGAATGAGGATAACTCATCTTACACAGTAAAAAACAGAAATGGGAAAGGGATGTTTCAGGCTTCTCACAGTAGGTTATTCATTTCCAGTTTTTAGCAAACACTACCAGGTTTTAGCCCTGGATACATTGCAAGCTATACCAGCTGCTAGAGAGAGAGGCTGCACATGGCAATCCATGTCGTAGGAAGATGAGAACAACAAAATCTGAAACTCCCTCAGGTAGCAGCAGGGAAAACAAAGTCCCCTGCAGGTTTGTCTTCATGGCAAGAGGTCTCTGCAGAAATAATTAATTCATGTTGTGGGAGTGAAGTTGATGTTGATCAATGCTTATTACTCTAGCTGTTGAAAGACCCAAAAGTGAAACAAGACACTGGGGAGGGTGAAACTGGTAATGATTTCTAGGAAATTATGAGAAAGAGCAGTCTGATTGCCAAGACATCCAGACCCAAGCATTCTGGCAGGTAAGGATTCAGGCTTACTGTGTAGAAAATGCAAGCTGAGCATACTTTCCAGCAGAGAAGGATGGAGAAGGCATCTGTAAGTGATCCAAGAGCAAATGTTGACCCTATAGCAAGCATTTCTCCTATAGGTACTGGAACTCTGCTCCCTGACTGTTGTTGTCCCACACCAGATACCTATCCTTTGCTCCTTGTGCTGTTCTCTACTGATAGATCACCAGCTTCAGTAAGAGGGTGCTTACCATTAGAGTCCATCATGGGAATGCAGATTTACTGTTGCACGAGTGATGCAAAGAGTGACCGTGTTTCATTCCATTTCACTCTGGAATTGAAGGACTGCCTTCTTTCAATTACTACTCGTGGTTTAAGTACTCTCTGAAGGCCAGTGACTTCTTTAAATGTAGCAGATTTTCCTAAGTGCCTTACCATCTGTTCAGTGCTTTTGACAAAGTGTTTATGTTGTCAGTCACATGAGGGGAAAAAATCAAAGCACTTCATATTTTTGTTAATGGAATATGTTGAGATGACATTAATCATATGGACTGGGAACCCTCTACACATAAGTAAATGTGAGAGTTAAATACTAGGTTTGTTAATGGACCCTGTTTTCTATCATTGCTGTCATAAGTGATAACACGCCTGAGGCCAATTAAACCACTTTTCACATTTTTCTCAAAGTGAGGGAATGGTGGGAAGGAATCCTGGCACCAGTAAGAGTGCTGAGGTGAGGGGCTTAGCACCACAGTAATGTGATCTCTCTCTGCTCAGAGACACCTGTGCTCCCTCCACCACATGCTACCCGTGCTCCTGTCTGTAGCTTGGACATAGGGCTGATTTCTCCATAGCAAGATGAGGAAAGAGCAGGCAGGAATTACCAGTTACCTGTAACCTCAGTTACCCATGATAACAGCAAGGAATTCTCCAGTTTTAATGTCCCACCTGAACTTCTGTATTTGCAGCATGAAACTTGAAGCAGAAGCAAAGGTCCATTTCCTTTGGGGTACACTAGCTGTCAGTCAGGTTATAAGGGAAGCATTGCCTTGCGAGATGCCTGCCATGTTCTGAGTCTCTGACTTGAAGTACCCCAGAGAATGTGCAACAAATCCAGATGTGCTGCTTTGCACAAGAAATTTCACCTACTGGTGAAACTTTATAGTTTTCTCCATGAATAGTATTAGCAGTGAGAAATGAAAGAAGATGCATCCAAAGAACCTTAAAACCATGGTCACCCTGAATTTGAACGGTCCTTGTAGGTAGTTGGCAGAAGAAGACAAGCTATTTTTGAAACAGAAGGAATTTAATATTAGCATCTCTGTATGCTAGTATGTACTATGGACTTTGAAAACATAAGACATTAGTCACCTAATACACAATGCTACTCTTCAAAATCTTTCCGTATTGTTTCTCAGTCCTGTACAAGGTCCCATCTTAAAGACCTCAAAATTAAAGTAACTTGAGATGATATGTCTAATAGGCAGCTCTATGGATCAAAGCACCACTTTACTGTCTTCTCTCCTGCCCTTTACCCAAGATAAAGATTCTATCTGCCAAGCAAATGCTGAGCTGGGATGGTAGTGTTTTGCTGGTATGAGGAATACTGAATTTTTCAGCAAGTTGTGAAAGCAAAAGTCCTCACCAACTTTCTTTCAAGCTTTTTAGACACAGTGTTTTTATTTGCTTTCTGTTTCAAATGAGGAAGAGATGTGGCAGGCTAGCTATGACCTTGATCTCCTTATAAGTCCTGCAGCCAAGCAGTATACCAGGCAAACACAGGAAAATGGTGGGAGTCACTTTCTGATGTCCAACTCCCTGATCTGCATGAGTATTTCCAAGCTGCAATATGCAACTGTAGTATAAATTGACTTTAAAAAAACCCACAAAACAAACAAAAAAAACCCACCAGAAAAATCAATAAAACCCCCAAACCGAAACAAACCACCGTCACCAACAAACCTCCCTCCACCCCTATCAGCAAGACAGTTAAAGAGATTCATTCAAATCCTTCTTTTCACTATATTGTGAGATTAGGCAAAACAAAAATCCTATGATTTTTTCTGCGAGACATGCTTGAGGTTTGTTTTTCTTGCCTTCCAGGTTCAGAACTTGAGTTTGTTGTTCGAACTAGTAAAAACTGTTTCTCTTGTGAAGGTCTTACCTCCAGAGATCTTCAAAATCTATTGCAGATTTGAAGAGCCTATTTAACCTTTTCTGACATTTAAAAGAAAACAGAAAGCAAGCCCTGCCAGCTGAAAAATGAGTTAAAGGAACCAGTCCAGTTTGTGTCCAACTGCATGAAGAAAGGATAGTCAAATTCCTTCCATTTTACACATAGTTAGTCATGAAATTGTACAAGAGAGAAAAAAAAAGACAAAAAATAGCCATATTGTAACAGCTGAAACAAACCTTGGGTAACTGTCAGCAGTGAAATGTCCAGAGAGCATTTGTACCATTCCATTTCATTAAGCTGAAGGGTGGGATTGCAGACTGTAAAAGATTATAGCAGAGCTCTTCAAAAATTTACTGCTCACAGAACAGTGAAGCACAAGGGAAGTCTCCCTTTCTTATGTATGCCATGGGAAGCCTGGGTTTTGTCTCTTTGAGCATGATATGTGTAGGGGAAGAAGGTTGCCAGAAGCAGCAATGAAAAGTGAAATGCGCTCTATGAACCCTTTTTTTCTTTCCTGTGACCTACAAAATGCATTTGCACAGTCAGTTTTGCTCACTCGAGCTCTTGACTCTGTGGGCCGGATTAGGACAGGGAGGCTTATGGGTGGTGTTTAGGACAATGACTAATGCATTGTGAGCATAATGTATAACAGGAACAAGTACAACGAATGCCACAGGAAATGGGACTCTTCTCTCATTTCAAACTGTGTAACCAGCAGGAACTACTTTGTTTTGCACCCACTGGGGATCTGACCCCGAGACCACCAATGAGCTGCAACAAGAAGCTAAAATTCTGGCTAAAATATGAGTATGTGTCTAATGCAACTGCAGCCTGTTGCTTTGTAATAGAGCAAGTGCACTGGAAAGATCAGTTCTTTTTCAGAAATATCTTTGGTTTCAGTCTCCTTACTCTTTACATACTCATCCCCTTACATCAGTGGAACTCCTGCTAATGTGCTGTGGAGTAAGAACAATTAGGATACCAGTTATCTGCCAGCAGAAAAGATATAGGGCTGGCAGGGAGAGGGTGAGAAAGGGAAGTCATTCTAGATGACTAACAGCCCTACATACTTTTACTGGTGATGTTTTGCTATATCTCTTAACTTCATCTGGCTTCTTTTTTCCTGCCTGTGTTGATTCACCAAAATACTGGATTGTGCTTGGCCTTGCCAGAGAGGAGGAGGTATCTACCAACAGCAGAGATGGTCCTTACTTACATGGGTGTAAGGTTCCAACAGGAATGGCAATTTCCACCAAGCTGATTTTTCAAAGTGAAGAAGTTTAAAAATCACAATGGGAATTACGCAAAATGAAGTGTTGCAATCCAAGTGAAATGCAACCCAGGTTCATAAAAAAATGGCTTTCTTTTTTATTTATACAAAAAAAATTTTTTTTGGTCTTGATTCACCATAGCATTCAGTTTAATTACGTTATTTGAGCATTGCCCTTTGGAAGTTGGAATTGGCAACTTTGTTCTGTCTGCTATGGGCCCATAGTCCTTTGGAGGACTCAGCTCCCAAGAAATAACATGTACTTGGCTTGGTTGGAATGATGTACTGTGTTGGATAGTCGTGTGATTTTAGTGCTGTAGGAGAAATGCAATTTGGAGAGAAAAGTTTAGCCTGTAGGGAAATCTGGGGGTTCTGGCCATTTAACTACAAAGCCAAAATAGAGATCCTCACAGAATGTGAAGTTCAATATTAACCAAATTTTAGGCAAATTGAGCATGTGTATCAAATCTAGCAAACAAAAGGAAGCATTTCAATATAGGTAGTTCTTCATTATGATTTCTATTCAAGAACAATGGTAGTATTGGCAAATCTTAACAGAAATTATAAGAAATTCCAGTTTTTGTGAAAATTTATTCTGTTGAAAGTACTTGCTTCAGCTTAGAATAATAAGTTTTGACACGCTGGAAGTTCCCAAGGAACAGGAATTTCAACTTTCTCACTGCTGCAAGTCCATGTTCATTAATTTTCATGGGTTTTTATGTGCAGGCTCTCCTCTGTGGGTTATAAAGGCTTTAGCAGTAAAGCCAAAACTTTTACTGAGGATTTGTACATGGGTAATTGAAGGATTTAATTCTTAAAAGTGGAATTGTACTCAGTTTGGTTTTATAACCAAAAGATTTTTGGTATAAATTGCATAGGTCAAAGGAAGTGTTCTTAATTGTGCTGAAGTGATCCCACAAAAAGCAATGTAAGTGGACTAAAGAACCAGCAAAATCTGTAATGGAACATACTTTGGACTCCTCTATAACTTTTTTTAGTTTTATACTGCAAGTGATTAATGGCACTGGCATCTTGTGCAAAATTGTCGGTTCAGACTTGTTTAATGTCTAAATTTTTAATATATAAAGAAAAACATTTTGTGTGTGCAGTGTTGTAGGACATTTGCTCTTTTTTGCAGGCATGTTGTTTTATTTTCCCCTCAAAAGATCTGTTTTCATATGGCAAAAGTGACCCCCTTGATCACCAGAAAGATGCCAGAGGGTTCAAACAGTTCAGAGACATGATTCCCATTCTGCTTAGTATGAGTCCCTGAACTAAACTGTTCCACGTTCAGATTTGCTTTCATGTGAAATAACCTTGATTTCAGATCAGCTCTCTCAAGACCTTTTTTTTGAAGGGTTACAGCAATGGACACAAATTTAGTGATTGTGGGTGATCTACCTATAAGTTCTCCCTTTTTTACAAGGGATGTTAAAGGACTTTTGAAGTTGTAAGAGCTGATCTGCCTTCAAACTCTAGTCAACAATTTAAATCACGCCAACAGAATTAAATGATTGAGAAGTTAGCAAGATAGGATAATAAAGTTCACCAGTTCTCTCCCAGGCCTCTCATTTTACTAGTCTGAGTTTCAGATATTATAACAATCACAGTTTATAAGATGCTGAGGACAAAGTTGTGAAGCAGTTGAACTGGCAGGCTCAGAACACTGACCCTCAATCCTTCATTTTACAGACTTTCATCTGGGACTTAATGGATTATGCAAGGGTTCCCCTGCACAGCCACTCTTGGAACACTGTGAGTAGTCACTGTGCTGAGAAGAATAGGGGGGAAAAACCCCCCATCCAGATCAGAAGGCATGAGGATTCTTTTGGATGAAAAGGCAATAACCAAGACTAACATTTGTCTAAAATGGCATGCAGTTCTGTGCACAGGAGTGAAACTTCTAGACTTAAAAAGAGGAGGCCAAAGTTTATTCTCAGTTCATGATGCAAATAGAGAGCACAGTGATTTTCATGAGCCCCCTAGACAGAATTTGGTTCAAGTGGATCCTTCATGTCTTAGTGGAGACAAAGGCAATGATTGGCCTGAACGAAACACAGGAGATCATCCACTCAACAGAAGTGAACAGAAAATCAACTTACTTCTTCTTTCCTATAAAAAATGATGGATTTTTGTATTAAAAAAAATTAGTTCATCAGACCAGGAAGCATTCTAATGCTTTCATGAGAAGCTGGACAGATTCAAGACAGGTGCCCATTTTTCACTAAAGAGAAAAATTTCAGCATGTGGCTGAAAGCCACAAATAAATATATTTTCCCTTTTATTTTTCAGCAGGTCATTTTAAAGTCAGCCTTACGGAGTTACAGAGCACAATGTCAGGCTCTTCAACATATGGAACAGCACCATCATTTTGATCTCCCTGCAAAACTTGTTCAGTCTTGATGGTTATAGCCATCACTGCCACGTCCATATGAGTATCTGAAATTGCATTTAAGACTTGCTCTGCTACCAATCAATTGTCTGGTAGGGTCATGGTTCTTCAGTGTGAGCAGATCAGAGATCCCCCATATTGTGGGACAGATTTGATGCAAACCCATTCAGAGACCAGTCAAATAATTCTTGTAAAAAAGCCCTGCTCCTGCTGGTACCTAGATTTTGTAAAAGACTCTGGGACAGTGAGAGCTGGTGGGTGAAGAGCTCTTTGTTGAATTCAAGTTCTTTCCCTGCAAGAGAAGTAGAGAAAATTGGGGTGTTGAGTGTTTGGTGGAAAACAAAACAAAAACATAACCCTGCCTCTACCAGGCCTGGATTCAGCTCTGTGACAGTCTGTTTTTTCCACTGGCTCTCAAAATTCATGTAAAGAATAAGGCAAAGAATGTAACTGTTCTCTTACAGTTTCTGCTCCGAATATGTTTCTAACAGTACCCTTTTTTCACCCCTCTAATTGTCCATCCTTCCTGGCATTCCCTGGGCCTTTGAGAGCCAGAGATCCCAAGACTCTGAGGACACAAAGTGTTAAATGGCATTTCACATTCCAGGAAGTTCCCAAAGAGCCACCAATTTCCCCTCACCCCAGGAGGCTTTGCAGAATCCAAAGAACAGCTCCCCCTTTTCTAGGGAATCAAATCAAACCACAGCACCAACAAGTATGGAATTGCCAAATATTTTCTTTTTTCTCTTGGAAAATAATAGTACTAAATAATAAAAGCATTTCTAATTTTTTGTGAATGTAACATATCTGTAATGCCAAGGGGAAGGGACACTTTTCTTCCATTAATAGAATAGTACCACGACATGAAAACTAGTGGAGCATTTCAAACCCTAACAAGTATGGGATTAAGTCATCCTGTGGGAAGAAACCTATTGTCACAATCAGGATGGGGACAAGGTAAAGCAATCTGGTAAGTGATTAGTTCAGGTTCAATTTATGCTTTGGACCACCTCAACATTTTCCCTCCATTCATATGTGCCAACAACATACTAATATTTCTTTTAATTTCTCTGTGCACTCCAGCCTGGCCTATCTCTTCCTTGGTGGAAAAGGATTTAAAATTGCTTTAAAGTCCATTCAAAGGGGGAAAAGAAGATTGAAAGGTGGACTTGGACCAGATTCTGGTTCTCAAATATTCACCAATGGCTGGCTCCATCACTGGTGAATAGGTTAAGCCAGGATTCTGGATTCTGGGAAGAGATGTGGCTCTCAGCTTCCAACAGTGCATGCTGCAGACACCTGCCCCTTCTTCAATTGCCACTGATCCTTCTTGCCATACACACCATTCAATCACTGCTGTTCCTTTTTAGGTGTCGCCTCAGCCTCCACATGCAAAGTCATCACCAGAGACCCTGGGGAGAGAGTGGGCATCAGGAAAAGAAGGAAGCTGTTGACAGAAAGGTTGCAAATGCTGGTCGGTTTCTAATCCCTAAGACTAAAATGATGTCACTGAGATTTCAGTGGGTTAAATTTTGCCCCCCAAATTGCTCCATCTTCCTACCAATTAAAACATTTCATTTCTGAGTCCTTATTTAAATGATTCAGGATGCACAAATGCAGAGACAGAGTGGCATGGAGCAGAGCACAAGTCCTTGCCCCTGTTTAGAAAAGTGCCCCAAGTGCTTGCAATGAGCATTGCCAGTCATTGTTTTCTCTAGTGAGATGTATCAGTCCCTTACTAGGAAAGTCACCCAGTCCTTTTTTTTCTCATGGACTTTAGCACCAGGATGCAGCAGTAGAGGGGCAAGCAATGTAGTTTCAATTAAGGCCCACTAAAAACAGCTCTTACTATGTTATAAATTCTATATTTATCCTGAAACACCAGCCCCATCCCAAGCCTTCTCCCCCTCCTTTAATTGTTTGCAGAAAAGTTTCCATTGTGTTTTCTTTTCCATTTTTTAGGACAAGTATTGCAATATAAATAGTCTTTTTTCTTCTCTCTCTCTCTCTCTCTCTCTCTCTCTCTCTCTCTCCTCTCTCTGTTTTTGCTAATAGTTGGTTTCTCTACTTGGCTGAATATACATGACTCTGAGGTTTTGCGATGTAATTGCATGATTGCTTCCAAATTTTCCAGCCAATGGGGCATCTAATCAGTTGAAAAATTTCATTATCCACTGATATATGCTGGAGGGAAGGCAAAAATATGTTGGTTTTTTTTTTCATGTATCATTTCTTTTTCACTCCTCTCCTCTAGTCAGCCTTCTACATCCATAGTGGAAAGTCAACCCAGCTGCAAAAGGAGTTGCTGTGAGTCTGTTAGTTCAGGGGGGTTGAGGTTGTGTCATGCTCCTTCACATGATGATAACCACTCAAATTGGATTTAGAGGCAGTCCAACTGAAAAACTCCAAGTGTGGCCTGATATGTGGTATGGAGATAGGTATTGCCCTTATTCTGTAGAGTGCTAGGAATGACCAGTCTCTGGCCTGAAATGTCTGATTTCAACAGATTCAATTATTTTATCAGCCTTGCACACAAGAGAAAGAAAAAGACATTTTAAACTCTTCCTCACCCTATTTTTCATTTTGAAGTTGGTTACTAATCTCTTTAAACACATAAAGACACAACAGGGGTGCCTGCATCCTTTCACATGCTGTCATTATTCTGCTGAGATCTCTGGCTTCAAGGTTCTGTGGTATTGAGCAAATCAGTTGAGGCCATAGGTTGAGAAAAATAGAGGTAGAGAGGAAGGAATGTCATTCTCAACCAAAAAGGCTTTCTGGTTACTTAAGATATTTAAGTACACTTAGTGAAATAGGAAAGTAAAACGTCTTTTCCTCTTTTTGTCCTTGAGGTGGTGAACCCTGGTTTTGGTCCTCATAAGATCATTTCATCCCTCTCCATTTCCCAGGTTGTCCCAAGGGTCTTGCATGCTGGAAGAGGCAGGAACCCACCATCCCTTTATCCTAGGCCCTCATCCTCTGGCTGTTGTAATGCATAAAGCACAAAAACTCCATCCTCATCAAGTGACTATTTAAGGATCAAAACATGAGCTCAAGGTTTCACCTTCTTTGAGCAAAATACCAAAATAAAATCCTCACTATCATTTCTAAGAGCTCATTTATAAGTACAAACAATTGTAATATGTTTTGAATGGCCTGAATTATTTCAAGGTGCAGAAATCTAAACTTAACAAAAAAAAAAAAAGCAAAAAAGCACCCCTGTCAATTTGTTTTTTAATTGAAAGCATCTCAAAATTGAAAGCATCTCAAAAAACCTGGTATTTTTCACTTATAATTAATTCGGTCCTTGCTTTCCACCTTCATATAAAAGAAATCCCTTTCTAAGTATTTAAGAAAATCTTTAGCTTCTCTGAGCAATTTGAAAAATAATGATTGGATTTTCCTGGTTAAAGTTAAAGCTACTCTTAAAATCTTACTCTAAGTCATTGGCATGTTTTATATATGGCTTTTAATTCGTGAGGAACGAGCCCAAGTGCATTTATCTACCTACAATATCAAGGAGTGTTATAGTTTCAAAATATTTCATGGAATATTTTTTCCTGCCCCTTACCAACACCTTGGTTTGGTAGTTGGAGGCCAGGAGAGGTGGCTTGTTGAGGTCCAGCTCATCACTACCTGCTCGCAGAGCCAGCTAACAGTCCAAAGGCTAAATAAAAGGATGGCTTTGCATTCCAACGTGATGGCTGGGGAGAGGTGGGGGTGGGGATTGAGATTTCTGGTTTTTTTGCCACACTTCTCTTCTCTGGCTGCTTTGTGTGCCAGCCACCATTTACTGGGGTGGTGGAAGCACTTGGAGGGTGTTCCCCAAGGCATGGCATCACCTCCGTCTGTCTGTAAATATAACTGCACTGAAAGGGCAGAGATAGGACTTGATTTGTTTGAAAGTTTTGGTTATGGTGTTGCTGTTTATTCTGTTTGTTTTTCTTTTGGTCATACATATACATATTTGTAGTAAAGAACTGTTATCTTTTTCCTCTACATTTTCTGATTTAAGTCTCTTAATTTCAAAGGTTGTGGTGGATTTTGGGGAGAGCCCTCCCCAGTCCACACCACACCTCCTAGTCTGGAAGGGTTCCTCACTTTCCTTGATAGACATCTTGGTTTTCTTTTAAATTGAGACAACGAATAATCTACAAAAGATCTTTCTACACAGAACTTTTCCTATTTAAATATTCTTTGCAGTCTACTCTCTGGAGTGCCCTGGATCTCATTAGAAGTGTGGTATTTTCCCCTTCCTCTAAAATGAAATTTAGTTTCCAATTAAAATCTGGCCCCTCTGACAGACACTGTGTTTCAATTTCAGGTCCAGATTTCTTACCATGTTGACCCTACCAAATGCCTCCAGTGACTTGTAAAAATAATAAGGGTTATGCACAGCTGCACAGATCAAAAATCTCCCCAGCACTCAATTGCTATCATGAGTCTTTTATCAATCTGCTCTAGAGTAGAGAGGGAAGCAATTTTCCACCCCATGAAACAGATTTCATAAATGTTCTCTTTCCACATTATGGTGGAAAAAAAAAGGCCTTTCGAAGTTTTTGATTTCTTTTGTAAAAACAGACTCCCATACCACAGGGGAACACTTGCTGGGAAGTTAAGAGATTCCCCTGGGGTATGGAATAGCAGCAGGGATAAGATTTCCACCTGCAGTGTAAGGCTATGTGAAATAAAAGTGTAACTTCAGGACATCTACATTCACAAGTTGGTCAACCTCAGACTTCCTGCTGTGTTATCCTGGGCCAGTCTCTTCAGCGTCTTGTTCCTGAATCCCTGCTCTCTACATTCCTCATCATCCTTTTCAGGGTGATCTGTACAAGTCAAGAATGAAAACACGAGCCAAAACTGTAGGCAGCTCTCACCTAGGAAAAAACTAGTTTCCAGAGCATGAGGTTGCCCTGGTTACAAACACTAAATCCATGCTAAGAACAACTCCTGGCTTCTTAGTAAACTAGAAAATTTCTTTAATTCGTATGTAATTGAATGGTGCCTGCTAAGTAATAGAAGCATAATATCCTGTTACCTAATAGCAACAGTCTCAATTAATGTGGTTTGAGTTATTATGTAGTACATTATTAATAGAGAGTAAATACAACCTTAAATCTAAATTGAATCCTCATCTGCTAGGTGCTTCATTTTGAAAGAGTATCAGAATCTGTCATTGAAGTAAAATGTCAGCATATTTAAAGTCATGTGACAAAAATTCTGGTCCAGATGTTGTTTCAGATCTTGTTTAAGAGACAAGTGGAGGAATGTTCTTGATGAATAGCTTCTTACAATACAGCTTCATCTGTTGCTCACATATTTTGTCTGAACATTTAATCCCCACCAGCACATAAGCAGTCTGGAGGTCACTTTTGGGCAATATGCTTGGGAGGATCTCAGGAAACAACCAGATGGTGTGAGAGCATGGTGGTATTTCTAGCTGGATGACCACCCACTTCCTCCTATAAGATCCACTGAATGTAGGAAACAAAAGCAGATGGGCTTTAAGCCAAGAAAGAGGGAAGTTATTTAAAAGTAAGTGTCTTGATTGGGAGCAACAAGATAGAAACTACTAGTTTCCTAAACCCAGGTGCTCATGAGCACTCCTGAGAATGCCCCGTCTCAGGGACTGTAAGGGTACAGGGCCTTGCTCCAGGAAACCAAATAGCATCGTGCAGGGAAAGGGCTTTCCTATCACAGTGGCTGGCATGGCAGCTCCAGCCATTGCTTTCTGCTAGTATCTGCTTCTACAATAATTTGTGAGTTTCCACAACCTAGGGTTCAGTTATTGCCATCTTCTATACCTCGGTCAAAACCAAGAAAGGCAGGGAAACCCTATAGTCTGTGCAAAGAAATTAGTGAATGAACTGAAGGCTTATGTCAGAATGTAACTAATCTTTCCACATAGACTTGATGGCTAGATTTCCATGTTCTTTAGAAATTTCCTGCAGTTTTCAGTTATGCTGACAGGCAAGGAATAAGGGACAGAATATTCTGCAATTATTTACTCCCACTGAATTGGCTCACTTTGAAGTGGATAATGATGTTTCTTCTTTGTATGCTGGTAGCCTGGCAGTAGAGAACAGTAGCAAAACCTGCAAATATTCCTCCTGGCTATTTGTCCCAGTGCAGCTTTCAAGGCTACAAAGGACAGTTGTGATTAGTCAAACCTCCAGAGAAGCCATGCAAGCTAAACCCTCGAATAAGGCTCGCAGAGATAAGAAATGGTTCCTTGGCTACATAAAGAGGAGAAAGAAAGGAAGCATCGTGTGCAGACAAGTAAAGAGAGACCCTATGTGGATTTACAATATCAGACTAGTATCTACTGGCTCACTAGGAATGGGTGGATACAGAAAGAAGACTGAAAGCTGACCCTGGTAGAGTGGAGATGAAGACTTCAGAGCTACTCTTAGTAAGTCGGAAGAGGAAGAGAGGCCCTGACTGAGGCAACACAGCAAAGCCTCCTAGAAGAAAATTTTAACAATTGATTTAGAAATCAAGTCTGGTTTTGACAGTCAGTTCTACTAATTTAGGGCAAATTGTCCCCAGGTCAGTTCTGAAGATAAGGAGAAATCAGAACTCATAGGGACACTTTGCTGCTCAGAGAGAACAGCTGAGAAGGACCTGAGTAATGGAAAAGCACTCAGAAATGAAAATGTGCACTGATAAAGTGAAAGTAGAATAAGAATGGGTAGGATTTGAGGTGAATTTGGTGCTATTCCCATAGAGAATGGGAAACATTTGCATGGGGGTCACTAAAAAGCCCTATCATCTCATGTTTTGCAAACATAGGCAATGAGGATGGAATTTATCATGTTTTTCTTTAAGAAAGGCCTCTGTTTTATCATTGCTTTTAAACCTATCATACTGAAATAACTCAACCTGAAGTTTTCCATGATAGTGCTTCAGAATTATTTTTCTTTGAAGTTTCAGCTAAAACTGTTCCTTTCCCAAGGAAAATTGAAGAAAGACATCTTTTTGTCCAAGTGAGGAAAAAACCCAAAACAAACAAACACAGTAGACCCCCCCAAACCCCACAAAACAAAAAACCCAAACAAAAATTCCATTGAAAAACTCTAATGCCTTTGCTTAGAATAGAAATGCAAAATTTGACAGAATTGCCCTGATCTCACAGATGGTCCTTATACCATCAATGTAAAATCCAAAAATCTACATAAGTATAGTGAATGCTTAATAGAAAGTTTGTCATTGTTTGGCAACTAAATTAATCATACAAGGAGCATGCTCCAGTCCCCTCACTGCTCCTATGCATGCAGTGTGCTACGTGTTTTGTGTGCACCAAGAGCCGAGCAGGGCTTGCTGGCACCGGCTGCTGGAGAACATTGTGGCACTACATTGATGCAAGTAGGCAGCATCTTCTGTGCTTCTGTTTCTTCTCTTCTTAATATCTATCCAGACCAGAAGAGGAGCAGACTCTACACATTAAAGAAATACAAATTAGACAGTGTGCCTTATTTCATTAAGTGAAGGCTGTGGTAATGTATAACAACAATGACAAAAAGACGAACAGAGCTTGGCCATGAGACCTTTACATCTAGCTTTCCTTAACTTATGAGTGTTTCAGTTTTGCAGCTTTACTGGTAAATTTGTGGCTATTTTATTTTTTTCCCTCTGTTTTGGCCGTTACATAGCCTTGAAATGCTGGCAGCTGAAATTTAGATTGAAACTACAAGCAGTAAAATATTTGTGTCCATAACAGGTCCCTCCACCCCCATAACAAAAATAAATTATTTATATTTGTTTCAAAATGGAGATGGGAGTATTCAGGGTGTCCCTTGGCCAGCAGTTTAATAGGGAATTTTTCTGTTTCCCCACCCTTTTCTGGGTAAGATGGGTGAAATTTCTTTTGCAAGAACAGCCTCTGGCTGGCCTCCTGGTAGCCTAGTTTGTTTGACTTTGCTCTTGGGTGACTGCCTGCAAGCAAGCAAAAGCATGGAAGCTTGAAAGTAAGCAGCAAGCTGATGCAATGGACAGGGCCCTTTGGGATCAACTTTATGAGAGCTAAGCTAAATCAAATAGAATTGAAACAAGCTCTGCCAAACATGGGATTCCCTTCTCCCTGCAACTGATTAGAAATAATGACAATGTGTAAAGCAAGATCAGTGACTGGATGAGAGAATGGCAGATACTGCCCTGAACACTAGAGAAGAGGGTAGTCATAGAAAGCAAACATGCAGCTGAAAGTTATGTGGGCAAACCCGCATACCTTCTATAGAGCTCAAAACACAGTACAACAGGGGATAACTTGCATATGATGCTCAAGAAAACATTCTTCCCAGGAAACCCTCTTCTTCTCCAAAGCATCTTTGATAAATAGCAGCCTTTTCAAAAGCATTTCTACTAATCACCCACTATTTTGCTGGTTTTGGGGCTTGGTAAGTTAAGAGCCTTAACATGATAACTTCCCATGCTGCAAACACATGAGAGGGTTAGAAGACCTGAGACTGGTGATGTTGCATCCCAAACAGTGCCATGCCAAGTCTTCCCTTCCACCCTTCTGGTACGCACAGACAGGAGAAAGTCAAAATGATCAGGATAATCTGTGTGGTGTTTAGAGCCAAACTGCCACCTGCATACAAGTGCAAGCCTTCTTCAGTACCAGTTACACCTCCTCTACAAGAGAAACCTTGGAAGAAACCACAAATCCACTCTCTGAAGTTTTTAAACTAGGCATTTAGCCTCAAAATTTTAGCTCACACAGGGGAAACACTATGTTGACAAAGCCTAACACGTTCCCTTCTCTTTGTGGATCCTTTGAGCCCAGGTGACAGCCATCAGTATTGTGTGGAAAGCACGTGCCATAGCAGACAGTGCCTCTGCCTGGTCTCATATTAGTTATTCACCTCTAGTGCAGGCAGCCACACCACTTGCAATCTGAGCCCTGCAAATGTTTCTCCAAAAAAGAGTAGTCCTATTTAGTGCAGAGAACAGAGACATTTTCTTGGATTTGAAGCTGGTTGAGCTAGAAACTCCACACCACAAGGCAAAGAAAACAAGAGAATGCCTTAACAACAGTGATTGACAGCAGCTCCTCTCTTACAGCTTTTGTCCCTGTAGACCATTAACACAGGCCATTCCAAACACCAACACTTTCACCTTCAATTTATTTAAATTTATTTCTTCAGATGAGAGCCATTTTTCACTTTCCAGAGGAAATTTCCTGGTTGCCTGAAGACCCCCTGTACAGAACTCACAGTGAGCTGCATTCCACAGGTCTCACTAGAATCTGAACCTCTTTGTTTTGCCCTTAAAGGCCTGCACTGAGTTCCAGATGGGAAGGGGAAATGATTGGGCATTTGTGTCTTGCAGAAGCTGAAGGAAGGCATGCTTATTTTTAATACAGGAAAGGGATTCTTTTGACAATATCAATTCATTCTACCAGTGACTGGATAAAAAAAAAAATATTTTTTTTTATTACCCCTCCAGTGACTGCTGCACAAATTATTTTTGCAGATGTACACGAGTCTGGTTCAAATTGCAACAGCACTACAACTGTTGACAGAGTTGCTCTCATTTTGAGATGTCCCATTCCACCAAAAGGGGATGAATTCACTATTTTCTCCTGAGCTGTCCACAATCCTCTTTTCTTAGATTGTATATTTGTCACACTTGAGTGTACAGTTCTGGCTAGTGCTCTTCAACAAAGAGGAAGCAGGTGCAGGAGATAGCCTACTAAGAGTGGAATTAAGCTTTGCTTTAGTAATAGATTGAAGTTATTCTTCAGGAGGGAAAAAGGTGTTGCACCCAGCACAGACTCAGAGAAAGGGATAAACTATCTCACAAGAGAGTGTCAGGTGTCAAGTGCAGAGAAACTATAAATAACTAAGAAGAATAAGGTCCTTTGAAAGTTTATTAATGGAAAAGATACAAGAAATTGTTA
Source organism: Xenops minutus (assembly GCA_035221455.1). Classification (NCBI taxonomy): domain Eukaryota; kingdom Metazoa; phylum Chordata; class Aves; order Passeriformes; family Furnariidae; genus Xenops; species Xenops minutus. The sequence continues at coordinate 14,912,511 of JAWWEE010000162.1, read as the reverse complement.
CTTTTGAAGGAAGCAATAAAGCTTCCCACATAGGACTGTGTGACAGTCTCTGTAGATAACTACGTGTGATGAGCAGACACCCTTCCTGGTTCTAAATTTGACATTTGGCTGTCCATCACTGATATCCATTACAGGTTCAAATCAGGGAGCTACTGTCCTGGACAACGCTGTGACAATCCTCCCTAAAGAGTCACACTGGGCCCTCAATTCCACATTCGTGAAAAGCTACAGATACGTATTTCCAGCATCTTGTCAGTCCACCAGCCAGCAGACTACACAGAGGTGCACCTTATCTACTGATAAGGGTTTTTCTACAGCCATCCAAACAATTTAGCAAGGGAAATTGAAGTCTACACCACTTTGGAGTCTTTAATCTAGATTTGGACTCCATGGAGGACACTGACCCAGAGAGTATTTTTTTTTATACCACTCATGCAGCACCAATAGAAAGCTTCTTTTTAACCATGTAAATATGACATCAGCATTCAAACAGTCTAGACCACCAAATAAAATACAAAAATAGAGTACTGATGGAGGCCATTGTAGTACAGGTTAAGATCTTTCTATTCTTGTGATGGGAAAACAGACTCAAAGTCAGGAAAAGCTCCTTTAGGGACAGACATCTTACATTAGTGATGAGTTTGCACTCCTGGCAGGTAAGATATGCTACCCCTTAGCATAAGACAGAATTGTACTTCTCTTACAGCTCTTTTTGGCACTGAAGAGGACATCCCATGACATTTTTTTTTTATTTTTAACTATTATTCATGTGTCATCTTCAATATCTGTGTTTAAACCCTTAAGACAGACCAACATTGCATAGCAACCTCAGTACCTCAAAAGAAGTTCTGCAAACAAAAAATCAACCGGTAGAAAAGCGAGAAAGACTGTTTTTACAGATACCTGAATTTAGGAAAAAAATTAGTTGAGAAGCACAAGTATTAGCTCTAGAAATCTAACTTTAATTGTTGCTTTTATTCCCCTTATAAGCACAGGACTCTGAGCTTTTTGCCCCACCCCAATATAAAATTAACCTTCAAGCTATACAGGTTAAGTGCACAGAAAAGACTTCTCCAAATAGTCTTGATATAAAAGTCTATTGCTACCATTTAGTGTACTGAATAAAGTGAAGAGTTTTCAAGAGCTTCTTGTAGAAGCCTGTAGACACAAGACAAGCCTCACCCCAGAGTACTAAAGGAAAACCATTTTAGCCAATCAAATCTATTTACATGCATATTTATATACTGGCATGATTTTTGAGCTACTAAAATTAGATTTAGATCTTTGAAATAAGTTCACTTGTCACTAGAATGGTACAACATGATCCAAAATATGAAGGGACAAACATTTTAACCTTAGCCTTGGTGTCCAAAGGAAGTGGCAACTCAGAAATCATACTGACCAGCTGTCCCTCTTACACACTTATTTCAGCCAACTTCAACTTCTTCTGGCAGAAGTATCAGGATTGCTCCTTTTAACTCCTATCTATGAGTAAAAGTCACTAAAAGACACCTGGCTTGCTGTGATGAAGGGAAGGAAAAATACTCAGTAACATCATGATACTCACACAGAAAAGTGGATTTTTTTTAGTTTTGCAATTTGGAGTGACTTACTTTCTTAATGAGCACTGAAAACTCAAAGTACAGCACAAGCCTTTTAAAACAGAGCAGAGGTGGAGGAGCTACTGCATGAACATAGCAACACAGGATCATCTTGCTTCAAAAACATTTTACTGTTTTGAAACCGTACACAAAGTCATAAAAAATAGCAATGAGCTTTGCCAAAAAAGCATCCAAAGGAGAAGAGGCAAGGAAAGAACAGAGAAGGAACAGTGGAAATAAATCTTTCCAAACAAAGTGACAAGTCCAAAAATAATGAGAACTAAAGTTCAAAGAAGAATTCTAAACTGAAGCAGAAAGAGAGAACAACCATGCACAGGCCATAGGGACACTGGGGGTGCATGCATGCTGGGGATATGCAGCAAACATCTCATGCTGCCTCCTCAGCTAAGGAGTTCAAATTAAGGGTTCAAATCAGGACATCAGCACTTAACACATATTATTTAGAAATTCTTGTTTATGCATCCTGCTACAATGTGTAGCCCTCCAAGTTTTCAGATGTAATCACACACTTTAATCATCAAGATTGTTTCCCCCATACAATAAATCGAATTTTCACTTTTTTTTTTTTTTTTTTTTTTTTTTTTTAAGCCTGCCCAGTGACAGCAACCTCTACTGACATTTGACACCTTCCAATTTAGTGACAACTGGGTGGTCTGGCTGATGTGTCATATTTCCTTTTCCTTAGCCACACTTCCCAATGGCTTCCCTCACACCTTTTATTCACCTCACAATCAGGAGAGGAAGAAACATAAAGCAGCACAAACTCAACACACAACACACAGAGGATGTGGTTAAAGGCAGAGCCTTAACTATAGCTTCTGAGGCAGACCACAGGGTAACAGGCAGTGGATTAACTCCTTAGGAAGGCACAGCATTCTTTCGTTTTTCCACAGAATAAATACAAGACAGCTGAGCTTAATATAAGTGTGTTCAATACAGAATTTAACATACATACAACAAATTCATTTAGCAGCATGATTTGCATTCAAAACCTTCAGTTCTCTGCAGAAACAGAAAAAAAAAAAGGATGCTGAATCATAGTGCATGGCTTTGGGTGCCTCTAAGTTCAAAGACCAGCTATTTCCTTTGGGGAGCTCAAAGACAAGCAAATAGCTTTCACACATGCCATGCTTGGCTACGCTAGTTGTCAAGGACAACCCATCCTTCCCCACCCTCTGCAACCAAAAGCTCCTTTCTTGGCTCTTCACTGATTTTAATTTTTGCTGCCCCTTCACATTGTGTGCTCTGCCCCTCTCTTCAACTGAAAGTATAAGGGTAAGATGAACAAGTACAACAAAGCTTTTATAATAGCACATATTACTAAAGAAATAAGAACTACTGTCAGAAATAATTTTCATTTTTAAGTGCAAGTCACCCTTAGGAGTCATACAGCAGACAGACAACGTTTGCCTACCTAGGCTTTCAGACATTTAGGACAGACCAGATTTTCTTCTGCTTTCTTACAGAGACACATCCTGTTGCTACAACAGACCATTAACAGCAGCTCCGTAGAAATGAAAAACATTTTTGCACTTCACTATTTTCTTCCCAAATGAAGAACTGCTCCTCCCTTCAAAGTACTACCAACCATTCTCTGACAAAGCACCTCAGAGGATGCAAGCTAGCCTAAAATGAGGGTTTATATCAGAGCAATGAACCACAGACACTGGACATAACATTAATGTGCCACAGATGTTGCCAGGTCTAGCTCTGATTTTAAAGGGATGAGGTAGAGAGGGGGAGGTTTTGGGGCTTGAAGAGCAAAGTGGAGGTTTAAGGGGCTTGTGTTACTGGACAGAGGGCTGTGCTGAAAGGTTTGTTTGCTTCTCTAGACTCTCCTTTTTATTATAAAGCTTGATTTCCTATTGAATAAGTGTGACCTTGTATATATAGTAGAATTTGTCTGTATGATTGTTCAGGTACAGAACAGCTAGTCTGACCTATTAGAGCAAAAATTTAAAGAAGAGCTAAAGGTAAACTGGGTTTCTATATCTGACCTTAGAATCTTCACCATGACTTGAAAAGGTTAAATCTCCAAGAGCCTCAGGCTAGATCTGGGCACAGCTGGTGGAACAGATATCTTAGTTGCAGTTCGATAGCTCAACTGCTTGAAAATCCAGGCATGAAATGCTATTTATTAAAGACAGAACTCTCTATTTTCTATAAAATTACCCCAAACCAAAATGAAGCTTTAAAGCGATCAGCTATATATGTGCTACTTCTCCCTCTGGAACAAGAGACTAAGTAATCTGAGTTTCTAAATCAGTTGTAGAGGAACAATGGAAGTGTCTTTTTTCCTTCTTTGTAGAAGAAACAGCCATGTGTTAGTTGACTTTTTTGTATTGATTGCTCACAGTCCTTGTTATAAAGGCTGGCAGTTTTCTTATTGTGTCTCATCAAAACAACAATGCTCTACATAAGAAGGAAGAAAGAAAGACTTCTGACTTGAGTATTATTTGTACTAAAGTAGTTCTTAGAGGCACTGACAAAATCCAGGACTCTCATGCTGGGTGAGGTAGGAATGCAGGTTAAGAGACAACTTTTTTGTAATGTTAATATTTGCTTATGCTATAATGAGTCAAGAATCACCAGGGAGGTTTTTTTGTGAGGGGCTGAAGTGTAGGTAGACTAAATGATGTACCTGAGGTTACATGAGAATTTTGAAGCAGAATCAGGAGATTAATCTGCTCCTCTTAAGTCAAATTTTATGTGCTTCACCAAAAGACTATTCTTTTTTTCCCTTTAAAGGTCTCTAGTTGTTCCCAGCCACTGTCTCAGCTCTCTAAAGCTGGTAGCTGCAAGTAATTCAATAACACAAATGTTCTGACAAAGTAATTTTTAGCTTGTTAATTATTCCCAAACACATTCTTTCCCCTTCAAGTGGAGCTAGATGACATCAAAGCTGTTTGAGGGATGGAGGAACACTTCAAGTATTAGCAAGAACAATGGAACAGACTATCCATTTTATTCCAATTAATTTAAAGGGAAAAAGGCTAGATCTTGTCTAAGTTTCACCTTGAAAACTGATAACAGGAAAAGACAAGGCAGTGTTGTGGGCATCCCAAATTACCCATCTCTGCTAGGTTATGCTAATAGCTTAGAAAGGGATATGTAGGGATTAAAAAACATTGCTTGAAAATTGCAGGAAGCTCTCATACTCAATGGGCTCCAAAATAAATGACCTACCACACATACAGTCTGGCATAAAACTTGGAATATTGCAGTTACAGAGACAAATATGCAAAGAAGAATCCCACTTGAAAATGAAGGCTGTATTGCCTGAATCTATTAGTATAGACACAGAAGGTAGGAGGGGGAATGATTGCATAGAGAAGCAGTTACCTCAGGTTTCAACTGGGATGAATATACAGTTTCAGCTGCGGACTTGTCTCTCTGAGTTTTACTTCTTGAAGCCCACTAAGAAAACTTGTGGACTGATAGTATCCTTCTGGACTAACTCTACTAAAGAACTGCTGACTTACGATTGATAAAGGTTCTGTCTAATTGAGCCACATTAGCTTTCTAATGCTGGATTAAGCCGTGCAGTAATTACAGGGCAAAATCCTCTCATGGGAGTTTAGACACACACTTACTTAGCAGAGAGCAGTATAGTCAAGTGTGTCACTGCTTTCCTCTTTCTGCCAGTGCTAATTTGGTGGAAGGGGCATACAAGCACTCTCTGGAGAAGCAGGGATTTCTCTCCTCTTCTGTGGAGCTTTGATGTAGACATATGAGTAACACCTGGCTGAATCATGTAAGGCCTGAATGCAAGTCCAATGAAGTCATCTTATCACTGGAGCCAGGGCTGGGGAGAAAAATAGCTCTAGGAAGAAGTGATGGAAGGAAAATTGAAGGAAGTGAGATACTACAGATCATGCTTTTATTTGTGGTAAGGCAATTTACAGTCTCATGTGGAGAAGGAGATAATCACTGTTAGAAAAACAATAATGTTTTTTCTACAGCCCCATAAGATGCAAAGGAAACTATTTTTTGTGTGATTTGGTGGATGATCCACTGTTTGCTCCAATAAACCAGAGAGCCAGGGCACCAGATCTTGTGTTAAATCTTGCTAATAAGCTTCTGTATGCCTGCTTACAAATAACAAACATACTCTGGCCCAGTAGTCAAAGACTGTGCATACAAAGTCCTGGTAATACAGTTCATTTACCTGGCCAAAGAATAATACAACAGTGTGCAGATCCCTGTTTAAAGAGACAAAACCTTAACCTACTGTGCAAGGCATACAAATCTTTTCCAAATGCAGTGACTGCTGTGTTACTTAGGTTCCGAAGGGTAGCAAAGTCTCATATCAGAACCTTTCATCTGGTCTGAGACCTGGGGCCATGGGCATCTCTAGACTGTTCTTGTGCTCTGCCTAAATAAGGCTATATCAGGCATTGCCAACCAGTGCTGGTTGTATGCTCAGAAGCATAGAGCAGAATATCATTGCTAGGAGACTGAGCCTTACAGAGTTAGGCTTCTGAATTTTAGGGGCTAGAACTTAGCTGGAATGTGGAGCCATTTATTTTATCATTCTAACCAAACAGCTCAATTTTTATGCAGCATTTTTTAACAGAGGAAATCTATAAATAGGTTTTTTCTTAATGTTATTGACAAGAAACATGCATGGAGAATATTACAACTGCATGCATCGACAACACTGAAATGAAAATAGGGCTGTGTTTGAAGTACAGTATGAATTACTAAAGGCATTTTGATTCTTTTCAGATCAAAATGACAAGAAAATGTCAACAGCACAATAGTTGAATTTCATAGTCTAGTGGCATCATTTTACACTAATTTCTGAATTTTTGGTTACTGGCTCAGCTGTCACAGTAATGTGACCAAAATCACAGCTCTGCTCCTTTTTGAGCTTCAGGAGATGCTGTTTAGATTGCAGGCTTTTCAGCAGCTACTTCAGCAAAGACAGTCTTTTAAAATGAATTTAATTTTCTTAATGAACATTTTAAATTTTTTTACAATAAATAAAGTAGTCTTGAAGTGGTCATGACATGTATTAAATGGACTCCATCGCTATATAACAATACCAAATGGGATTTTCTAAACGTTACTATCTGGTAATGGTGGGTGAGTGCCTATGGATATTGAGACTCCTGCAGAATTGTTGCTGCACTCTTTGTTAAACAGAACTTCACTTGAACTGTTCAGCAAAGATAAAAAATCAGCATGTTTCAAAATTGTTATTTAATCCCATCCTTCTCGTAGGTTGCCATTGCAGTGGAGGTCAAATTCAAGCCAGCTATAGGACCTAAAAGGTTAGTGTAATCACTTCAGCTGGAAAAATAGGTAAAAGGCCTGTATCTACTCTAGAAACATGCCAATCATTAAAAAGAGGTTTTTTGAGCTTTCTATAACCCAGAATGAGTTTCATGGTTGAGACCTTCAACTTCCAAAACAAACTGGAGCTAGGGGAATGGTAACGATTCAAGGCAGACCTCTACAGAAATGTCCTCACTGGTGTGGAGAAAATAATACAGCTCTACAGAAAACAGAACTTAAAAGTTTGGAGTTTTAGTAAGGTGCAGACTGGGAACATGAATTTGAAGCAGTGCTAAATTCAGGAAACAAAAATAAAAGAGTGGCTCTATTTGTTCTCATCAAACCTGATGTAAAACTAGTGTTATTCCATGAACGCTGTAGTGTTAAACACCCTTTATGACTTCCACTTGGATCTTCAGGGTGATGCATCTTAGTGCTACCTCCTTGCATACCAGAGCAGGTCTCTGACGCTGGCACGATTTGAAAAAGGTTAGACTAGAAACAATCTGGCAAAAGAAAAGTGGAAGTCATGGTCTTTGTTGGCTTTTGATATGGAAAAGTGTGACCTTTTTTACTGAGCTCTAGAGCTGCATGCCCACCTCAGCAGAAAGGAGAGAGAAGAGTACCATGCCTGCAGGTGACCACTAACTGAATTTGGATGATACAAAAAGGAGCTTTTAGGTACAAACACAGGATGGTTGGAAGTAGATCTGAGCAGGCAGAGGACACAGGTCCTCTTCTGTTGCAGTGCCCTGAACAGGTGACATGATTCCTGAGAGTGGAGAAAAAGGTTTCTAGGAAAGTGATTTTTAGTTGCTGGTTCTGGATCCACCATTGATTTGTTTCACTTGAACCAATTTTTTAACCTTTTTTGTATCTCCTACACATCTGCATGTATGTGAGAGAAAGCACTGCAACAGACCTGAAAAAGGATTAATCTTCTCTTGTTCATGGTAGGGTTTTCTCACTGAACAAGTCTTTTGTTCTTAGAGTCAGAAAAGAATATCATGCACCTTCTTCTTTCCCATGGTGCTAAGATTTTGTTCCAGTAGGCACTCTCTTGCAGAGGGCTATCACAATATAGTTCCTTCAAGAACAAAAATTTAAGAAGACCAAAACATCCAGAAGGAATTATCTTGGCTGCCCTTTAAAAATCCTCCTTCCTCATCCTCTTTCTTATTTTTTCTCATTTCTCTCCTGTAAAATGAAGCTTTTTTTGGGCAGAAACAGGGACAGAACCAAAATGTATGAGCTGAGGACAGGATATTGGATCCTTGATGGGAGAGATGGAACCCAGTGCTCCTGTCTGTGTCTCTCTACCATGTTCAGCAGGGAAGTGACCACAACGGAGCCTGAAATTAAACACATTGTTGTTGCTGTGAGATTTTATTGTTGTTACAATTGTTGTCCCAAGGCAGAAGAGCTGTATAGAGGAGGCAGAACAGAAAAAACTGCAGATGGAAGGAAATCAGAAAAAAATATTTTGCGGATGAATTTGAGGGTTAGGAATGGTCCACTAGGCAGGATATCAAACCACAGTGAGCTGGAGAGCTTAAGGCAATTTGCTGGAGTATAGTTTATAGTTCCTGTGGCTTTTCCAAGTTGAGATTTTGCCCAAAAGATAAGAGGTTTCTTAACATATCTGCAGGTAAATTGAGGACATCCCAGAATTGTGAAAAGGGGGAAGCAGGAAGCAATGTAAAATGGTGATATACTGGATTTCAGGCATGGCCCTGGAGTTTGTGAATTCAGCATCCAATTCACCCAGACTAGTTGGTTTTCCATGCCTAAGAAGATTTGAGTCTGACACTACTAGAAAACAAGTTTTCTCCAGCACAGCTAGTCTCTGGCATGTTGTTCAGGATGAGATAGAGACTTTAGATATACTCATGGTAGGAATGAGTATATGAGCTTACTGTAGGAATAGGTGGATATAATGACTTCCAGATCTAGATATGGAAATGCTGGAAATAGATTGTCCCTGCCAAGGAATCTGCCCCAAGGGGGGCTGGAACAGCTAGTTGTTTGTTTAGCTATGTTGCTGTAGCACACCAGAAGGTCACTGCCTGTTGGTCATGGGTGGGTAGCACAGGATCATAGCTGCCCTCTCTGTATTTTATTGCTAAATAGATTGGAAAGGGAGTCTGTCTACCCAGGTGGTTTTTCTCTGAAAGATAACTAACTTTTGGACTCCTATCATTTTGTCCTGGGACAAATTCTATTTTGTCAGATTTGGATTGTGATGGATATATTGTATCAGGATGTAGCAAGTAACAGGCTTAATAACTCTACCATTGCCTGGCAAGGCAATCATATGTCAATTGTTTGATCTCCCTAGACCTCAGTTTCACTGTCTGTACAATGGCAATAATGATATCAACTGCTTTTATAAACAGCTGGGAGATAAGGACTGATAAGGACTATCTGATAACAACTTCAATTAATAATATGAATTGCTCCCCTGCTTTATTCACTTTTACACCTTGTCACTGACTTCTCTCTCAGTTTGGTTGGGCTGTGTATGAAGGGAACTTATTGGGATTAATCCAAGCCACACATCTTCATCCTGTCTTATCAAAGTGAAATCACTTTGTAAGAAGTCTTATGTTCAGCAAAACCTATTTTATTGGGTGTTTTTTTTTTTTTCTTTAAGCTCCTGAAATGAAGGCAAATAGGGTGGAATGTGGAGCAGTGGGAAGTAATACCTCCTTTCTCCATGCCATGACTCAGCACTGTGGTGGGTCGAGGAATCCCACTCCCAACACATCCTGTGTCTCCACCTATCAGGCACTAGTGCAGAATTTTCAGTGGTTATCTGTAAGAGGAACTTCTTCCTTCCCAGCTTTGTGTCCTGTGCCATGTGTCATCACTGGAAATTTCAACAAAACATTATTAGAATGAATTTTACTGAAATTAGCTTGCAATACCTGGATTTGGCCTTTCAAGGCAAAAACTATTCCTTAACAGCATCAAGCTGTTTGAATGCCCAGTTGTGTTCCCCACTGCTTATGTAGTGGACACATCCTGAATTTTATCCAGCTCAAAGTCTGCCTTTGAAAGACTTGAAGAATATCAGCATTTAGAGATTCTCAAGGTACAGAAATTTGGCAGCATCTATACATGCCTTCACACTTCAGTGTCCTCCATTAAAGGGTGAAAGCTTGCCAGTTATTGAGGGTTATTATATGATTAACCCTGTTGGGAGAAACATTTGTGCCATCATGGATTGTAACTGTAAAGTTTGTAACAAATCATCACAATGCAATCGACCCTATTGGTGCTGAAAACCTTTCCCTTTCCCTCTGGGGTATTTAAAATGGCATTTGCTATGCATGTTTTTTTCTTTTATATGTTTTATTAATAATAATAATGCAATAATGATTAAAAGATCCTCGAAGAAGCCTGAGGAAAGAAATTTTATAAACATTACCGTGGAATAAAATAAGTGCATTCCATTTTATCAGGACATTTTCCATTATAAATGGCCAGCTTTCTCATCACTCTGCCAACAGCTTTGCCTGCCATCTGTTCACTGATGTCATACTATAAAGTTCACTTGCAAAACTGCTTGTTGGGAAGTCCAGGGTCGAGCTAGAGAAGTTTTGTTTAGGAATAAATATGCTGGCATCTCTAAAGTTTTTGTGTTTTTAAAGGGATAAATTTTGTTTATTTTAAAGCTCAGATTACTGCCTTCACTATACAAAGATAAGGACCAATGTTTTCTGAAATGATTGAGATTTTGACTATTTCTGTTATGGAGGAATTAATGTGGAACATCTTGAAAGAGAACACAGGAACTGGGTTTTCATAAAAAGCTGTACATTTATCTTCTGGAAAATAGACTCAATTCAGTCAGGCTAAATTTGGCATCTTAAATTATTAATCTATGTCTAAGAAAATACAGGTCAGATCTGCTTAGGAAGTGAAAAAGGAGGAGAGGGCATGCTTCAGTGAAAAAGATAATTGTATTTGAAAGAATGAGAGATATAAAAAAAAGAGAAGAAAGGAAGGCAAGGAAGGAAGCAAGCAAATCTCTCCCCATGCCTTCAACTTTTAGAAAAACCCACAGAAATTCCAGGTGGGAAAAGAAAATATTCTTTCCTCTCTCCCAGGAAAAAGATGATTGTACTTGGAAATGGCCACAAAAACATAATGGAATCTTGATGTTAAGATACTGCAATAACCAAGCTCAGCCTTGGCCAGACTGCACTTTCCATCATGCATCATCACTATTGTCTAGTATTTCTGAACTCAGAGAAGTCCACACCTTTCCTTTGCCACCTTAGTCACCACAGCAGGACTGAGAAGTGTTGCCTGCACCCTCCCCTGTTGCCCCAACCCTGGCCATCCTGCTGCTCCCCAAATGCCTTCAGTGAATGTGCTGAGTCTGCCTGGTATGTGGAGACTAAAGGAGCGGAAAACTAGACAGGCTAGACTGATAGGAATAAGGATGTAGCCTGGGCCAGGAGTGGTTAGGACACAATGCAGGAGGAGGAACAAACTCTTGGCCTTTGATGTGGTGGCAGGTTTTGGGTGGCAGTATAGGAGCAGGTGTCCAGGGAAGATGCAGATGTCACAATCTGCCAGTGTGGGAAGCCACATGAGACAAAGGCAACGTGACTTCTGACCCATGTGTGTCTGTAGAAAGGATCTCCCATGGAATTTGCTTGCTAGGGAAGCCACACTAACATGGCTAGGTGAGATGTGGGCTCCTGGTATGCATCATGGAATTTTGGAAGAAACAAGGGATGTTAGCCCAGGAAGGAATGTGCTGACCAGCTTAGGGTGCCATTCCTTGGTGCAGACCCACATAAAACACACTGGGTACAGACTGAAGCTCCTTCTGGGATTTTCTCCCAGAACTTGCTGTCAGGTCATCCATGGTACTACAGCCTTGTACTGTGGTTTTGAGCAGGATCCTGTTCAGTTTCTGTTTCATGACCAGACTTGAAGCCTATTTCTGTACACACAGAACACTGAGGTTAGCCCAGGAATAAAATAGTAGAACTTTGTGAAGAAAAAGGGCATTGCAGACCCTGTTTCATTAGAGAAGCTAGGGAACTTTGCTTGCACTTTTTTTTTTCAGGAAAACAAGGGTCAAGAAAGTTTCTGTTGACTATGGTGAGGTTAAAGAAAGTAAGTTGCCAGAAGGGGAAAAGCTATTTAAGCTGAAGTAAAAACGTTTCAGAATGCACAAAGATAAATGTGGCCAGGAAAAAACTAAAACTGGAAAGGAGATAGTTTCTGACCATTTGAGGAGTAAACTTCTAGCCTCGCCAGAAGAGTAGGGATGAAGAATTCAACTTCAACTCTGATAGAGTTTTTCTCTCTATGAGAAGAGGATAACATACTTATTAGCAGAAGACATGTGGTCCCAGGAGGACTGAAGGGGGTATTTCATCTTCTTCTGCCCCATAAAGCTGAAGTGTTTGAAACCTGGCTTCTGAAACACCTCCCTGTTGAGTCCAACATCACTGTCTATCTAATCTGGAATGCCACATTTGTAATTAAGTCTTGGGCAAGATCTTTATTCAGTAAGTGGCCCTGAAAAGCATATTTTTTTCTTCTTGTTCTTGGCCAAATCCCAGATCTCTGAAGAAAACAACACAGAAGCTAAAAATTAGTCAGTTTAATAAAAAATGGGAAATGTTCATGTGTCAAGTGTGCATCTGTGTCTCTTTATATATCCTTGTCTAAATATAGGTGCTCTGAGGGCTTGCTATAGATAAATAGAAAAAGGAAGTTGGAAGGAAAGAAGACACTTAATTTCCCCTTTCGCTTTCCCCAGCCTGCACAATGTTGCAATCCCCTCCCCAATCCATGTCAGTTTAACCCCTTGAAGGCTCTGCATAGCAAAGCTGCAGAGAATTGGAGGAAATCCCACCTGTGAAGTCAAGTGGCAAGGAAATGCTTTTCTTTTTTAATCACTGGGTTTAATCCTGCCTTTCCCAAACACTGTCGGCAGCTGAAGTTGGTAATTTTTTCCTTAAATTACCATAAATTGTAATTTATGGAACAGGTGATTCTCTTTGAAAAGGGTCATTGTGCACCGGAGAGGAAAGGGTGGGGCCAGCCTGTCAGCAGGGAGCTTTTGGACTACTCCAAAAGCAATTCTTTGTTTTTCTCTCTTCCCATCAATGTTCCCCCCTAGAAAAATAAATAAATAAGCATTCAACCTTCTTTTAACAGCTGCTCACAAAGGTTTCTTTCTTAAGAGTTTTGTGATTTTTTTTTTCCCTTTTTTTTTGGTCCTCCTGATTTCTTGGCACAGCAAAGGACGAATAAGAGAAATCTAGAAATCTAGAGACAGTGGGATCCTCTTGGGGACACCTTGCTTTCAGTACCTTTCAGTACCATTTTTTTTTTTTTTAAATGCAAGCCATTTTGGGAACAAATAGATGGACTTTTTTCCCCCAGGGAAGACTTCAGAGAATTGGTCAAGGATATCTTGGCCTTACAGTTTAACCCTCTTTATAATGAACCAAGTATTTATCTTTGCTGAGGAGGAGAAGAATGCTGTTTTGGGTTCCTAACAACACAGATTTCCCTGGGCTAAATACTCTGAGTTTCTCTACACTGTATACCTTATGCCTTTCAGTGAGGTTTATACTAACATGTTTTATCTTGTGCTGCCTGGGGCTAAGAAAGGGAATAAGTTGTTTTCTGGGTCTCTTAAGGATTGGACAAGACATAACGGGATTAAATTGCACTGAGAAAGATTCAGGTTAGACAGCAGGAAACACTTTTCACAGTCAGACTAGTTAAATGCTGGAATACATTGCCTAGGGAAGGGGTGGAATCTGTGTTATTAGAATTTTTTAAGAATAAGTTAGAAAAGTATTTGGCAGAAATGTTTTAATAGAGCTGAATACTGCCTTAGGACAGAGGATTGGACTCAACTGGTGTTCCTCAGCCTTTGCTTCTCCTCTACTAATTCATCCAAGGATGACTTCACCTTTCTGATCCGGGAGGAACTACAGTTCACCTAGTGCAATGTTTCTACGATAGATTGCACTTCCAGCCTACTGCAAACATCGAACCCTGTTACTGTCGTCATCCCCACTCCCCTCCAGCCCCCCTGCCTCGACTTTCTTGCTTGCTCCCACATGTGGAAATGAGTGTATATGATGGAAAATTAAATTGTTGTAAAGTTTCCTGGCTACTGCCTGATGCCTACCAGACCACGGACCACAGACTGAAAATTGCTGGCTCTAGTGACCTCCTGAGGTCCATTTTGCTCCTCATTTCTCTGGTCCTAGCAGGGCTCATGCAGTTCATCACCATGGCTCTATTGACATGTGATAATTTGAGCCTTGATAATAATTATGCTTCTGAGCCCTAAGAGAGAAAGGACTGTTCATTGATGAGACTGACAGCCTAGAAACAGAACAAATAACTTCAAATCCTTATCCCTTGGTAAACCTGCTGTTAGGAAGTCCCTTAGGTCCAGACCCTAAGATATATGCCCAAATGAAATCAGACAGCCTGTCTTTCCAGTCTACAGACAAGTGTGCCATTTCTGCCTGTGAACAAGAGAGATATCTGAAAAATCACATACCAGCAGCAATGAATTATAGAGGCATTTACTGAAAATTGAAAAAACCATAGATGAAATCTGTATACTTTTATTTTGTGCTTACTTATGCACATATCCTGCCAGGTTCTTCAAGGTTTTTAAGGTGTGATGTAGTACTTCTGATTAATGTGAACATCCAAGAGAATACAAATTAGAATATTATATACCATTCAAACTTTTATAGTTTCTCTATAGAAAAACAGGATTAAGAAATGTTTGGCCTTCTTGGGTCTTAATTCTTGGAAGAGGTGTTCATTTCATGTCAGTATTTTGGAAAGGAGAACTGAGGCATGCAAAAGGCATCAACCTGTCTTGTGCTCTGAAACATTTCCCAGCTATGTGTCTCCAATGGAAAGGAAGCAAAGTGTGAGGCTGAAGTCAGCCAGTGGAAAAGTCTAGCAGCAGTATGATACAGCTATGTATTTCACACCTGTAGAGAAAGGAACCCACTTTTACCCTTTGACTCCAGAAGAACCTGAGAGACCTTGCTGTTTGCTCTGAAGTTGGCTCAGCATCCAAGAGTTATGCTTTATACTGGATACTTATCTGGCTACTCAAAGAGGTGGTGCAGCTCAGACAGTCCTTCAATAAATACTAATTTTTTTTCTGTCAATCTCTCCATCATCCATCGTCCAGGGATCTGCTGTATCCAAATCAATATTGCATGAAGCATGGCTCTCCATTCAAAGACCTGGTGGCTCCAGTGCATCTTCCCACACCTGCTCTGTCTTTCCTCTGCCTTTGTGTTGTGTCCCTCAGTCTTCTAGGTGTAATGGGTTCTGTATGCTCCTTGAGAGACAGGAACAATACAGCACAACAGACCTAACTCCAGGAGTCTGAATTGAATACACAAAATCAAACCAGATCCTCATATACTGGAAATGTGTTAGTTCCTCTAAGTGACACAAAGATTTGTTTATTCATATTAAGCAAAGAACCGCTTGTTTCTCCTGCCCTGAGTTAGGGATACCTGAGGTACAGGACTGGCATTGTTTGAGATACATTTATGAAGTCTGTCCCCACCTTTCTTCCCATATAAAATCCTTCAGCCTTAATGACACAATTTCTGGTTCAGAAATTTGTGCTCCTTCCTTGATTTCAATGCCACTGGACACAATTTTCAGTAATTTCTGGAGGAGTCACATGTTTGCTGTTCTTCTGACCTAAATCTAAGGTGACAAAAAGCATAATTCGTCCTGCGTATTCCTAGCAGCTCGAGGCCTGTGAGATCTTTGCATCCAGGAAAGGAAGTAGAGCAGAATACCTCATTTCTCCTTTGCCTCGGAGCTGTGCTTTCCCTTCACTCGACAGGGAAAGTCTGAAAGTTTCCCAAGGGCAGGAGAAATCAGACATGGGTGAATGTCTGCAGGCTAGAGAGTGAACATTGTCTGAACAGGGATGTCAGACAACACACTCATGACAGAGTTGACTGAGCAGCTGATGGAGGCACTGTGGCTTCAGGGCTGAACTAGATTCAGGATTATCATTTTAATAAATGCTTTTTCCTAATGGGGCCAGGCTTCTGGACAATGCAAAGGCAAATAGAATATCCCACCATTTTCAGAGCCCAGGAAAGAGATTTACTGATCTCCATAGAGGAAGGATGACTCTCTAGGGCAGGCATTTGGATGGGACTCCTGTGACTCTCTTCTAGTTTTGCCACAAATGCAGGCAAATGACTGAGGCCAAGAATTTCAGAAACAACTAATGAAGGAGAGTGGAATGTAGCTCAAAATGGCAATGTCCCCACTAATTTAAGATAGGTGCTGGCTTGCTTTGGGAACAGCTTACAGAAAGCCTTTGCAAAGAAGCCCAAAGGCAAGAAGGTATGAAGAGACTTTCTAAATAAAGGCTTCACGCTTTTGTTAGAGAGGCATGATGAACTGGGATGACTGAAGACTTGAAATCATCTCAGTGGCCTTTAAAGATGGAGGGTCCTTTGATGAACCTCTAGCAAGTTTTAATTTGTAATACTTTTTATCTGATACTTGTTTTTCGTAACAGTGAAGTAATGACAGGCTGCCAACCCCCTTACTAGATACCAGGAAATATGCATGGTGAAGAAGTCATGACTCATGACATAAACTTTTTTGCAAACTTGAATGCTGTTTGTGCAAGGGACTTTTCTGATGCCTAACACAGTGTTACACTTACATATCTTAGCATTGACTAAGTATCTCTTCTCTAATGGGTCACCTATTTGCATTAAGCTTAAAGTGTTTTGAGACCTCTGCTTACCAGTTTTAGTTGCTTAATGTCTCTGCTATCTGACTCAAGGGGACATAGTTCAACCATGTAAGTCTTGTCTCCTTAGCAAAATGAGGTAAATATTTACATTAGTATTTGACTGCTTTTAGTCATTAGTATCTTAAAAGAGGCAAAAGATCTGCAGAAGGGTAAAATCAGTGCCTAAGAAAGGTCAAACTCAGAACTCCTGTTGTTATGTGTCAGATCCTGAAAGTATGAGCTGGGTACTCATATCACTGGTACAAGCCATTGAAGAAAAGGGGGAAGAAGAGTGCTTTACAAGAGGAGACATTTCTTATCCCTCTGCATTGCCTGTCCTGAAATGAACAGTCTGAAGGCTACAGCATGATTTAGAGGTTACCTGCATGGCCTAATCTCTGGCTTCCTTCCCAAGTGCACAGTGGGAAAAGGCACCCTGAATTCACTCTAGTGACGGGGGACACATAGGGGTCTTAGTGCCTCCTCTGAGCACAAGAGCATTTGTATAGGAGGTGCCTTTACACCTGTTGCCTTCTCAACAGTCCTTTTGTGTAAGATTCCATGTTGGGTAGGATACCCTTTGCTGCAAAGAAGCAGGAGTGAGCAAAGCAACTTAATTTACATAACATTGCTGGCCTGGATACCCAGAGTGTTTCCAAATGTAACTGCAGCAGGGGTTTTGTGGTTGATTTGTTATTTGGTTTTGCTCATTCTTTTCCTTCCCTCTTGAGCACTTTGGCTTATATGTGTCTGGTTTATCCCCTCTTCATATTTACAGAAAGAACAGATTTACTGGGGAATGGAGTATCATCATGACATACTGTCTGTAGGTCTCCCCTGTCAGCCTGGGACTATCCATGTTCTCTCCTCTGAAAGGGAAAGAGGTCCTCGGGTCATGACATATCTCTGTTCCCATCAGCACTGCAGCTGCATCGAGCTCTGTATGCTGATCAGCTCTGAACTGTGAGAAATGCCTCACAGCAACATCCTCAGGTGCTTTGAGCAGATACAGCCCATTGCTTTCCAGATCAGAGGCCAGAGGAGCGAATCCTCAAGCCCACACATATGCTTATAGCTTCTGTAAGTAAGCAACTTATTAAATTCTCTGGAGCGTGCCAATGTCTGTGCAGAACTATTCTGCTAAAGGAGGGGAGGACTGGGAGAAGACACTCTCTAAATCTCTGGGGAAAGAGAATATGTTGTAAATAAAGCTACATGCCATTAATTAACTTAGCATAATCACCCTGTAATTACACTGATAATCATTTATCTTGGGCTCAGACCAAAAACCTTAATGGGGAAAATCCATCATATCCAATTTTTGTCCAGATGCTTAATTCCTCCACTAAACTAATCCTAATGGTTCTGTCAGCTTCATTATGGTGCCATTAGAGATAGAAAAATAGAAAGTGCTCTAAGCATCTGCCTCCCTGCCATGCTTGTCCTAACCTATGGGGAAAAAGGATGGACAGGAGCTGGAAATCCTAGACTTCCACATTTCTAATGGACCTCATGAGTAGTTGTCTAAAAACTGTTTGTCAATACTCTGAAAGGAGATCACAAGTAGGGGACTAATTGGTCATTGCTGGCACTGAGTGAGGAAACCTAGGCATTGATGTTAACCCCAGGTGAAGGGTTGGCATGAGGCAAATGTTGATTTAGTCCTTCTAAAGCCTTTGCAGAGATTCCGTTCTGGCAGCATGGAAAATAGGAGTGGAATTAGGCTTCCTGGGAAAATGTAATTTCTATCAGTGCCAAAGTTGATCTGAAGTGCCATGTCTGTAAAGCAGCACTTTAGGCATGTCTTGATTTGACCACTTTGTCATTATAAGAACATTATAGAATAGGATAAAAATATTTTCTGATGGCTACATGAGAAATGGATAACAAGATATTTGGCCATTATTCTATTTCCTCAACTTGAGACTGCTACAATTACCTGTATAAATTGAAAACGTATATAACTATTGCAGGCCCTGAATAATTGAATAATTGATTAATCAAACAAATTATTAACTCAGAATGAAAGAAGGTCTTGACAAAGCACAATAACTCTCATGGTTTAAACTGTCAGCCTTAAAGATCTTGTCTTGTTATGTGACCAGATGATTTTATAGAAGGTCTTCCCCATCTTGTCAGACCTTTTTCTTAACTTGCAAAAAATGTAGTGCAAGTCCGGACTACGTAGAGTGGTCTCTATTTCGCAATGGTCTTTTTTTAGAGAGAGGCACTGCAGAATGAAGTCCTTCTTTGAGGATGGAGCTTTTATTCCATAAAAGAATTTCAATGGTGGCAGCTTCTGTTTCATTTCAGACCTACACCCTGTTGCTTATTATTTCCTGGTAAGCATCAGTAAAGGGGTCATATACACTGAAGAATGCATTCAGGTTTCTGCAGTTAATTATGGTTCTAACAATGAATCAGCCTTCAGGCTCCTGAAACACATCCCTGCTTTATCGAAAAGCAGCACCTACTTCACCTTCAAATGTGTTCATGCTGTGCTACTAAAATGAACTCTATTCACTTGCTCCCTCATACCTTGGTTTTATTTTATTTTAGGAAATCCAAGCTAAACAAAGCACTGTCTTTGTCCTCCAAATACAATCTCACTGAGATTAAGTTTGTTCTCATCAATGTAAAATCACAGACCTATCTTCCCGAACAGCTTCTTTGTGTGTTGTAAGAAAAAGGCTTCCTCCATTGGGAAGGGACATACCATCCTATGTTCTGTATTTCAAAGTGGTTCCAAAGAATTGCTCTGAACTCCAGCGCTTGAATCTGTTTTCACCATATAGCTATGGCAATGAATGGGAGAGATGTGAAATATGCCTGTGGAGGCAACACTGTTGAGCACTCTGTGAGCTGAAGAGACCTCAGGCATTGGTCCCTGTGAAGTGTGAACCTAAGGAAAGACAAGCATGAAGAAGGATGGAAAGCCACACTGGGAAGTGATCTAGGGACTGATTGAGCCAGAAGCTGTCTTTGAATTTTTCTTCTATTGATTTGTCAACAGAGGTCAGCATTAGCTTCCTCTTCATCCCTGTTTTCTGTTCATCAACCCTTAGGGTAACAAGGCATCACTGGGAAGACCCACGATTTTTCTGGTAGGCTGTTTTACCTACCAGAGTCCTTACTGCTGTTCTGGTTGTTCTGGGAAGGAGGCACAAGGCTCCACAGGCAGGTTGGGTCAGTAGCTGCCACTGCTCAGGCCACCTTCTGGAAGGACACAAGGGAGAATGATGAAAAATTTAGCTGTAAATGTGTACACAAGTATGTTACTTATCATAAGTGACCCCTCTCTCTCCTAGTCCACCTCTTTGGCTGGCTCTGGACTGCATTTAACTCTGTCATTCCCTGCTGCTTAACAAAGTTTTCGTAGAAATTTTCTGGCCTCCCCAGAAAGGTATGAAATCCCCTCTCTTTTTCCTCTCCTCAGGCACATGCACAGGACAGAGGTGATCAATGGAGACCTTACCAGTTATTTATTTAACAAGAGAAACAAACCTAAACACAAAGAAGGATGGTTAAAAAAAGAATTTTTAAACAAACTCCAAGAACAGCAGCTGATCCTTCTCTTTTGTAAACAAGGCCTTACTGTAATCTTTTTAACTCTTGCCACAAGCCACATTTCTCTTTGGACATCCTGCCCAGAAATCACAGCACTTTGCAGAAGAATAAACATTCAAGGGACTCAGCCACATGGACACACACAGAGGAGAAGGAGGTAGAGGGACTCGGAGATCAAGAGGAACTTGGAGATCAAGGTAGTAAAAAAATGTTTCATTCCACTGACTAAAAAGGGAAAAAGGTGCGGGGGGGGGAAAGGAACGAAATAAAATTGCTGCCTAGATTGTGTGTGGGTGGATAACTCACTTCCTTCACACGCTTCTTATCCACTGGTGCCGCACACAGCATGTGAGTACTCCCAACTCCTGTGCCTCCACGTCATCTACTTAAATCACTGAAATATATACAGAAAAAAAGGTTTGAGATAAAGCTAGCACCAGGGAAGACATGCAACTTCCCCAGCAGAGCTGTGGCAGTGTGACAAACTTTTGGACCGAATCCAGTGAGCTGAAGCAACTGAAATTAGGCCCAAAGCTGTTGAATGGAAATGGTTTGGTCTGAATCGAGCCCTGCCACAGTGACCACAGGAGGTGGGGGACCCTTCTGCCCGCAGAACATGTGCATTGTTGCACAGACATGGCACTGGGGTTTCTCCACTGAGCCAGTGAGCACCCCAGTGGGAAAAGGAAACACCCAGTACTGTTTCTTTTTAAAGTGCAAACTTCTGGGCAAATGCTCAGGCATTCAAAGCTGGGTGCAGGAGTAATGACAAATTAAAGTTCCTTTGTGATACAGTAATGCTGAGATCTCATCTATACCACTAGTGGAATGAAGCTCACAGTTTTTTGAAAGGTTTACATTAGAGATATAATAGCTTTCTTAGTAAATATTGAAACAATGAATGTTAATACAGAATCTGATGTGAGGAGCAGTTATATACCTACAGTTACACTTGATTATCCTGAACATAGAAAGTATTTCCAGATTTTGTCAGATTTCAAAATAGTGTATTTTATCTATGCTATCAGGACAGATAGGCATGAGCCTATAGACCAGCAGTGATTCAGGTAATTGGTGGTGTGAAACAGTGGGTATGCAGAAGGCTTATTTTATTCTTACATAAGGGGTTCAGGGCTGTACAGGATTGATCAGGAAGACAGGTGGCAACATGAGACTGAATAGGAAAAAGACAAGCAAATGAAGTATATTTGAACTGGGTGTAAGTTCTTGCTCTCTCTAGCCTGGCCACAGGCCTGAGTAAAGATGTTCCCAGGGCCAGCCGTTCACTGCCAGCATGTCATTAATTACTGATAAAATTAATTTGCTGTTGCACTTGTGCCTGGTGCCAGCTTCTGGCCAAGAGTGACATCATTTTGTCTGTGATCAACATCAAAGAAAGGGAAGAGAGGCCTAGGAAACCCACATAAATCTGAATGGAAGCAAACAAAGATGTGTCATCAGCTCTGGAGATGGCATGTTCAGGAGCAAAATTTTATTACCACTTGTTTGGGAGGACCTGTGCAGCTTGTTCACGGCTTCACATGAGTAATGAGGTTGTCCTGGGTCCCTGAGAGTGGAAAAAGAATAGTTATATTGCAGTGTCACATATTTCCTCCCTCTTCAGTGGGAGAGCTAAAAAGCAACAGGAAGTTCTCCAGCTCCAAGAACCATATTTTTGTCATTCTTTCACTGGGGAGCTGCTGTTTGTATCAGAGCTCCCAGATTCGTGACAGGCCATCGATGGGGGCTTCCTCTGGTTTTCATTTTCTTCCTTACAGATGCAAAACTTGGGGCGTCTTCACAGGCAAACTGGAGGAATGAGTCTGCGGTAGGAAGGATGGTGTCTGTGAAATGGTTTCTTAAAATGGAGTCCAAAGTCTCAGGACATTATCCTTGAGTGACCTGGCAAGGACTGAGCTCCTACATAGCTGACAAACACGTGATACAACTGTTGTTAGGAAAATTGCAGCTGCAGAAAAATGGCCTGAAACTTTTTACTGTGGCAGATTCTTTTCTTTTAGCATTTTTCTTTACTTTTAACTCAGAAACCTCTTTAGGTTTTTTTTTTTAAATTTTAACTCTTTAATTTGGTTTTATCATTTCATGCAACAAACCAGATATATTTTTTAATTCTCCAGATCTCTCCAGTGCCTCCAGAGGATGCATGGTGACTCACAGACAATTTTTTTCCTCTTTTAAGTTAAATCTGTTTTTTTTCAACACATAAAGCTATAAACAAGCAATGAAGAAATCCATATTTTAAAAATAGATGTAGACAGTCAGGGCATGTGTTCTGGTACTCATGCAGAAAAGAGGAGCATCTGGTTTGAAGAGAAGGCTTCAATGGCTCCAGTAGCAATTTATAGTCATGGAGCTGTCAGCTTGCACCTGCCCTGCAAGCAGCAAAGGAGACAGGGAAAAGAATTTCTTTTCTAATTTTTTTTTTAACTCAGAGTTAACCAATAGAGCTAATTCTGGTGGCCCCATAACTCTTAAAACAGCCAAATTAAAAACTGTGATGACTACATTGAGATTCAGCAGCGTGTATTTTTCCGCCATTGCCCTTGTCTAATCTTGAGAATAGCAGGCTTGTAGGCCAGGAATGCAATTCGATAAGAATGAGAAAGAGGAATTTGACTGTAATGTCCCTGTTCCACTAACCTCACAAAACATGTCTCAGGTCTGCAGGAGTGAGGAATCAACCTCCCTCCTTTCCCTGCTCCCTCTCTTTCGTCAACTCTGTTCCTCTGTCTGTGCCCATACCTGCACCCTACACCTGGTGTCTGAACCCAAGACTCAGTGTCTGTGCCAGGAGGGGACTTCATCCTCCAATACCTTTCGCTTGGATAGATTTCCTTGTATAGAGAAAAAGGAGCCCAAACTGTCAACCTCTAGGAGAAAAACCTTGTCAGTGCAGCAGGTTTTTGTTTCTGAAGAGCTTCCAACAATGCCACTAGATACAATGATGGAACAGAAAGACCAAACTTGAGTCTGGAGCAGGAGTGAAGTTCTAGTTGGGTCTAGGTTCAGAATAAATGTTGAACTTTGCAAGTAGAGTTATCAAGGATGCAATTTTTATCCTGTCAGAATTCCAGAGAGAATTTAAATCAATTATCTTGCTTTGATGCAAATGATTAAAAGCTCAGATGATTTGTAGAATGCAACCTCTGAATTTTTTGACTTCTGAAATATCTAAGTAGCTATGTGGAAATGCTCTATTTTGGTATAGTCCAAATACTACACATTCTATAGAAAGACATAAAAATGGCTCAAAAATTCATGTTAGCACTATTTAAAAGCTTTAGTTCTTAAAAAATGTAGTTCAAAAAATTACAAGCTCCATGAAATGCTCCAAGGAAGTCCAAGTCTAATTTCAGAATTATTTACCTGCTCTGAAAATATATTTCAGCAAAACATGTCTATTTTGACAAAATGGTATTTCATAATGAAAAAATACTCATATATCTTGCTATTTTGTCTTTTCTGCTCTTTGACCTGTTCATTTTTCATTTCAAATCGCAAATTCCTCTTTAAGGGAATTTTTCTTCCCTACAGTCCATTGGAGACAAGTAAGTGACAATTAAATTTCTGTAATAAAATATAAAAGCTAGTCTCTTTAATCATGCATCTCATGCAAAATGTGACTTGTCAGAAGAGATCTCAAGCAAGAGATATTGTCCATAAAAAAAAATAAATAAATGTAGTCATGTGCCATGAACACAGGGATAAATTCCTAATGGAAAAAGAAAAAACAATCAGTGAAAGACACTGCCAGTCCTGCAGAAGCATAATTTTGCTTTGGCCTAGGAAGTAAAACACCTAACATACCATTTCCTCTTTTAACTATGAGGGCAAGGATTAATCAGACTTTGAAAAAGTAATAATTTCAGCAAGTGGAATGCCAGCAATGCTTACTTTCGGGAGAAAGTTTATAATCCTTATATCCTGTCCACTTTAATAAAATGCAAAATACTTCCAAATAAACTATGTTTAATGGACTGGATATACATATCCTCTGGCACTGTTTTCCTGGTGTTCATATCCTGGTTGCTGTATAATTCCGTATTTTTCATGTTGTGCAATTTCAGTGTTTGCTCTATCCTACTTGGCTCTTGGGGTCTGGATTTCATGTTCAAATAGGGTAGTAACATTGCTGCTCTGGAAAGGAATAGTGGTGAGATTGAAAAGGTCCAAATTGTATCCCACAGGCTTGTGTTGCTGTAGTTATATCTTTTTTCAAAGTTCACATTGTTCTTCAGCAGACACCACTAACGCCCACACACTGGATGCCAACAAAGAAGTGATGTGTTCATGGTTATGTTCTTTGTCGAAGATAATATTAGAAAATATAACTGGTTGACCCTCAATAACTGACTGGCAGTTCAACCCTCGGGATTATTTACAGATCTTATTTCTTATGATTGGGCTCAAAAGACACTAGTGTGCATTTCTCATCGCTCTTGGGAAGGCCTTTAACAAGACAAGGATCCCACAGCAGTGAAAGTAAATATTAATGAGGGCTGCCTATCACTGGTAACAACAATGTCATGCCAGAAAGCCTCTAGGACACCAGAGTAGGAAGGGAAGAGAACCAGACTTTGAGGTACTTTCAATGCCGTTGTAGAAAAGGAGCATGAATGACAAGTTGAAGATCTCAGTAAGTCTATCAGGTGCCATCAACTACACACGTGAATGAAACCTCTGCAACTGGCTATGTTTTACTCCAGAGTCACTTTAGTTTTAAAACCATAGAAACCTGATGTTGGTATTCAGCAGTGGGAACCCAAGAGTGGAAATATTTTGCAATGGTACAGTGAGGAAAACTTTGCTAGCTTTTTCTTATCTTTTTCTTTTTCTTCTTCTTTCTCTTCTTCTTCTTTTTCTTTCTTTTTTTTTCTTCTTCTTTCTCTTTCTCTTTCTCTTTCTCTTTCTCTTTCTCTTTCTCTTTCTCTTTCTCTTTCTCTTTCTCTTTCTCTTTCTCTTTTTTCTTCCCCTGTCTTCTTTTCCTCAAAATAAGCCATTCAAAAAAATTCTGTTCCATGCCTTGTTATGTGCCTTGTTGTATCTGGATAAGTTAAAGACTGTGAGGTTAAACTTTCCCAAGTTTCAGTGATGAGCAGAATGGAAAAATATGTTCAGTCCTGAACTGAAGGATTCTGTTTCAAAAGGAAGCTTTTATGATGAGAAAGGAAGTATTTTATGATGAGAAAGGAAGTATTTCTAGAAAAAAACAGTGAGTATGCAAAGACAATTTCATGGAACAGCACACAACTCAAACTAATGAGAATTTGCATTAGGATATAGCGGCATACCTCAGCCAGAAATAAAGCTTGGATTACCAACAAAAGTACATGTGCAGAAAAAAGAGCAGCACACTGGAACCTTAGCTTAGGTCTTTGGTAAAGTCACTGAAAGTGGTTATCTTTTGTTTTCTAAATCTTCCCTCTCTCCAAACCCACCCTGACAAAATCCTTTTGGAAGTCTGATTATCTGGAAGATGGTTATATTTTAATCTGTCTTCTTCCCACCATTTTTTTATTATTATTATTATTATTTTCCCCCAGAATGAGAAATACATGGAAAAATACTGAGATGAATATATGATATACGTAAAGTCATGTCTTTCAAACACGTGTATACACATTTTAGAAAGGTTTAGAATACAAGAAAGGTGTATCAGTGAATTACAGGATTTCTTTCTGGTTCAGTATGCCAATTAGTCTGGAGTTCAGTCTCAGTTTTATAGCTGAGTTAAAAATTCCAATTAAATAAAAATGTCAATCTCATTCCACTATGGAATTTATTATAAACTCAGAAGAAATTTTCACCTTCACCTCTTTTCTTCTGGTTAAAGTTTCTTGACATTAGAGCTGAAATTCTGTTCTTTCTCACAAGAGTGCCTCCCATGAATCTATGCAGTCCTATAGCTAAACTCCATCTAGTAGCCAAACTAGTTTAATTGCAATGCTAGAAACCACTTGGATTTCCTACACTACATTAAAGCCAAATATACAGGCATGTTTGCACTGAAATTTCAGATACTCCTTCAGCTCAGGGAACCATTAGGACAATTATTTATAGATTTCTTTGTTCTCAATAGATAGATGTGAATCAAGTCTTATAGATGTGTAGTTTATTTTATTCCATTGTTCGCTATCTCCATTTATAAAGAGACATGATTCACCATTATGGGCACAGTTACATGCTTGTATATCTAATCAACTTCTGAATGAGAGGTCACTTGCATTTGAATGATTTAGAATACATAGGATTGACTGTGGCAGCTTGTGCTAGATCTATTATTCAGACACTTCCTAGTTTTCACTCTTGCTGGCAGGTATACGAAGAAACTATCTTCTAATGTCGGAGAACAAATCTTATTGAAAAACATTTTCCTATAGTTATATTTTTTGTCACATGTTTGTTTTATGGGGCAGTGTTTGGGTTTATGTGTATCAATGATTAAATCTATTTACATGATAGACTATATAGATGAGAATAAATTCCATATTGATATATATATAGATATATATATATATATATATATGACCATAAAAGCATTATGTAACCGGAACACCTGTTATTTTACCCTGTGCAGTATTAGGAAGACAAGCCAATAAATATATTACAATTAACCACACAGAAATTAAATATTCGAAAAAGATAAAGATGTGGAAATGTATTTTGAAATGCTGTTTGATAACTAAAGTGTGAAATAAGCAGGCTTAAGTAATTTCATAGTAATTAGAATGAAATGGCTTTGAAAAGGGAAATCCTTTCAAGGATCAGAACTTTTTTTCAATTTGTGTCACATATCACATCATACCACTGTCTTTCTATATTCATGCAACCAAAATGAAATCTTAGAAAGTAGAAAAGTTTTTCTGAGGTTAAGAATCTGAAAACGTTCTTAAAACTGAGTAAAATAATTTCAACTAAACAATGTTTTCAAGTTTCTGAAGTGAGGAAATGCTGAATTAAGAACTGTAGATTTCAGAGACAGGCTAATAAGGCCATCTCTCTATTGATATCACATTGTTCCTCATAGTAAATTAGACAGTTCATTCTCCTGTTATGTGGGGCAGAACCCACAAAATTAATCTTAAACCATTGAAAACTTAATGAATCAGTCAAGAAAAGGCCTCATGGGGACATATATTCCAATAATATATGTTACTTTATCCTTCAGAGTAATGTATAAAAGAATAAGTAGATGGAGAAAATCATGGTATCTGCTGGAGACTAACTGTTCAAAGAAGGAAAGTAGATTACTGCAGCTCTTGATAAGGTGCATCTTTGTTATTTCTGTCTCTGACTTAGATTTGTTTTCATGTTTGTTGTCCACAACCACCCCTAAATCTTATTCAGTGTGCCAGCTTTCACAGTTCCTCTCAGTTGTACTGTCCTGGTTTTGTTTTATTTTTCCCCAGATGTATTAGCTTGTTCTTTTTTTCATCTTGTTTTGTTTTGTTTTGTTTTTTTAATTTTCTGCCCGTGTTTCCCTAAGTTCTGATGTCCCTGCTGTTGTCTTCAGTTGAGTGTGTAGTACTTTCCAATTTAATACTATATGTGAATTTGGCTCTGATGTTTGCTTATCTCCAACTCTTTAATGAAAACATCAAATAACAACAGATCTAATATTACTCCTGTCACAAAAAGTACGTAGGCAACTTCATGTGACCACTCATTTATTATCTATATAGAGCATTTCTATGAGTATGAAATTTTTGTTTCCATTACAAAAATATGCACAGGTATAAAATTGCACAGATGCTATCTAAATGCTTACATTAAAGATACACAAATATAATACTTCTGTTTCTGCATCTTAAGAAAAAAAAAAAATTACGCGCTTCTGGATAGTTAATCGAACTAGTAATTACTTTTGAACATGTGGGTTCATTGTTTCCTGCTTGAAATAATTACTGAATGAAGCTTATACTGGCGCTACCAGCGGGAAGCTAACAACTGGTGTATTGGTGAAAAGAGTTTATAAAGCATTCCTATGCTTTATTCTTGTTCATTTTTTTTTTTTCTTGGCCAGATGGAGAAACAGATGGATGTGTAATGCACACAAAACCTATGTACAAGATCTCGGCCCTCAACCAGCAGCCACAGTGAAATGTACAAAAGTCAGGTGTAGCTGCTCTAGAGTACTTGGCTACAAAGGATGTGACCTATTGGTCTAAAAACCAAACTTCTAAGATGAGTATTTCAGTTTTCATCTACCAAAAGCTCAGATAGGAAGTTTATTTCTGAGCAATAGAAGTGTCACCATCTTTAGTAGGATTTATGGTGCAAATCATCAGATAAATGATAGTACACTGCTTCATTAATTCTCTAAGGTTCATTTTATGGCTTTTGATAAGTGTTGTGTACTTGTGCTATGCTCTCACATTTCTATACTATATGTGTTTAGTATTTATTTTTTCTTCTCAGTGGTCATATGTACTATGTTTAGAGTGCTGATTTTCAATAACAATAATTTAACTTTTAAGTCTAATCATATATGTTAATTCTTTTCTTCTATACATGCACTATTCCCTCATTCCCAATATAATTGACATTTCAGTCTCAGCACAGTAAGGACACAATCGTAGTTGTAAATGCATTGTCAGATTGTGCTTTGGTTTGCCGAAATTGTTCTTATATTAATTTGGGGTCATTGACTGTTAACAATATGAAATGTCATGAATATGAACTAAATCAATGTGATTACCACAGTGGAAAAATTAATCACCTAGCCTGTCTTTATCGTTTGACTACCAACACATAGGAATCTATAAACATAAAGGCAACTAAAAAGCACCCAGGTATGCTCTTGCATATTTATCATCTTGATAATAATATCTTTGAAAAGAAAGATGTAAAGGACACACTCAACTTTTTATGTAAAAAGACTGAGAAGTGGAAATATATTAAGTAAATGAATGTGATTTACAATTTGTTTTCCAATTCATAATACATATTCATAATATTAAGTCATAAACTGCTTCAGTAAAGAGTCAAGCCATAAGTAGGGAAGGTGTAAGAAAACAAACCAAAAGCAAGGCAGAAGACTTTTATGCTGGCAACATGGAGCCTTTTCTGTTTCCATGATCACCTGCAGAAGAAACTTAGATATGCATTAGAAGACATGATAAACATTTAAGGGGTTTGTGTTTGGAAAACAAAGCTAAAAGCTTTTAGTAGTATTTGAGTTATAATGGCTGCTTGAAAAACAAAGTACAACTATATTTCAATGGGCTACTGAATGGTAAAACCAAGATAATGACACAGAAGAATGATTTTGTATTAAAAAATAAAAGGAAAGCATTTGTAAAAAATAAATGACAATATCTCTAAAAGACAATAAAGACTAACTTCATCATAAGTGCATGAAGGTTCATAAATATATTCTCTTATTTGTATATGAAATATTACATTGATGAACACATTGCTCAGTGATCATTTTTGTGTTTGGTTTTCATTGCTGTAAAATG
This sequence comes from Xenops minutus, assembly GCA_035221455.1. Lineage (NCBI taxonomy): Eukaryota > Metazoa > Chordata > Aves > Passeriformes > Furnariidae > Xenops > Xenops minutus. The sequence continues at coordinate 14,882,758 of JAWWEE010000162.1, read as the reverse complement.
ATCATATGCTACCTTTAAGTGTGACAAAATCAAGGTCTGTGATTACTACCTAAAACAAAATTTCAAAATCATATGAATGACTACCTATAAGAACGTACGTTTAGGCTTGAAAACAGTTCCTGGCAGAACTGCTATCAAGTTTATTTACTATAGAAAAAGTAACACTGAAATTTGACATCTGAAAAATCAAATAACTTTAGACTTCATACAGCAAAGTCATTGCTACTTATAGAATTCTTTAGGAATACAAAATGATTGTGCTACATTAAAAAATGGAAAATTGAGAAAGAAATAAATATTATTCTAAAATATCACTAATATTCCTAATTTTATAATATTTTGTATACTAAATGGGCCATTAACATTTTCAGAACTTAATCATTGAAGAATTGTTAACAAAAGATAGATGTTCTTAAAAATGAAGACAAAAATTAAATATGACTTAGCTTTTCTTAGGTATTTCTAAAACAGAAGTTGAGCAGTAGGACCTGGGGACTCTTATGGATGAAAAGGTGGATGTGAGCCAACACTGTGCTTGGAGTCTAGAAGGCCAGCCACAATCTGGTCTATATCAAAAGAGGAGTGACCAGCAGGTCAAAGGAGGCGATTCTACTCCTCTGCTCTTATGTGACTCCAGCTGGAGTACTGTGTCCAGATCTGGGGTTCTAGCACAAAGACGGGTGTAGATCTGTTAGAGAGGATACAGAGGAGAAGACATGAAGAAGGTCAGAGGGCTGGAGTTTCTTTGCTATGAAGACAGGCTGACAGAACTGCGGTTGTTCAATCTGAAGAAGAGAAGTCTCTGGGTAGACCTCATTGTGGCCTTTCCATACTTAAAGGGGGCTTATAAAATGGAGGGAGAATGACTTTTTACGCAGGCAGGTAGTGATAGGACAAGGGAGAATTGTTTTAAACTAAAACCAGGAGACATTAAGATTAGGTGGTAGGAGGAAATTATTTACTGTGAATGTAGTGAAGCACTGGAACAGGTTGCTGAGAGAAGTTGTGGATTCTCCATCTCTAGAGGTGTTCAAGGCCAGGTTGGATGGGGCCCAGAGCAACCTGGTCTAGCGGAAAGTGTCCCTGCCCAAGGCAGAGGAGTTAGAATGAGATGATCTTTAAGTTCCCTTCCAACCCAAATCATTCTATGATTCTATGATTCCTAGTTGTCTATCCTGCCACAGATCTTAATGTTTGACCCCACTATTGTTGAGGACAAACATATTTTGAACACTGCAGTAGTGGATCTCCAAGGAAGCCATACGTCTGTTCTAATTTGGAAATACTGATGTTTTGATTTTTACAGCTTTAAAAAATTTTATTTGAAACAGCTCAGCTGGATCCATTTTAAAAACTGATTGTGAAACTGTAGTGGGTTCTGAAGAATTACAGGATGATGTAATGAAAGTAGGATCTATAACCTGTTCACTTCTGAGATACCTTATTTTTCTACTACCTTTTTAGAAAATCTGCATAATATTTTTGAGAAGTGTAATAATGTTTCTGCTGCCAGTTGGGTCCAATAAACAGACTTTCCACCTTTTTTTAAATGTATTTCCATATTTGCATACATATATTAAACCCTTGTGAGATAGCTGCATGAAATTCACCATATAATTACAGGAACTCTGGATACAGAAGTAGTTAAGAAAATGGAAAAATGGCAATGTGCTGTCAATAATCCAAAACTAACAAGAACTGAACATACAGAGAAACAAGAAAATACAATGATATTCAGGGAAATAGATAATAGGACCTTTTTGCAATATGCTTGCAACTACATATCTGTAGAAAAAGACTACATCTACCCTTCAAAATTATACATAATGTAATGTATTTAGTTAAAGGAAGACTTTCATCAAACAACTGATACTACTTTATTCATATTTCTCAGTGAAAATATTCTAACAGTGTCTTTTGGCTATCAACAACTTCAAAAGCAGAGTTAAATCCTTATTTAGAAGCTAATCAAAAATTTTCAGGTTATTATAAAACATTTTATCACACAGGGTTAGCATAATATTTCTCAATATTTTCTTAAAAAGTGTATTTTTTAAAAATAACAGTAGATACTTATATCGGGGTTTTTATTAATAGTGCATGTCAAATAATATGGGTGCTAAACCCCTGCAAGCTGAATCAGAATCTCACATTTTATATACATCTTTAACGATGTAAATTTGCTTGTATGAAGTAACACTGAATTAGAATAAAAAGCAAAGACAAGATGTTTATGTAGTACTTCTTTTCCTTCCTTCAGACCTCTCTTTTTCCAAAACAGACCTCTCTTTCCTCAAACTGATGTGACATACTGAAGCCTTTAAGATCAACACAGACATGATGCAGAAAGCATGATTTATAATTAAAAGCACCTGTGAATTATTATGAATTAATTAGATTTTTGTAAAAGAAAATTTTAAATCCTTTAAAGTCTTCCACATGACATGGGATGAAAATATATAAAATATGGTTGATGTAGGTACTATATTTGCTTCTAGAATTAATATTGAAGGCTTCTTCATTTTATTTAAAAAAATAACAACCAACCACTCATTCTCCTTCAAATGGCTTCCCAGAATAAACTGTTCTGTTTTCCTCCTGATTTCAGATATGGCTCTTGAAGGCAAAAGACTCAAAGTACTCTGGTAGTATAATCACCTGTATTAAGAGGTATATAAGTTCCTCATAGTGTTTCTGGAAGATTTTTGAATCAACAAATCTCTGAATGAACACAATATTATGCAATTTATAAGGAGAATTTCCCTTTATGTGTTTTTACTGCTGAGCAAGAATTTAATAGGTTTCATAAATATCATCATGAAAACCATCATTAACTGTCACCTGCAGATACACTGTTTCTGTTCACTTTAAAAACTAATCGATGCATATTTTTATGTTAATTGTTGCAAACAGTTTTAAAGCATATGCATTTCTCCTTTGTTTTTAACTCTTGGCATTCTAGAACATAGCCAGTATTGCTAAGGGGAGGAAAAAAGTATAATATTTAAAAAGTTTTAACATCAGTGGCCTTCTGCCCAGGAGACATTGATTAAAGAAAACATTATGGCAGTCATTCAAGAATACAAGTGATGCTTCCTTTAGGTCTACTGAACATGTCATTGTTTAGGAACCAAAAACTGTATGAAGTAGCTCTAATAGCAGTAAATCTGCATAACTATTCCATATTCAGTATGATAATTTGAAAAAGGCTATTCTTCAGTTAGGTATCTTTTAAGTGAAAATATTTAAAGGATAAAATCAATTGGTTGTAGATTATTATGTTTTCTGATGGGAATAATAGAGAAAAGATGACTGAAAGTTGTTTGCTACAATGATAAAATAGGTTTTTACCTCTATTATCAGCCCATATACTCATCATTACATACTACTCTTTTATTTTATTTTTTTTAATATATTGAACTATTTTATCACCTGAGACAGTTTGTACTTTTATGAAATTCAGAAAACATTGATTTACTTAAATTATTCAATGCTTTAGTGTATGGCTATTATGTAATTTAACACTTTAGACGAATCAATACACTTTTAAAAATTGCTTTCTTTATTCAGGTTTACATGTGTACTTTTCTGGACTCATTAGTTTGCTATAAGGTGATAATATTTTATAAATAATCTATTTTAAAACTACACACACACATAAATGCATAAATAGTTTCAAGCAAAATGAATAATTTAGGTTTCCCTAAAGCAAGCTGTAATGTAGAATATGCTTTTAAATTTACAACATTATTCTCAAATATATCATGATATGGCCATGCAATGCCAATTTGTTTAACTAGTAATAATTTGTGGATGCTAAGTCTATTTCTCCCATTACTTCAAAGACTGGAAATTTTGACTTTTTGACACAGAACAACCTTCAGTTGTCTGTGGAAAGGTCTAAGGCAATGGATAAATTCTGAGCACTAATGGATTTTTGTCGATGTGTTACAGATAAGAACTGTATGATAAATATGACAAGTGAAAACATCATCTACAAGTAGGTAAGTCCATCATAAGAAAATAAATCAGTTCCATGTTCTTATTGAAATTCACAGTCCTGAGACAACTGCTTTTATATGCCAAAGGCACTAGTCCCTTATTTCATGTGCACAATCATGGTGCCTGAATGAAAGTTATTTTACAAAATAAAAAGTGTCACATTATTTGCATCCAAAAAAATCATATTTTTACCAAATATATTAAAACATAGAAACTATTGAACAAACAGCTTGTAAAGCATCATTTCTCTGCAAGAAAATCCTTTTCCCCTGTTAAATAGAGCAATGAGAAGCCAAGGGTTAATCCTGAAAGCATTTGTTACTCAAATTTAAATATATTGACATTATACAGGAGTTCATATTTTACTAGAAATTAAGTATTTAATTTACAACAATACTTTTATCTCCCTCACTGCAAAAATCACCACAAAAAAACCCAAACCCCTATATTTGGGTTCTTTATTTTTTTGTTTAGCTCTTTGAAATTCGAATGCATGCTGACTATATATTTTTATTGGATACTTCAAAGTTTTTCATACTCATGTTGGGCAGCTGACAAATTAGCAGGATATGTTTTTTCTTCTTGCTTAAAGTTCTCTTTTTTCCACCTATTCCAATTACAAGGAAAAAAATCCCCTTTGTCTGTCTATTAACAGTTTTATTTGTCTCATTCCTTTTCTTAGCAATATTAACTCACACAGACTTGTGTTAACACACCTTAATGCTCTGGAGCAATGTCTCTGTCATAAATAACAGTATACAAGATTATTTCTAAAGCTTAAAACTGTACATACAATCCATATGCATAATTCATTTCCACAGAGGTTTAAAGTTCAAACTTGCTGCATTGCAAGATTCCCTCTGTTTTGCTCCAGGCTTCGTGGAACTGTTTTAGATCTTGAAAATAAAAATACTCTGTAGCTAGCAGTATGGATCAGTTTATTCAATAATCTGTCCTACCTAAAATTGTATAATGTTAAGAAACACCTTAAGGAATCTTAAACAACGCCAGTTTTAGAGGTCAGAATGCAGTTACATTGAAATAATTAGGATTGTCTTAATTCTGAAGCAATTGCCTTGGGGTTTCTGCAGTAACATACATATTTTCTGCAATGTTTGCCATATTTTCGGTGTTTTGAGAGATGCAGACATATTTTTACTGGAAGGGTTTATGCTTTGGAATTATACAACTGTAATTCAGAATCATACCTATTTATCTAGTGAGGTGCTGTAAGTACTCTACTTTTCAAAGTATTAAGAAAAAGGTGGCAATTCTTAGACTCTTACTCTGGAATAGATGTATACTCAATAACTAGTGAAAGTTGTCTCTGCCCGCGACAGGAGTTCAGACTAGATTACATTTAAAAGTCCATTTCAATACATACCATTCCATGATTCTATGATCTGCCTTCTTGCCATGTGGAAATTTTGTCTGACTTGGAAGGGCATAGAGAGGAAGTGCCAACTGGAAATTCCCACTGCCTTCTTGTTGCACTAAAGGGTGCTCCTAAAAAGACAAGAGTCAAGATACAACCTTTTCAGTAGAAGACCTTCTCTTTCAAGGGATAGAAGATGTAAGTTACAAAGTGGGTATACAATGAACTTTGGGAATGATATGCTTGTATAAGGAATAGAAATTTAATAATCAGTTTAACAGAAAACACACTGCCAGTTTTACAATGTTCCAGAAGTGACATGCAGATTGATTGTGGCTTTACTCGGCATGTCTTTCAAACAAATATAGAGTATATAATGATATATATTGAAATATCCAAAGACGCTTTTAGGGAGTTTTTACTTTTTGCTTGTTTAATGATTGGTTTCAGTAGGACAGTCTACACAGCAGGTGATGATGGTCTTGACTGATTAAAACAGAAAAACCCAGAGAAAATATGAGGAAGAAAGTTGAAATTATTATTCCACCCTAGAGTGGTGTGGCCCTATGTAATACAGATTTTATAAGAAGACAGGAATAGAGGTCTCACCCAACCACTTAGTAGAGGAGTGGAATAATGATTTGGATTTATATCACTGAGAGAAACTGTACTGGGCCAATCAAAGAGGGACACTTATTTCTTCTTTTTTGAAAATCCTTTCCTTATAATCAGAGCATTCTGGTGGACTGAGTCATCAACAGCCTTGTTCATTCCATATGTAACAATCAGGACCTAGTGCACCTAATTAATAAACAGATGGCAATAGCCCTGTGGGTCTTTAAGTAAGTAAGGGCTTTTGTGCTTCACTGATTATGTCACAATATCCTTTCTTAAAGGATGTATATGCCAAAATTGGAAAATGGCACAGCAGATGCTTCATCTTGATTTCAGCAAGGCAGGAAACCTGCCAAGATCCTGAAGTAGTGTTCAGACAGTTATGGAATGAGCTTAATCTTGTTACAGCAGGAGGCAGAGTCTTCCCCAAGACTGCTGAGGAGAATAATTCAGCATGGAAATGATTTTGAAATTCAGAGAGTTAGTAGGATTATAGCGGAGTGACCTCTTTAGGTAACACAATGAATGACCAACGTCCTAGAGAAAGGCTTGGCACCCTCCACTCTGATAAGTTTGCTGTTGACCTTTCTAGTTTAGTTCTGGCTGAGGACATCCCTAGAGGCTTTCTGGGGACAGTAATTCAGATCCAGCTTGCAAGTTTCTGTCAAAAGAGGTGGGCGCATGGATAAGACAAGAGTCATACTACAAAGGTAGTATATCTAGCTACATATGTGTTAAAGGCAAGAATGCTACCTCTAACTATAGCAGCAAACATTATTATTGTTTCATTTTGCATTTACACTGTCATTTTTTGGGCACACTCAGGGTACATGATTTTCAAATTATTGGTCAGTTATGTTTTGGTTGAACCTGTGAATACAAATATTATGGTATACACGACAGTGGAGAAATTTATCAGATATACAATAATCTAGCAAACAGAGGACCAGTAGCAATTCTATTTAGATGACTGATGTACCATTATAATATTAAAAAAAATCAGACACCAGTTGTCAAGTAGCACACTGTAAGTACCCTTTCCTGATTTCAGTTTCCACCAAGAAAAAAAATCTGCAAGCGTCAATTTCCTTTATAATGTCAGTTTGAATTAATTCTAAAGAAACAGGTATGCCAGTTGCTTTCAGTTTCTGTACAAGAAGCAATGCTGTCCTTTTTTTCTTTTCTACTGATGCATTAAAATCAGAAAAGCAGCTAACCTAATGGGAAGTACTTCAGCAGTCCTGGGGATGCATCTAAAGTAGTGCTTTAGCTGAGATCAGTAGTGCAGTTATGAAGCAATGTCCCCACCATTCCACTTACTGTACTTGGTCTCGCATCACCTTGCAGCTGCAGAGCACATGCACTGAATTCTTCCAGGAAGAAACTAAACTGGAGGACATGTTCCAGGAACACATCTAATGTTCTTTGACAGGCAGTCAGCCCACAGGATGAGGCTGACATTAGTCTGAAGTGATTGATTTGATTCCATTTTCACTGTAATGGTCTTACTGACTTATATGTTTCCTCTCTGGTTTCATAGTTACATGGTAAAATCTGTTGGTTTAGTATCTTTTTGGCACATCAAATTCCCATGCTTGAAAGCAACGTCCTTTCCCTACTGCCTTGTTTCAGATGGCATGCCACGATGACAAAAGCTAAATGCCTTGCCCAGTGGGAAAAGTCAAATCTCAGAGTCACCATCAAATTTCACAACTTCCATGTAATGTTTAGCTTCTTGTGAACAATACCGTCAGCTCCCAAATTGCAGTGTAGCAGTTAGTCTTTTCTGCCTGCCCTTTAAAGTAACTGAACACATTAAATTCTATGGAATTTGGCATATAAAAAAGGTTCTGCCTCCTATATATTATTTTCCATTGCCACCCTGTGCTGCTTTCATTAACTACTTTTTCTTTCATTTGGGGATTTTTTAAATCTTCCATTTTTTTTGTAGTACCAAACAACATTCTCTGATCAAGTAGGCACCAGAGGACCTAAGATAAAGTCATTGCAAAGGCAGGATGACAGAACTTTAACAGAGAGACTCTTGAACACATTGCCAAATGTCAGGCGTCCTGCTTTGCAGTGGTACTCCTACTTGCATAAGGAAGAGTGTGGCTTCTGTGGTAGCTAGAAGGAAGACAAGGAGAAGAAATGGAATTCTGCATTTTAGAAACCAAAATATTTTGTTAGATATATGACTTTGACTACATGATATAGATACATATCATATATCTATATGATACAGATCACTGATTATATGATACAGATCACTTCAATGCTTAGGTTTAAGTTCTTCAAAACCAGATTAAATGATATTTCAAATACTTCAAGTGGAGGACAAATTAACTCACTTACTAGGTAAAGGTTTCTATTATCAGTGGAAAAAAGTCACCAGTACCAAACACTTTTAGATCACATTGACAGAGACAGGCAGAGAATAAACATTACCCAACAAGGCAGAAAGCTCTTGCACAGTTATTTCCTGAAAAATAACAGTGCTACCAAACATTTGTCAGAAAGGCAAAACTGGAAGTGAGTCAGGTTATTCACAGTATGTTGGCTCCTGCCTTTATGGCAATTAAATGCATCATTGAATGCTATTACAGAAAAATTACAGGAGATATACTTTGTGTTGTGTCTCCTAATGATTGGTTGGGCTTATCAACGAGATAACACAAGATCTTCACAAAATCCCTACCATAGTGTGCCTGATAGCCTTCACAGTTTTTAATAGCACAAAAATCAAGTGGCTGAAAGAGGGTACTTGTAGCCAGATTAATTTCTCATAACAGGAAACAGCACATAGATAAAATGATTAAACCAGTAATACTTATATCTGCTCCCCCTTACCTCCAATTTAATATTTCATTTTAAAGTTCCCAACTACCTCCACTTCTGATTGACAGAGCTGAATGCAACTGCTCATTGCAATGTGCTTTTCTGATACATTTTCTTCTCCTTATGTGTCTTCCTTTCAGCAGGAAGATAAATCATTTTTTCTTGCCCTTCCTCTCCAACTCAGCAGATTCAATACTAAGTTTTAGCATTCTCTTTGATTCTTGTAACTACAGTATCCAGTACTGGGCTCCAGGCAGGAGCTGTTTTCTCTTTAATTATTTGGTTATAATTTTCAAAAGATATGTGATACTCACAAAGATAATATACTGTTCTTGGCAACATTTTATTTCCTGTGTGTCTCCTTATTTTTTGTCTCCTCTGATTTAATGCAATACATTATTATATGCATAATGACTTGGTCCTAAGAGGGACAGAGAAATGCTTTGATATTAACCTTAAAATGCTTTAAGCACACTTCAGTTCTGTATTCTTGCATTGCAAATGTATATAATTCATTCATTTAATTTGTAAAGGCATTACTTCAGAATAATCTCATTAGAGATGATCATATTACCAGATAGCCTTACATAAGACAATCTCATTAACTGTGCCTCAGGATGTCACTTTAAATATCTATTTTGTACCCCAGATATAAATTCATACTGTACTTCAAATTGGCCTCAAACTTTAAACTGACAAGTGTTCTGCATGATGTGTGTTAACCCCATTTAGTATATGTGCTTTTGTAATTACTTAATTACAATTAAGTAATTAAAAATATCGATGCTTTAAGTAAAATTTTAAGGAATTTAAATGCACATAGGGATTCAAAGTACTGCACAATCATAAACTAGAATTATTCTCTATCTTGCATAATGTACACAATTCATATCTAAATATTTTAGATGCTATTGGTCAAACTTAGTGTTTCATCCACTTTTTAGATTCCTGAAAGTATCTAATATAGACTAGCTGAAACTTGTAATAGACAATTTGTGTTGATTTTGAGAGGATTTAAAATTAACCCTTCTTGTTTCTGATTGTGCAAAGAAAATTACTAAAAAAAATCTCAAAACCCCAAAACCAACCAACCAAAGAAACCACAAATGACCCTCAATTTATTGTAGGAAAACCAGCTTTTTATTCCAAAACTTGTGGTGAGGTGAGACCTGTGGTATGTATAGCTGGGAGGAGTTTCAGAAATGTGACCCTGCAAACTAAAAAAAGATTTTTATGTAGTTATCAATATTTTTTTTGTACATTGGGTTTTAAATGCAAGAAGCCAGTTGGCTATGCCTTCTAGAACAAAGAAGAGTAATGTTTGGATTTGAGCTAGTGGAAAAAGAAGGTTGATACAGACACAGTGAAATATGAAGAATTCATCCACTTTCCTTGGCTATGACTTGTTTTTAGACCTTAAAAGTATTTCACTCAGCCTTCAGTAAAACTGCCAGTGAACTATAGAGTTAAACTGTTCTGACAGTTTTGATGGCAACTGAATCATTGTTGCTGACCTTCCTACTTCACTGAATAAGACAAAGGTTTGTCAAGCAGTTGTTTCAGTTCCCTAAACTAGCAGTCAAATAGACTGGCTTCATTCCTACTCAAACAGTCATTCTTTTAGCCCAACAGGATTGTGCTTTTCCTTTTTCTCTTTCCAGCACAATCTAATATACACATCAAGGAATAAGTGATACTTAGTCTTGGCTAATTGGCTCAAGATATCATTTTTTTAAAATTTATAACAAACTTCTATAAGTTCATACAATACGCTATAATGTCACAATTTTATATTATCATAGATGATTTACACTTTAGAATTTTGTTCAAGTTTTACTTCTGACCTGTTTGAAAGGAAAATTATAGAGGAGTGTGAGCCTTGCTTCCCTACAGGAGGACAGTGCAAGTATAAGAAATAGCTTGTCTACCATTAGACTCTTCTGTAGGATTCTGAAGTGAGATCTATGATTTTAGGCGGCTGTATTGAAAGCCTGAATGCAGGCAGTAGGAGAACTGTTCCAGTGACATACAGTCAAGTGCCCACATTAAAATGGTAACATATAGCTGCATTTCACCTTTATCTCACATAAGACGGCCACTATCACAAGAATGGTTAAAAGAGCTTGAAAAGCTCTTCTTGATGAAGAATGGCAGACTTAAGCACTACCCCAGCAAGACAGTGATTATAGTGGGAGATAAAGGAAAGGAAAATTGCAAAAATATTCTAATACCCTGTTTAGAAAGCAGAAAGAGCATCTCATTAATTTAGGATAAGGTTCATATAAGGCAGATCAGAACTCCAAAGCATTGCATTCTTTAAGTTCTGCTTGGCTGAGAAACATTGCTGCATTCTGGAAACTGACTGTTTTATGTTATTTATGCTTTTTATTTTGTCAATTCTTGGCAGGGCCAAAGTAATGCAATATGACAGAATTTGAAGCTAGGATGCTGAAGTTTATCTAATCAACCCAGAAATGTGTGAGGACATGGCAGCAGAATCTGTAATTGTAAAATATTTTATCCAGCAAGGCTGATACTTGAAATTCAAAACTCACTTTCTTAATTTATTTTGTGATATGGTATTATGGAAAATAATTTTACTACACAATGACTCAATGATAAGACTTTCGTTTTGTACCAAGACATTTCAGACAACTCTGCTGATGTTAGCTCCAGCAGCATCATGCCTGGAAAGACACAAGTTTCAGATAGGCAACTCTCAAACCATATACACTTGTGTAGCTTCTAACAGCATCTAAATCTGCACTGAATACACAATAGACAAAAAAATCAGTCGTGATTTAAGAAATGAGTCTGATGTAGTACAAAGCTGTTTAACAGGCTAGTTGTATTCACCTCCAATTTTACACTCTGTGTATAATACAGTGAAGTCTTATAACCTTGATGCAAGAATGGCAACAGAAAGATCAATACTAGCAGAAAAAACTCTAATATATTACCGATTTATAGAGAGAGCTGAGTGAAAGAGGATGACCTAAAAGCAGGACTAATCAAACACTGGTGAGTGATAGCAGATGAACTCCACGAAAACAGTGTAGTTGAAATTATCACCTCTGTTCATGGAAGAAGAATTTCCCTATTTCGATTTACTGGTTTCACATTGTAAGATATTATCTGAAAAAAATGCCAAAAATGTGTGATAAATGTTTTTTTTTAGGCAAAAAACCCTTATGAATCTTTACATCTGGCTGGATAGCAATGCAGAGGCAAAGCAACAGTGGCAGTCCCCACATACACATAGAAATGCTTCTTTGCTTCCCCACCATTACCAGGAAATTACTGCCCGCATTTGAGAGCAGATTAGGAACAGCTGCCTCTTGATATGTGGGAAGACATCTTAGTTTGCTCTGTAATTCTACCTTCTAATATACACTAACCAATTTGTTGGATTTTGATGTACAGTTCACTAAATGAGGCTCAGAATTACATAGTTCTAGCACATGATGTTGGAACTTTATCTGAAATATCTGAGAACATTTGAATATCAAGTTTTATGGTACAGGAAATTACAATTACATTACTTTAGAGAAATAATTATGGTAAATTGACATTTATATAAAATTTTTGAAATAGGGTTTACAAGAGAAATTCAGTTAGGCTTTAATTATGATACTGTTAATGATGAGTGCAACATTCAAAAGAATTGGGGTCAGGAAGCTAAACTTCTTACTCAGCTATATTTGGGGCAGTGTCTTTCAGCCTTTTTGAGATGACGATTAACCCTGGAAGAAAAAATATCTCTTGAGCTTATAAGACAGAAGCAGGGAAAACCCTTAGTACTTACCCTAGTGTGAGACCCTGGATTATTATATTGGCTCAGAACAGCTCAGGTGTGTGTGTGTGTGTGTGGGAAGGGACAGGTCCAGTTTCACAGAGGTGAGGCAATGCCATATCCACACACCAGCCCCTGTGAGCCTCCTGGGGAGGGCCAGGAGCAGCTGCCAGTCACAGACAGCCCGGGAGCACAACCTGCACCTCACCCTGGAGCTCCCAACCCAGCTTTAGATGGCTGGCACACTTGGAGCACTGCCGCCCACCCTGCCTTGGAGCTCCAGAGTGGCCAGTGGGCCGGGAGTCCTGCCTGGGATGGGTGGCCACAGGGGGCCAGAGCACATAAAAGCAGCAGCACATGGTCTCCATTTCGCTCAAGACCTATGCCTGGGCAGATAAAGCTGGACTTACACAGGTCTCTCTGGTGGTAGCTATTTTTCTGTTATTCTTTTCTCCTTCTCTCCTCCTTTTTCTTCTCTTAATCTCCTGTCTTAATATTTTGAGTAACTTGGTACCGAATGCATTGGACTTTGCTAAGGTGTATGTGTTAGCATGTGCTAAGTCAATGCTTTGTGGAATGCTTTGTTTTGGATGTATGTTACCCTTTTGAACTTCTTCCAAGATCTCTTTTTTTCTGAAGTTACCAGTAAAAGTATCTCCTGAGAAAATGTGTGCAGTGTTTTCTCTTCTCTTTACCTCAAGGACTCTTGTAAAAGTTCAGTGGAAGTATTTTTGGAGCCTTGCATATTTTTAAAGTAAAACTTCTGGTAGAGCTTGTAGCTCTGTGGCTCTGTCTTACACCAAGGTGCTGTGCAGACACATGGTGGAGTATAAGCTGTCCCATGATATGTAGCATGTATGTTGAGGGGAAATACCATTAACACAGGCCATCCAAGGCAATTGGCACATTTTTGTTGCTTTGTTTTAGGTCAGCCCCATAGAGACATTCTTTCTGGTACAGTACTGCCCAGTGTCTTGAGTAATATATTAATACTGGCCTTTTATGGTATTTGATCCTTTAATGTGAAAAAACTCAAGTTAGGACTCAGTCCAGTCATACACCCTCACTAACTGAGAATACCATTGCTAAAACAATCTTACACATTTGGAAAGTGCCAGAATTTACAATGGTTTACTCCACTGTTACTTGTAGAAAGTGAAATCTTTTAGCTCACTAAACTAAAAAAATGCCTAAATGAACACGTATTTATTCAGAAATTTGTTGAGTCTGTGTAGTATTATTGTAAAAGCTTGGTGATATTGTTTGCTTAAGGGTTCTGATGAGATAGTCTTTTGCTACACTTCCTATTTTTTAGCCTAGAGTTGTGCAGTAATTACAGTATATCAACATCTGAAGAATGGTCTGTGAGCAACTGCAATTTTCCCTGTGGACTTGATAAAAAATTGAGTATCACTATCCAAAAAAACTATATTACCTTTCTTTACGTCTGCAGAATTTTTCTATCTATCCAAAATGTCAAAAGGAAATACCTTTGTATTTGTTTCTATTGCTTTTAATAATTTAAATCTCAGAAATATTTTTTATAAATAAAACAAAAACTGTAGCAGAGTACTGAAACTTTAATGTCATAGTACAGTGGGCTCAATCTAACATAGTCTGTTTATACTGCTCTGCAGAAATTTTTCTTACTGTGTAACTTCTTGGGCAGTAGGGCAAACAAGGCAAAGAGAGTTTCTTTAGAAGCTAGTCTCCTGCCCAGTCTTAAACTTCTTCCCAGGTTTTCCTCAGTTCACTTATACCTTTATGTTTATTGACAGGAGACTCTATGACTACATTTTCCTCACCAGCTTCCAATATGTTATATGACACAGAATTCTATTTATTTCTGGTTTTGCTACACGCTCAAACCTAGTAAGTGCTTTTCTCTGTATTAGCCAAAAGTCTAACATCTGTCCTCATATGTTCAGAAGTATCTTTGATCACTCACTTAGCATTTAATTTAATTGTAGTGCCTACAAAGTTAGCATATTTCTGCTTTGTGTATCAGCAATGCCATCTTTTTGCAGCCATGGATGTTTGTAGCTGTCTGGATTTGCAAATTTTGATTGTCTGAAATAGCATGGCCTACTTCACTTATTTATTCCTTCTCCCTGCTTTCAATTCTGCATTCTTACTTTCTATCACTAAACTTCAAAATTATTCCAGACTTTTCGCATATTACTTATCAATTGCAATGTTCAGTCTTTACCTTTTAAATTCAGTTATTTTCCAATCATCTGAATTTCAGAAAAATGAATAGTCAAGTCTTGAACTGTCAGCACCAATTGCTTATCACATCCTTACGTTTAACATTTGGGAGACGTATAAATCGGCATTTTTCTGCTGGGTTTTTCCACTGGACTCAATCCTGAGTCCATAGACTAAAAGAAAAAAAAATCATATAAAAGTATGAACAAAGGATATTTTTGGTCTTTTCTATTGTAGTATACTCCAACAGAGTTTAATGGCTCTAAGAATAGTGAATCATTGTGGCTAATATGACTACCTTATCTTTTGCCAGCATGGTGGGTTTTTTTAAATGAATTTTATGGAACTCTTTGCACAGTTACACACCTGACATATGAAAGAATATCGAAGCTTAGAAGTTAAATGTTCTTTCTGTATTAATCCCAAAATTTCTTTTTTATTCTATGATCATTTTAGTATAAAAGAAATGAATTAATATGGACATTTGTGTTGGTTACATATACAAAGAAAAAAGCAACAAACCCCCAAATAAATACACCTAATTACTCAAAATCCCACAGCAATATTGTGTTTGTTAAATCTTTGTGCCTGAAGAAGGAATGACTGCATATTTTGATTGAAGATTTTTTTGGTTTAGAGAGATTTCTAGTAATTTATCATATATATAATATATATGCAAGAAGAATTACTTCTGCCACTAGTAAAGCATTTCAACAGAAGCAAAATTTCAGATCCAACTGCTGTAGTCAGAGATCTAACATTTTCATATTCTTTGTCTTGTTACTAAACCTTTCAGGTAAAAATTCTCATCTGCACTGCATTGTCCTGAAGCAAAGAAGAGAAAACTGTGTTGCAGATGGAATTCTTGCAAGGGAATCTAAAATAATGGAAAAATTGTACAGATTGTCATCAGCTTATCTGTTCTACAATACAGGACTGCAGCTTTAGCTGAGATATACATTGGATAAAGCTGTGGGTTTTGATGATAACTTTCTTCCTTTTATATGGCACATATTCTTTCTATGATCTTGGCCATGTGTATGGGGTTATCAGATTTCAAGCACTGAAAATGGTGCACTAATTTTACAGACAGGTATATGAATTTTTTTGCCCATGCCATCAATTTCTGAATTACACATACTCCCACACATACAGACACCCTGCTGGTTAGCAAAGTAGAATGAATATTGGCAATACTTTCTCAATTACATTTTCTTCTGAAGACATTGAGTTGTTTCATTTCTGTAGTCACAAAGGTTATGTGGGGGAATGAATAAAATGATTTTTAAAATATCAATTTGAGCTATGCTTAAGTATAAGAAAGAGAAATATCTATCTGGTGGTTAATGTAAAGCTTTCAGAAAATGTTTAACTTCCCTTATTCTAGTATTTCTCAGACAGAAACTGATTTTTTAGACTGTTTAGGTTTTTATACTTGCAGCTGAGAATATATTATTATTTAGGATATATTATTTGGCAGTGTCTTAAGGACAGCTATTTTATAGATTTAATTATTTATTTACTTAAATCTGCAAACGTTATTTATATATAAGGGTTCTAAAATCCAAGTGTCATTGGAGAAAAAAAGAAATAGAAAAAAGGAAATTATTTGTCAGTAAATAAAAGTTCCCTAGTCCCATGATTTCAATATTTTCTTCTATATTTTTTTTCATAATGCTACTTTAATACTTCCCCAAATAGTATTAAAATAGTGTTTGGATTTATTTTTTTAAAATAGTGTAATAAAGTAATGTAATAAAAATCACACCTTTTAACAGTGGATCCATCTAAAAGAATCAATATATAGGAGAACTTAGCTAGATAAATTTACACAGTATATTATTATCATGGTGTTTTTCTCTGTAAATCTTGAAGGGAACAACTTGAAAGAAGTTCACTATTATATGCTTTACAAATATTATGTTTGAGTTATGCTTTAACACAGTTATGGGGGACCCAGAGAATGAAAGAGAATGAATTTTAAAGGATATGTGTCTCTAAAAATCAGTATAATGTCTTTTGTTTCTGTATTGTACTATAATTACTACTTCGGTGACAGTGCATTTTTATCTCACATTCCTATACTACATTTTAATATTTCTTCATTTCAAAGGAATTGTGGTTAGCTTATAAGACAGCTGTGTTCTTATTTCATTTTCTTCTAACAGCCTGTCAATTTCCATCATCCATTGAAAATGGATTGGAAGGCATGTTTAAAGCATGCTCAAGCACTGACAAAACAAACTTTTTTGGTTTTTTTTACTCTCATGGATACTTGATAAACACAGTCTGCAAGTATTTCAACAAATTACTATTTCAGAAGAGTTATAGTACAAGTGTTATTACTGAACTTTTTTGGTTGAGAAGCATCATAGATTAGTTCTTTTAGTGACAATATTGTAGATATAAGCCACTGAAGACACTTGCATGTAAATATGATTTTCTTATAGTTCTATGCAGTAGTTAGGACTGAGTGAAGTCTTTTATGTACATTATGTTTATGAATACACAAATACTTGAATGCTCCAAATTTTCCTAAATGATACAAACATGAACAAAACAGCACCCTGAAACTCATTTCCAATCACAAGAGACTTTTTAATTAGCAGTCACATCTGTGCAAGAATACAATATTTTGCAAAGTTAGCAGCAAACTAAACCATATTATTAAATTTTGAAAAAGATTACAAATCTCAGTAGACCTGTTTAATGATTCAAGAACTAGCGTGGAATGATACCTCTGGCCTCCTGAGTCTAGTTTGAAAATAGCTAAATTTTCCATAATGATGTCATTAAATATTTAATAGTATAATATTTTGAACGCCTTTCCAACATAAATGACATTAAAATTTAACCTGTTTAAACTGTTAAAGGTTATCTGAGAAAATTCCATTAGAATACAGTTTCAAAGCCAATTAAAGATACCTTGATATTAAAAGATAGCTTTTGTGAAAAGATTGAATTAATGTAAACAATAAAAAAAAGAAGATCAAAGTGAACAGGTAGATCCTTTATTAATTATTTCATAAGGGTATGAAGTAAAGTTATGAAGAATATTTTATTTTTCAACATGTAACTATTGATCCTATCCCTGAACAGAATGTAGCTGCTCTCTGAGTCCAATCACTCTATTAAATTATAATTAAAACTGCTAAGAGCGATCAAGGTGTAAAGAAATAATACCATTTTTAAAAAAAGTAAAAATTCATTTTATGGAAAAAGTGTCTAAAATATTTTCAAAAAATTGAAGCTTTAAATATAAAGCTTTAAATATAAATTAAAAAAAAAAAGCTTTTTCTTACATTCCAGCCATAATTTATCCCCTTGATTTTGCTTGCTACCAACAGATAGTCTAATGGGACTCTGTGACAACAACTTTAATTTTGTATTAATTCTTTTAGCATAAAATATCTTTGCTGCTTCATCAAGGTCCTGATGGCAATAGGCTATGAGTATGCACATGAGATCTATTTGGGGATAGTAATTCCTTTACTGTTAGCAGAATGGGCAAAAAGCAGCTTGTCCACCAAGTATCCGCCTTCACGGGGTTGACACCTGATTAGGATCATCAGCATTTCCGTGTAATGGTATGGCATTTCACAGAATGGACAGAAAACAGTTGGAAGTCACACATCAGCAGTGCAGAAGAAGCAACCATTCCATCACAAGAATTTGAAGGCAGCATTTCAACTCAGTGTATTATTCAGGACTTTAAAGGTCCGCATCAGTCTGTAGCAGTGACCTTCATACTGACCTGAAATATTTTACATTTTAATTTAACTAAAAAGTGGAAATCTTATGGCAGAACTTCTTCTTGTTTAGAGTTTTGTTCTTGGAGGAGAAATAGAAATGCTGTAAATTTAATAATAAATTATTTTTGTTATGATTTGAAATGTGTTAATATATTACCAGCTTGACTTTTAAGCTGATATTCATCAATTAGGGCAGCAAGAAAAGCAAACTTTTGTGAGATTTCTGCTCAATAAATTTGCAGTCATTCTCCAAATATTTCTGTATAAATTTAATCTAAATAATAGCATTAACATTAGTGGGTTTGTTAAAGCAATTGCCAGAACTGAGTTTTATTGTAAAATCTGTGATGTCACCAGGGACTCATGATGTTAGGTGTTGAATAACGTATAGAATGTTATAGACATGCCTCTGAGAAAATAAACACTGTATATTGAATTAATTTTTGTTTGAAATGTAAAAAAAGAAAAAAAAAAGTATGAAAAGAATCATGGACCATGTATCAAACTCACTGTGGTACTGAATGGCATCCTTTTTAAAGCTCATGTAAAATAATTTCATTTAACTGGAAAATCAGTCACAACTTCGTCTTTAACTTATCAGAAGGGGAGCATGAGAGAAAAGAGCTTGTGACATTTGCTTATAGTAAAAATCATACAGCAGAATTTAAATCCATTCATTATGGCTTCTTGTTTGAGAATGGGTTGTCACTAATTTAGAATGGATGTCAGAGGCTGTGATGAAGGGCAGAGTTGTTGGGCCAGTACTAACACTGGATTTTCATTTCTTGGTAGGTGGTCACATGTAAAAAAGCAGGAATCTGTTCATGTATGTGGCTGCTTAAGGTCATATTCTCTGAGAGTGTGCAGCCTCTTAGCAGTTTTGGTTTTAACTAACACAGTATTTTGTTTTCCTTTTGTATACTTTAATGAAATAATAAATACTCCTCTAATTCCTTAGATGTTTTGAACAATGCATTTTGTTTGAATATAACACATTTAGGAAATGAGCAATAGCAGAAGATCTTGTTGTAAGGTGCATGAGAAATCCGAGTGACTTTAAATGATAAAATGATAAGACATTGTCTCCTATTGATAGAACATCTTTCTATGTGATCTTTCCTTTCGTCCCTATTTTTGGTTTTGCTAAGGATGTGTATCTTTTTCTGTGGAAAGGATTCCCTTTGCATAGGGAAACAATAATTTCCTATGGATCATTTTCTCTGTTCTGCACCTTCTTAAATAGATCATGAAAAGAAACAGAAAACTAAGATTTTGATTATGACCAATCTATAGATTTTTAGAAGAGGATCATTTCTACACCAAATCGGCTTTTATGTCTGTCTTCACTGTCATAAATCTTCTTTACTTTTCAGCTATTTTTTTTCTGTTTGACAGTCACCTTTCTGCAGTGCTTCTCTCCTTAAAGCATTTACCTACTTCTTAATGGGTAGTTTCTCCTCTGCACCCACTTCTCTCCATCATACTTTGTCTTATTAACTTCAGACTTTTCAGAAATAAGTGCATTTAAGACAAAATATAAGGGGTGATAGTTTAGTTTCAGAAGAGTTCAGAGCAAGCAGCATTGTCAAAATTCGGGCTTTCAGCTGGATTTCAACTTGGAGCAGTAATATGAAGTATATAGTCTCTTTTACCTAAAGTAGTATTTTAATCATAATTGAGATAGTCATTTACTCTGCTAGGGTCTGATTCTTCAATAGTTATTGTTTGCAGTAAGCCCTTCTCATGACAATCTCTGCCAGATTGAAAGCATAAAAGCTTGCCCTTGGCTCTAATTCTTTCCATTACTCTCTCTCTCTAATTCCTGGTTTTCTTATAAAAATATTTTAATCTGCATGCACAACCACCATCTAACCACCATCTTGACATCTAATTTTTTACATACATACTCCTCTAGAATTAATTTTCCATTATCCAATGTGGTATTTCTAAATTTATTTGTATTTTACTTTTTATTACAAATGGCTTATATGGTCCCAAGTTAATATTTACCTTAATCTGAATTCTAAGACAGTGAAAAATCAAACTCTTCTTTCAATAAGTAAACTTCTTTGTATTTATAACATGTAGTATTCATAATTTATTAGATAACATGTCATATTTTAGTCCACAAGAAACATAATGAGTTTCACACTGAGGTATCAGCACGGAGCTCACCTGAGGGAAACTATGTTATTTGAACAAGACAGACGATCTATTGATTTAATGTTCAGGACTCCAACAATTTATCTACAGCACGATATTGAAACATTGTGCGAAGCTCAACATTAAACTGAACACTAATCTTAGAATTAACTAGCAGGCACAGGAAAAAAAGAGAAAAACAGGATCTTAATTACCTCATCAGTTATGTAAGTACAGAGCTTATTCACTTCAGCAGAAGTCACATATGTAGAAATACACTGATGACATGGGGTTTTAATTTTGATTGTTCATTGGATAGCTATCTTTAATGTTGAACTAAGCTTTTTCAAAAAATTCCCAGGTTTGACTTAATGAGTAGAAGAAAATATTTGAGATGATTTTGCAAAGAAGTGTACTGTTTTAAAGCACAGTTTAAAATTGGCTATATTTCATGATTTGCAATGTTTAAAACAGGACAGAATCCTTTATTTTTTTAGAGAGTAACAGAAAGTATATGTTCATATTTGTAAACCTCCTAGTCTCAGAATTACTCAATAGCATATTCTTATAGCTCCTATTGTCCAGCTGTAGAACAGATGTAGTACTAATCAAATCCTTAGGTGATAGTGCTCAGGAGCCTTTGCAAACAGCTATGGAAGCTGTCTATACCTTCTCTCTCTTCTGCTTTTGTTTATACCTGAGGGTAGAACAATGAAAGTAAGAAGATTGAGGGTTGTAGTTTTAATAACTATTATATGTAGGTAACTTTACCAAGACACATTGTGAGGCTACTAGGACAAGACTGTACTTAATTCTGCATTTGAATATCATTTGATTGACAGATTGTACCTACATTAATTTTGTTCCTGCACCTTGGAGAAAAAGAATACTCAGATGTAAATACACATACTGATTTCTTCTTTCAAAAAACTCAGCCTCAATTACTTGCTCTTTATGAATGGAAGTCTACACATGCACAAATATTTTCTTAAATCATTGATTCACACATGCTGTTTTTAGCAATTGCTGCTTCACACTGCCACTTGTTAATTCATAAATTGGTTCATTGAGTCTAGTACAAGGAAACAAACAGGGGTCATACATTTCTTGAAAGAACAGAATGATACACATCATCTATTTCAAGACTTCTTCCTCTCCTCTTTGTGTTGGAATTCAGTGCCCACCAAGCTTCTGCATAAAAATGATTCAGTCCTTTTTCATAGATCTAGGCACTATCATTATCATCACAGGCAGTAAATTACGCAGCCTTCTACCAGAGTGACGAATGGATGTTCTGCTAAACCATCTGGCATGCTTCTATTAAAAAGGAGCTGCTTTTTTCAGATGGAAAATCCTTTCAGAAAAGTCTATCCATCATAGCTGAGCTCATTGCATCTTAAGTTCCTTGGTATTGTATACTTACTCTTTTCACATTTTTTTTTTTGTATTGATTACTGTTCATAGACCCAGTGATTTTGTTTTTTATATTTTTGAACACACTTCTGTGTATATGCTCCTAAAGAGTGAAATTTTTGAGTAAAGGAGAGAGCATTAGGGAATAAAATATATTTATTCTCCCTTAAAGAATTTTTGATGTATGTATATAACTTTATGCAGACAGCTACCACAGAACATGACTTATTGTAGGTGTTTTCTTTTCCTCTGTCAGTCATCAGCTTCCGTAGTCAGTGTGGCCTTAAAATCCATGAAGAAGAAATAACTGTGATCCATAAAGAAGAAATAACTACCACGAGGACAGTATTTTGTGCAAACTTGTGTTTGTTTTTAAAATATTTCAGCACTCCCTAATTTTATCATCATATCCCTTTATGTGTTTTTCTTCTTTTGTTCCTATTTAAAAGTAATAAGACCTCATTTTTTTAGTTATCTGTGTAATAATTACCAACCTCTGTCATTGAAAACCTCTACCATATATCTACAAAATTTATTTATCATTATCTGTTTCAAAATAAATTTAATCTGACAATTCAGTAGTTGTTTGAAAAGAAAAATTATTTCAGATCAGAAGATAACCCAAGACTAAAGAAGAAAAAGACAATGAAAATCTGTTTCTTCTAAATTGTGACTCCAAGAATGGACTTTAGGTAAAAGCTTCAAAACCTCAGACAGTATACAGTGTTGGTCCTTTGGTTGCTTTGAAGATACAGAGGGACATGAATATAAAAGAGGAAACAATCTATCTAAGGTTTTAAAAGTCAAGAGGAGACAAGACATATTGCATCTACCATGATAGAACTGTCTAAAGCTTGGACTTTAATTTACTAGATTAGTATGCATTAATGAATACAACACTTGAGCTATGTCATACACTTTAAATGTGCTATTTGTGAGATATTACAAAATAACTTCTTCCTTAGTTTACATGACCTCTGTCAGAGCAGAGAGAAGACAGTCTGTCGATGTATTTCCATCCATACAAGAATATATCCTTGTGCTTCCTGACTTCTCAAATGTAATTATAACTAAAATTGCTATGAAAATTATTAAAAAATCAGAAATTCAGAAAATTATTAAAATAGTTATCTCAGCCAGAAGTACCTATGTTATTTTTACATTTGAATAGTGGCACTGTTTGGGTTTTCTGTTAAACAGTGTTTAGGAACAAATGTTACTGGAAGATGTTAGGAATGACATTTCACCTCTGTATATGTTCTGTATTAGCTGCCATGACAATGCAGCTATATATGTACAAGATATCTTCAAAGCCTAGTTTTATATTGTGCATTAGGAAGCTGTGTGGTCTAAAACATGAAATGCTAAACACACAGATGAATTCCTCACAGAAAGTTTTGTAGTTTGTGTTAAGTATGTTCTACTGGCTGAAAAACTTTGTACTTCTATGCTACCACACTGTTACAAATAACAACACATAAAATTGCCAGTGATTGTACACAGTGGGTGACAGTACAGATTGAACATTTACCACAGAACAGAGAAATTTTTTTTTTCCATTTTCACTATAGAATGTAGCTAAGACTTCTGTAAGAAGGGAATACAGGATGAATAGGAATTTCTAAGAACAATACATACTGTCTCCTTCTTGTGTAATACAGAATTGATGTAGTGTTATATTTCTCGTGGAACAGATATTTTCATGGGGATTCTTGCAACCAACACTTGTTAGTTTGGAAATGCAAAGACCACCTGCTTCCAAAAGCTTTTTGAATCACCTCCTCTGTGTCGTATCATTCAGTACTTCTGTCTCTACTTGTGTTCCTTCAGCATGGTCTGAATTGTGTTAAGGCAAAGTCTGTTAAAAAAAATAATATAAAATTCACACTTCCCAATATATGTCTTTTAAATAATGTATAGTTTCATGTGTTGGTCCACAAAAGGTGGGGGGGGGGGGTGGGGAGGAGGGGAATATTGTAGAAAAAAATTATTTTCCATTTCTGCAATAAAATACTGTATTTCCTTCAGTTACAGAATACATGAGTATTAAAATAGATGTAGGATACAGCAATTTCACTGTGTATCTCTGTTGTTGGGATTGTCATTACCAGTTAGAATTTTTCTTTCTTATGAGAATAGAATAATAAAAATAGGAAGAGTCCTTGGGTCAAGTGGAAAGATTAAGAAATTCCAGATGTGCACAGTTACATATGCTTCAAAAGAAAAGGCTGACAATACGGATAGGTGAAAATATGGCACAGTACAGAACTGAAATCTCAAAGTTTATGCAACATCCTTGCTGAGAGAAGAATGCAGTAGAGATATGGACCTCAGTTATGATGGAAAGAAAAGTGCCTAAGAATGAGAGAAGATTCTGGGGAGTTTTCTGAAACTTGGAAAGTCAACAAATGAACCAAATTCAAGTCCTGAAAAAAAGAAAAAAAAAAAAGGATCTCTCTGGAAGGATAAAAGCATAAACAATTTTTCCTGTTCTTTCTTTCAAAACATTTTCAAATTAATTTTTGAGGTATTTGGAATATTCTGAATTATATTTGCTGTGGAGGTTTGGGTTGGCTCCCTGCCAAACCCAGTTGTTGGCCACACAGATTCCCCCCCTCCTGAGAGAGGAAAAGGAAGTACCAAAAGAAAAATTGTGGTAAAAATATATGTATATATGTTCACATATATTATAGTTATACAATTAAACACTATGAATATATAGAACAAGAATCCCAAACAACCTCAAAAGGGAAAAGGCGGAAAGGAAAGAAAGGACAAAAATGGGTAAAAATAAAACAAAACAGATACACACACTAGAAAACTCAGGGAATAGCTCAATAAAGTAACTATCACAATAACTTCTCACTAAACTTCCCTCAAGAGAAGCAGTTCCTCCACCTCCGTGCAGGTGGGACAACAGTTTCTCAGACAGGCCTCAGCTCACACAGATAAGAGCTAAGCCGACACACTGAGACCTGATGTCCTCCAAGCACCCAAAAGAAAGAGAAGGAGGAACCTCCCCCCTTGTCTTTATATACCCCTGATTACGTGAACGAGAAGTGTGGAATACTTCCTTAGTTATAACCCTGTTACCAGGGAAAGCCTAGACCAAAACCAAGAAAACTAAACCACCATATTTGCATATCAGCTGATTTCTTCAGTGTATGATCGTTTTAGGCTTTCTTTAAAATTTTTAGTACAGAGAAAAGTTGTTATAGCTCTGGCCATCCCCAGGGATTTCTAGACTCTCATTACCATAAATGACTTCTATGTTGAAGTTTATGATGTTGTATCTTGTCTTATTTGCAAATCAATACTGAGCAGTAGGTATATTTCCTATGTTGCTTGAAGTATGGTTAGCATTTATGTGTATTTAAAATTAAAACTTAATATAGGGAAAGTTTTCTTAGTGTTGCCTTAAGAGTTATGAAATTATTTTGTAGTTTGGGCAGATGAACAACTTAATATTTGAATAACTCTCAAAAAATATCTTCACATAGCTGGAAAGACACTATAGTAATTGCAATAATATCTTGACCAAAAAGAAAAGGTCAAAACTGCTTCTTTGATAAGTTAGGATTAATGATCCTGGAGGGAGGTGTTTGCATTTGAGTAAATCACTAGAAACCATTATATAAAGGTATAACTATATGAGAAGAACAAAAGTAGTAATGCCTTTCCTGCTATGGTATTCAGCCTAAAAATGTCTCCTTTAAATAGGACCATGACACAGACAGAGTATATTATGAACATACACTACACCTAAACTTTATCTTCTGCATCTTGCAAGCATGTACAGTTTGTCAGCAAGGTACAAAAAAGAAAAATAAGATTTTTTTAAATTAGATCTTTGTGAAAGCAGATAAAAGAGAGTTAAGGGGAGTTTCTTTTTTTTTTTTTTTTTTTTTTTTTTTTTTTTTTTTTTTTTTTTTAGCTGCTTTTTCCTTACTGGTATTTATATGCAAAAAGCTTTCAGGATAAGTAATGAAGAGACAAATTCATTGCTTTGATGTGACATTCTTAAAGCTGAATGTAGGAACACTTTCCAAACAGTATATCTATATATTATTCTGGAAGGGTGTAAAAAGCAACAAGATAACACTCACCATAAAGGCATGGGCAAATGTGAGGCCATACCCATAAGATGGGGTATGTGAGAAAGCACCTTTTCATCAACTTTAGCCAGGAAAGTTTCTTGATAGGAAATAAAATGTAAGAGCATGAATACTAAAGGAATCTACAAAAGAATAAGTCGTTGGTACATTTCAGGCTTTTAAAAAGAAA
Source organism: Xenops minutus (assembly GCA_035221455.1). NCBI lineage: Eukaryota > Metazoa > Chordata > Aves > Passeriformes > Furnariidae > Xenops > Xenops minutus. Next base: position 14,856,336 of record JAWWEE010000162.1, on the reverse strand, counting down.
CCAGTTTCTGTTATTATGAGAGCTAAAGTAGGCAAGATCAGCTTATTTCTAATGCATTTTTCTGATTTCTCTTTTCCTGTTTTACCCTTTATTCATGAAATATCTCTTTATATATCTGTGTATACTTGTATGCGTATACATATAGTGAGGAATATTACTGTACGTTATTTTTAACAAAAAGGCCAAATGTATATTTCACAAATACATAGCAGTATGGAAACCCTCTTGCAGGACTTTTTCCTCCTAGAAATTAATTCTCTACTTGCAATAGATTCTAGAAACATGATAGCACAAACAATACAGTAGTTCATTACCTTTATTTCCTTCTCCCAAAACCATATTTATAATGCACATTCTGTTTCTTTTCAAACGCTCAGTTACCTTAACAAAACATAAAATATACAATATCCTTTGTAAAAAAAATGGCAAAATCACATTATGATTTAAAAGTGCAGCAATAGAGTTAAACTCTACTGATAAATTTGTTTACCTATTAAAAATAGACCAGTTACCTAAAAAAAAAATATATATATAACGTAATAAAATTATCTTTAAAATATTTTTAGTTTCAATAAATAGTGTCTCACTTGAGTTAGAAGAACAAGAAAACAAGTGGAAATATTTCCTAGGTCATTCATGCAGAGACCTGTGAGTTCTCACAAAGCAATTCATATTCAGAGCCAGTGCATTAAATGTCTAAACTATCCTATCTGGAAACATGAACAGGTGTTGGGTAGAGGAGGCTTTCAATTTCATTTGCCTGTGGCTGACTTTATTGCCTTGCAAGACCTTGAAGGAGTTGTTAGATTAGCTCAGAATTCATACAGCTTTATGTGACTTTGTGTGACGGACTGATTGTTATTAATGGCCTAAACATTGTCAAAATCATAGAAAGACTTTTGTCAAACTGCAAGGAAACAACTGCCTGTCTGAGATCACTGAAGCACTCCCCCCCTCCTCCTAATGCCTCCTGACTGGAATTTGGACTGTGACTGGGGACTTGAGAGAGGACTACTGTCTAATGATCTCAGGTCTGAGCAGAGGAGGAAGGGCTCAGGGAAAAATGTATCTGTGTTAAGAATCTGCTCTAGCTGAGCTCAGTGGCTGGCAGGGGAGTAGAGTTTTGGGGGTGTGGTGGTGAAATGTCTCTTCACCAAACCAAAGGAGTAACTCTGACCCCTCCAGGAAGACCATGTACACACGGGACATTCACACAAGAGACAGCTGAGAAGGTGTCTTAAACCATCAAAGACCCCTAAAGTGCCCCCCTGACTCATTCCTGAGGCCTTCCAGCACCAGAAGACTGCATGTGGTCCCAGTGAGGCAACAAATCTGGAGTCTGTTACAAGGGACTGCAGAGCTTCCCCCTTCAAGGAGAAGCGTCAGTCATCTGCTGAATGTATATTAGTCCACTGGACTCTGTGTATTTTGGGAGGCCCTCACCACCAAGAAGACCAGAAGAACCAGACCAGCGGGATGCTGCCTGGTTCCACAGTGGCAATAGATTTTCTATTTTAATCTCTCTCTGTCTCTTCCCTCTGCCCCTCCCTCTCCTTTTTCTATTTCTTTCGATCTCTCTTCCTCTGCCTGACATTTACCATTAAGTAAAACCCATACTGTTGACTTTGGCATTTGGTCTTGTTTGCACCTTCATTCAGGCAGAAGCATTTATAGTAATTTTAGTAACCAGATCATAACACTTTGTTACCTAAAATGGAAGACATAATTCTCTGTAGGAGGGGAGTCCAGCAAACACCAGGATTTTCACGAGTGGGTCGAGCTGTCAGCAAAATGAGAAGGGCACCTGCCAGATCTGGGGACTGTTACTTGGAATATTGGACTGTTTCCCATG